>JAOTON010000501.1:0-222100 GCA_034440635.1 Lepas anatifera
AAATACACACCTAGATCCAAAACTGTCCAACTTCCTCTGGCCAATCGAAATCCGATCCGATTCGTGGATCGGGTCCGGTTAGATTAGCCGCTCAGAGATCCGATCCATGGCGCCCTCTACTCTAGATACAATGCTGCTTACGAAATACTAACAGCTGATTCAGTGCCTCGTCCATAAATGATTTTTTCTGAATTAATGCAAACTTTCCTAAGTAATAATTTATAGCTTGAACGAATTGCCCTTTCTTCTTTCATTTCCACACTATTCTCCGCTATGCCAGAACGGGAATTTTAGATAAACGATCTGGCAAAACAAACATTCATGTGCTCCGATATTCAGCAATAGAGACACGTGAGTTCTGTCGTTATCATCTATATCTGTCGCATACGGCACGGCAGTCCGACTGGCCCTCTTAGCGATCGATTCATCAGCGTTACTATAACTGTCGCAGAGCGCAGAAGCCACCCCGGACTGGTTATGCCAATCAGTTTCAGTCATGGCGGAACGGAATGCTGTTCCCGCTGGCCGTTACCCGGAGGCACGTGCCCGGAGGGCATATGTCCCGGAAACTAGCGGAGGGAGCCGGCGGGGCGGACTGGCGTGGAGCTGGCGACCGCATTCAAACCGCAGCGTGGCGTGGATCTGGCTGCTGGATCCACTAGCTTTGTGAAGTTTTCTTCTTTCTTGGGTGATTAACTTGCATAGAATGTTAGCAGATGGCATATTTTGGGATTTCCTGTCCATGACTGGAAAATAATCACACGTTATTTTTCTGATACAAGTCAGTATCAAGCCCGATGAAAACTTTGTTATCAGCTGTTTTATCTATTCTCGCTGCCGGATATACACGAAGGAATTTTGGTTTTATGTGTCCGTCTTCATTACACGAACACATGCATGCCGACATGCATGTAGGGGAGGGTGGGGTGGGTTGTATCAGTTTTTACTCCAGGTTCATTAATTTCGTAACTACTTGGGATGGCCCCGTGATTTCAATACCATCTCGTAGCTGCATCCTTTGGCTTCCTTTTGCCGATATATTTTTTCTTAATCTTTACTGGTTTGTCTCCTACTGCCCGGCGAATGGACCTTTTTCACTTGATACAACTTACCCCACCGGTTGGGTGAGTTGTATCACATGGTGGGTTAACCCGCGCCCACCGGGGGTCCGGCGCCACCTTCGCCTCACCGGGGGGCCATCGATGGCCCCCTCTAACTCCGAAAATATGGGCGTTAGCGCAAATCTGCAAAGTGCAATAGAAAGCTCGCGTGAATTCAGTAAGAAATTACTTCGCATGTTTTTGTGCTCAGGTCAATGGTTTGACCTCCAGAGGTCAAATTAGGTCAAGATCGGCTATTTTCACTCAAATATGCAATGATTAAGCAAACTGGGCATAACTCTTATGTCATTAGAGCTATTGAGGCCTGGTAAAGTACATTTGATAGCAAATTGTCTGTACTTTTTCCGCTATGTGGAACGTAAAGACCTCCCGCCAGTGGTTTGACCGCCAGAGGTCACCTCGTGACCTAATATGACCTGAGGTCACGAAAGGTCAAAAAGTAACCTTGCCGTATATCAAATGAAAGCCAGTGACAAGACAAACACGATGGTGTTTGTTTCACCGCTCTAGCTTAATTAGGTCAAAAGTTATTGTCAAAATACTGTTTTTGACCTCCGGTGACCTTGGATGACCTTGGAAAAGTCAAAGGGCAAATATGACCCCTGGGATCCATGAAATCGTGTCCAAAAACGTTGTTCTGAGCAGTCTGAGTATTTGCAATCATTTTTGTGGCTTTTATATCATGAAATAGCTTTTCCCCATGCTTTTCCAATGGGAGAGTTCGCCTCGTGACCTGACCTCAGGGCACGAAATCGAAAAATCCCGGATATACACCTTGTAGACCCTGGAGGGGTCATGAAGTGTAGGAAGTTTCAAATCGATCGACTTTGAAATGTAGCTCTTACAGAGCTCTAAAGGTGAAGTGAGGTGACCTTGGTTGACCTCGTCTGGTGACCTGACCTTGGGTGACCCGGGGTAAAAAATTTCAGGGATGATGGGAAAATGATGCAGTGAGAGGTAGAGCCCTCAACCGCGGTGCTGCACCTCGTCGTTTTTCTGCTATCCCGGAAAACCTTAGGGGCCATCGATGCCCCCCAGTGGGGCGAGGGTTAAGTTGTAACAGTGTGTCACGTTTTGGAGACTGTGCCTGCTACCGATCGTGGCCGTGGGAACAACCTACAACGAATTTAGAATTTAATTATAAACTTAACTTGCATTTTATTGAACCTAACTATGGCCAATACAGTACGAAATTCATGGCGACAAAAAGCGCAAACGAAACATCAACCGTCCAAGTGTAAAAGTGACCCGTTTGGAAAAAGGAAGCCAACACAATGCGTCGAAACGGGCAAATTCTTGACTAGGTACCAGCAGACTTAAGCCAGGGCTAAAGTCTGTTCAATCTGCAACTGTTCAATCTAAAAAGCCTAAACGTATTAGTTATGGACTTACTAAGTAATCCTCTCACAATAGTTACGGGAAGGGTTGTATCAGGGATACGGATGAATTGCATGGACGTGGGAAGTAGGAGGCGGGGGGCGAGCAGGGGTGTCCCTCGAATTTTTGAAGCGAAGGTGGGGATGTGGCCATAACTTCTCGGGACTTGTTAGACTTTAATTTTTGTTTTTGCTTTCATTCCATCAGCGCGGCCTGTCTTGTACTTATCCTGGCCCGCACTTTTTGCAGAAAATATATTTTTACCTATATTTTCGTTGTGGCTACCTGTGATGATATAGTGTTTTTTGGAAAAAATGAATCTGTGGCGACATCCCTAATGAGCTGTATAGGCAGCGTGGGGTGCCTACCTATTTAAACGGGTCCTAAATAAGCTCAGGGGGCCAAAACTAGCCCAGGGGGCCAACCTTCAACTCATGGGGCCTAGACACGCTGAGGGGGCCCAAAGCAGCTCAGGAGGCCCATACAAACTAAGATTGCCAGACTAGCTGGGTGTCTCGACGAACTCATGGGGCCCAGATACGCACAACGGGCCCCATACAAGCTGAAGGGGTCTATATCAGTTAAACGAACACGATACCAACCGAGGGGGACCCTTGCCAGCTCAGGGGAGACTAATCCAGCTAGGGGCCCTATGATCAAACCAGAGGCCCCTCAAGTAAATCCTATCACGGGCCCTAGACCAGCTCATGGCTGCCACAATAATTTCACATACAGGGTTATTTTAGCTTAGGGGGGCCCAAAGCAGCGAAGGATCTAAGGCCAAGCCAGTAAGCTCCTGTGCAATACTCTTTCACGGTCCCAGAACAGCCCAGAGGGGCAACCTGAAAACTCGCTCTCAGATAGCTAACAATTAACTCAAGAGGGCCCAGGATCTGTTGAGGGGGGCCTACACCAATTAAAGGACCCCGAAAAGCTCAAAAGGCTCCAGTGGCGACACATTCAAGTTCAATGTGAGGGCCTGGTTATCTAAAGCGTTCCCAGATCAACTGAGGGGACTCAATATCAGCTCAGAGCAGCCACCAAAAACTCAGAGGCCCAGGCCCGCAGAGGCTCTTCGACCTCTGATGCTTAGTTTAGCGTCAATCGGAGATTTCAATAGGGACTCAGCGTTAGTCAAAACAACTGTGATATGTGGAGGTGGTCGATACGGCACCTTAGCTTTCGCCATGACTTAAGTTCAACAAAGTTCACTGTATTTATTGTTAATTGCGCTTATTGTAGCGTCAATCGGGGTTTCTGTAGGGACCCAGCATTAGCCAAGACAACTATGATATGTGGATGTGGTCGTTACGACACCTCAGTTTTCTTCCAGATCGAAGTTAGCTGTATTCTTTGCTCATGATGCTTCAGTTAGCATCAGTGGGGGCGTCCAGCTTCTTCTACCAATGTACCAGTCATTACGTTCTGGGCGAAACCTTGCCGGCCCGAAATATTTTTGATGGTAAACGTGAACATGTTTCACTGAAAGGTAGCTTTCATGAAAATAAACATTTACAAATACATTTTTTAAACGCGTTTTTTCTTCGACACTGGCCGCCTATTGGGTGGTAAATTGGCGCCCCTCAGATTCCGCGCCCCCAGGCTCGGCGCCCCCCTCAGAGCCTGCCCCCTAACGAAATCCTAGATTCGCCACTGGACTTGTAAGACTTTAATTTTTGCTTTTGCTTTCACTCCATCAGCGTGGTCCGTCTTGCACTTATCCTGACCCGCACTGTTTGCATAAAAATATTTTACCTAATTTTTCGTTGTGGCTAGATGTGACAATGTAGTGTTTTTGGAAAAAAGAATCTGTGGCGACACCCCTAATGAGCTGCATGAACATTGGGGTGAGTTGTATCACTGTTACAACATACCCCACCTGGCCTTGATACAACATGTACCACCCTCTCACATTGGAAAACACGTCCTCGTGCTCAACAACCAGTGGCCAGCCGAGAAAATCCTTCTCACGCACGAAGCCTTAGAATCTACCCTTACCACTGCTACAGCGATCCTTCCAATTCGTGATCATCTGAATGACAAAAACACACATTTCCTTACGACGAAATTTTACAGAATGACACCCCGAAAACGCATTTTCTGCACTCACCGCGAAACGCGCCAAGCCAAGCAGACGGCAGTATAAAGAAAGATGGCGGACCGCTTGCCGCATCATCTGGTCGTGTCGGGAGCGCTATCTCTTGGATAATTTTGGAAATAATCGCTCTGATACAACTTGTCCATGATACAACTCTCCCCACTCTCCCCTATGTACCATATCAACGCCTTGTATAGACGTCAACTCACATCGCGAATAACACACCATCCAACTCAGCTCGAACGAGAAATTGGCACTCCGTATGTAACTAGTTCTCAGTGACCGACAGCCGCGAAGTATAATAATGTGACCTGCTCTTTGCTCCAGCACTTCACCAGCGTTGAGGTCACGTGCACTGCGACTGTTTCCGCCATCGGAGAGGGAGGGGTTGAAAGGGCGCGTGACCAGCGCGTGCTATGTGTTTACGCGTGTCGCGGGGCTGATGAGTGGCTAATTGGTGAGGTGTCCTCCTCCCCACCAATTCATATCACCCCTCATTCCAACTGATCCATCTCGTCTCTCCAGTTATGGGCAAATGGGTTAAGCAGATAGGGGGTTCCGACTCCCGTAGTGTCACTGGTTGGGAGGACTCGTTATGACAGGAAGAGAGCCATGCTAAGCGTGTAATTGTGTGCCGGCTAATACGCACGCCATAATCCACTTCTTGTTGGTGCGGTGAAGCCAGTTGAAATATCGGGACAGATGAGCGCTATCTATCACAATTTGGTGATCTCCAGTCAGGCCTAACCTCGTCAACAGTTCCAGCAATGGCTCATGGAGTCCTGAGATCTCAATTATATATTTGTGCGTAATGCTCGCATTTGCTAGCGTGGGTTTTGACTACTTTTATTCTGAATCAAATCTGGAAATTCTGGTGTTGCACCAGCGTTCACCGCCAATACAGCCTGCCTGTGCTGCTGATATTGGAGAGAGCTTACCTTTGTCCAAACTTTGTCCACTGGGGCCAATTCCATTAATTTAGCAGCGCTGTCTTCGCACCGCTGCTGTATGGCTGAACGGAGGAGGACACAGTGTTTGTCCCGTCTTTATTGTATTAGCCTCGTCACTCCCCGGTTTTTACCAGGCGATGTTTTACCCCAACTCTTCTCCCAAGTGCTTTATCTGGCTTTGCCGAGAACTAGCTACAGTGTCCCAGCGGACTTCGTTACCGAACACAGCTTTAGCTGTCCGTTCTCCTTGCCAAATCCCATTAGGACGTGAGCGATAACCTTCTCCTGCTTTGGATCAATGCTCATGTTTTGTTTTTTTCTGTTTTGTTTTTGCACATCTTTTACGAATGCCCCATTAAGCAGCCAGATGTTTAATTGGCTTTTATTGCTCTTCATAGCGGTCACTTTCGGTATCTACGTGTATGTACGTGGTACGGATCGGATATTTGCGCAACGTAAATGAAATGACATGACATTTTACAGGATTAAATTGCAGTCGCCAGATTTTGGACCATGCCACTAAAGTATCAATGTCTGCTCGAAACACGTCACTATCTTTTTCAAATGAAATTTGATGGTACAGTTTAAGGGCAAGTGCCGATTCCCCAGTCTTATATCACTAACAACACATTTGCTTATCGTTACAGTGGTGTCACAGTTCTTTGTATTCTCTTTCTCACGCTACTTTCTTCACAGCACTTGATAGACGAAATTAGACCGGTGTTGCATAAACCAGTCGATGATTCTCGCTAGTGAATCCCGGCCTGATCGAGCATGGGCAGCAGCATATCGCCACATGACTCGCTCAGACACAGACTCACGATAGCAAGATAGGAGATATTCATATTTGTTGACCCTGTATTGAAGATCCTTCGCATTTAGAAGCATGCCGAAAGACTTTCGTAAAGCCTGCAAAAAAACGTTCAAAACTCAGATTTCATATTTCGTATAAATAGCATCTAGCCGGCATAACGCATATGAACGACTTAAAATAACTAAGGTTCCTCCACCAGGAAGTTCGGATCCTCTACTTACCATGATGACTTGGGCCTGCTTATGAGGTCCGATGACGACGTCACGCACCGGGTCCTGATTACCTATCAGAGTCGAAAATGGAAGCATTCATGTTACTGACTTACCTGATCATTGTCCTACTGACCGAGGGTCTTGCCTGTTATAACTTACCTGATAGTGTTAGCCACTTCCTTTTTGGCTTGGCATCTCTTGGAAAAGAGAAGAACTTGCAATGGTCTCTACAACTGCGATGAGAACAATTGGGAACAAAACAAAAAGGCATTACGGGTGTTCTGCAAAAAAGTTAAAGAAGGCCAGAAGATTGGATCAGTAGCTTGAAGGATCATTAAAAACCGTCTGAGCATAATCGTATATATAAGCATAATCGAGCATAATCGTCACCAGTGATTATCAGGCGTGTTATACCGACAACCGATAGTTGAATGCCACGTGAACCGAAAATTAGTGGACTGACACTGTAATTTGTGTTAAGCTTGAATCAATCACTGATATTTTTGCTTTCTGTAATTTTTCAGTATTCGAAAACGACGGTAAAAATCCCTTCCCCGACTAGACCTTTTGTTGGGTGGCAGCCAAGGTAAGAACCCCTCCCCCTGCCACCGCTTGCGTGCTCAGGAACGGTACGGGTAAACTGATCCTGCAAGCTGCCCTGATAAATGCAAAAGGACGGCCCAAACATGCCACGCCGGTCGGGGTGCGACGTGGGAGGAGAGGAGCAAGGCTCCGGACTGGCCTCCCCTATCTGAGATCCTCGGTTTGTGAGACGGCACGAGTAAACCGACCCGCGATTCTCTCAGACAGGGGAGCTTGTAATTTTGAGGACTGGTATGCACTGAGCCACCCTAACCCGACCCTTACCCTCCCAGGCGATTCAGATTCAGATTCAATTTATTCAGGTACGTCCTAGCAATGCGAAGCTTTTCACGTATGCAGTGCAGGTAAAAAGTAAAATGACCACACATACATCACAAGTAGAATTATCACACTCTGGCTCTCACGGCAATTCTAACACCTCTTTTGTAGGCGGCAAGACTAAGTGCGTTACGTAATTCCGGTGGTAAGGAATTGTACGCTGCGGCAGAGGCACAGCATAATCTTCTCTGTCCTGCAGCACTCCTAGCACGTGGTGGCCTGAGTTGGGTATGTCGACACGTATAATGATCGTGGTTAGAGAATGTAAAAAGAGATTTCAGGTCATGTGGCTCACCAGTATACAGCACATTCTTCATGAGACACAACTGGTGGTAGGGTGGTGGGGTAAGCGCCCACCTGGGTGCGCTACTACTATGTCGGCCGATGTAGAACTGTGCCTCCTTAATATTTTTCTGGTGCGCCGGTTCTGGTCGGTCCTGGGTGATCGCGCCCAGTAACTCCGGTATTTTTGAACATTGTTGTTTTGATCTCGGACATAAAACAAGCTATCTTAAGTTGCGATTGTACTCTATGCGGTGTAAATGTGCCCACCCTACCAACTTTGTCACTAAATGGTCTTACACGTAAGTATAATGATATTCCTTTTGTTCCTGGCAAAGGTACAATATAAGCTGGGGTTTTATGACGGCCTTTTAATCCGGGCTTGGGCGTTTTACCCGCTATCGGGGTGAAACGCCTTTATATGGTCTCAGGAAAATAAATTTCGCACACTTAGCATCGTGTCGAATCAAAAATTGTATCTGAGGGTAGAAAAATGATGAAAGAACTTAACGAAGAAAATATGTAATTCCGTGTGTCGGATGGGTACGACCAATCTCCTTAACGTTGCGTCTTCTTCTACAACACGAGCTGTGGCGCTGTGAGGAAACCCAGCCGCTCTACATCGCCAGAAATGTGGTCGAATTTCCTTTTGCCGCACAGTATACGAGCACAGAAGTTAAGAATCTTTTGCACTCGGTGAAGCTGCGTCGACCCACAATTACCGTATACAGAGATGCAGTGGCGAATAGATGAGATGACTAAGGCATCGACTACTAATTTCAGAACAGAAGTGTGTATTACATGTCGTGCGTGAGTGAGGCCTATTAAAATCCCAGTACATTTACCTGCGAGATGATTGATGTGGGGCTGGAAAGTGAGGTGGCTGTCGAGGTAAATGCCTAAGTTTTTTTACTTCGCGGGACTCTGTGACAGAGGTGTTGCCAACGCGGATACTTACTTTTGGTACTCTCTTAAGCAGAGCCGAGGTACCCATAACCAACACTTGCGTTTTTGATGCATTGATTTTGAGCGAATTTTGTGAAAACCAGTCTAGTAGCGATGCCAGGTCGGTTTCTAAGGAACGGATCATCTGTGGTAAATTTTGAATACGTCCAGATCTGAGAACTTGAGTGTCATCAGCGTACTGCACTACTGCCGACGCTTCTGTGTACAGGCTCAATTCGTTGGCAAAAATTGAGTACATCAAGCAAGAGAGCGACCCACCATGAAAAATCCCACTCGAAATAGGCAGCGTTTGGGACATCGTTGTTTTGCCTCCTGACCTTATTTTGACTTGTTGGGTGTGGTTTTTCAGGTTGTTGCCAAGCCAGTGATCTTCAACGCCGTATTTCTGAAATTTGTGTAGCAATTTATCGTGACTGATGACGTCAAAACATTTTGACAGGTCCAGGAGTACAAGAATTGATATTTCACCATTATCCATCGCCTGAAGACTTTGTCGGTCACAACCGTAAGTGCAGGCTCGGTAGAGTGATTACGTCTATAGCCATGTTGAGAGTTTGAGTATAAACAGTTCTGATTAAAGTAGGTATTTAGCTGGGTGTGCACAAGCCGCTCGGTTACTTTTGTGATCACTGGCAGTGTTGTGATGGGGCACCAATTAGATGGACCTGCTGTACTACCACCCTTGTGTATTGGGACAACAATGCCGTGTTTCCATGTCTGTGGCACTATTCCCGATGTAAAACTAGAGTTGATCATGTGAAGTAAAACATGTTGAATTCCGTAAACGAAACGCTGAAACATCGATACACTAAAACCAAAAACATCACCGGAGAAAGATGGTTTCATCGAGCCTAGGGTTATGCAAAGTTCGTCAGCACTGGCAGGTTTCACTTTCATACCGCTGGCCGGCACTCGGGGCAACCTCACAGGCACACGCGACGTAGGTGGGGCCACTCCAGACGCACTTTGGGGGCCCACGCGGACAAAAAAGGTGTTGATGGCATCAGGGGTCACATTAGGTAAGGTAGTCTTTTTGCTGCCAAGTATTGGCCGCATCACACTCCATGTCCGGCTCGGACCAGCCTCTGTGAGCCGGTGAGCCGGTTCAGCTCGAATGACGCGGCGAGGACCGCCCGCCCGGCTCTGACCGCACAGGGTCACGTGCTCGGCACGCCTCGGGCGCCGGACCGGCCGGCCTCCGCCAACCAGCGGCCGGCTCGTTCACGGCCGCGCCACGTCCATGCATTCACAGCAGGGGTGGAGCCAGACCAGAGTTTTTTGGTGGGACCAAACCCATGTCTGCCGCTTCGGATGGCACCACCGGAAAGGTGCCTCCCCGATCGGTAATCCAGGATCCGCCTATGGTTCCCACCACTACGGCTTACGCACCGCGCAGTGTCACGTGGTATATATTTGATTGACGGGTCTGGGTCGGAGGGGTACGCCTGCGATAGGTGATGCCAGGAATTCTAGCGATTGCGCAGTCTTTACGGCCTTAAAAGTGTTTTTATTGAATAATTTGTAAATTTGTCGTCTGATGAAAATGCAGTGCATGCCAATCGAAAGATCTCAACGAATAACTTCTATAGAGATTAAAAACTGGACCCTAAGTATTGCTCTGGAGTTATTGGGCAAAAACAGCCGGACCAGTAGTACCTACCAATCAGTATGGAAAGGCTTGTACTCTGTATTGATTCATAACAACATGGAGTGAGTTCGCCGGCAGCTGGTAAAGATAAATACAACATGCACATGACATGTACGGCAGACTTTGGCAATGTTTTTTTGCCACATACATTTTTTCGCACGTGCCTTTATAGAGTCTGTTATAGGAAATAACAGGAGATTCCGGAGCAGAGTCCTGCGTCCAATCCCTTGACTTTATTTGAAAGGTGGAAGTTATCCATCTGTAACCCATGTTGGTAGTATTTTTTGGCTCAGGTTACTGTGCACTACATTCATCCACTCACGGGATGAGCGTTGAAATTAACCCGCGCCCCCCGGGGCGGGGCCCCCCCCCCGGGGGGGGTTAATCAATTTCAAGCTTTGAACTTAAGAATCTTCTCTTTATCTGTCTAACCTTCGCCCGGGTGAGGGGTCTTTTTAGACCCCCCTCGGGTTTTTCCGAAGTGACCATAAACCGGCGGCGCGTAGCGCCGCCAAACTTAGTCTTACTGTTCCTTCATCATTTTTACATATTTCCTGAAAATTTTACCTCTGGGTCATATCAGGTCAGGTCACCAGGCCGGGTAAAGTGACCTCACCTCAAAAATGCTTAGGACCGCATAACTAAAAGAAATGTTAATTGATCAAGTTGGAACTCATACCACATGTTGGGCCCACTAGGAGCTGCAACATTTGTTCGGGGATTCTTGATATTGGTGACCTAAGGTCATGTGCAGAGCATGACCTCCCCATTGTAAATATATGGGGAAAATCACGAAATGAGCTTTTCCCAGTAAGTATGGATGGAATCAACTTTAAACATCCGTTACGACTTGCTCTTAGCCCATTTCTGAAGTGGATGCCAAAAATTTTGACTTGCGACCTTTAAAAGGTCACCTTAGGTCAAATAAGCATTTTTGGTCTTTTACTCTATAAATTTTGAATAAACTAAGATATAACTTTTATTTTATCACCAAAGTTTTTGTATAGTCACTGCAAGTCAAATGATATACATAATGACTATACCAGGTTAAGTTGGGTCAGACCGTTGACCTGGGTCAGGTCAAATTCTTATATTTGACCAGGCATAACAATGTTATACATCATTAGATTTGTATTGACAAGAGGATTGCAATGGTGCATCAACTATGGCTGTATCTTGTTTGGTTTGGAAGTTATTAGCGAAAAAGGAAACGCCCTCATGCATGGGTGCCTATGGACATTCCCAAGAATATGCCAAATATTAAGTGACCTGTAGCTCCCTAGGCTTTGACCTGACAAGAAAATTAATGCCATTTTAAGAAAAGAGCAGCTCAAAAGCTTTCGAATGGTGTTAGAAAAATGTTTCTAGCTATCATAGTTTCTGAAATACATGAGGTTTTCTTAGTAAACCTCATATTAGCGATTTTGACCTATTTTGACCTCTGTCTGGTGACCTTGATATTGACCTGACAAGAAAAATGACTGAAGTATTTTCGATATCATTTTTGAAGAGCTTTCGATTGCCGTTTTGTGCTTTTTTCTAGCTCTCTTAGTTTTTGAGATTGTGGGGGTCTTTTTCAGCCCCCCCACCAAGGCGAAGGTGGCTCGTACCCACCACTGGGGCAAGGGTTAAAGTGGCATCAGCCTGCTATAAAGACTGCTGGGAGTTTTTGTAACTTGGATTTTGACACTTAATACTAGTTTTCTCTATTCTATAGGCTCCTAACCTTGTCATTCATTAAACACTATGCGCTTGAAAACTACTATCTTACTATACTATACTTTATCTTACTATACTATACTAACTATATATCCTTATAAAAGTGTCAAGAAAACCACTTTAGTGGCTTACACTATTCAATCGTAAAATTGTTTTCCTGTCAAATACAAAAACTGATTAGTTAACTATTCCCTTTCTGGCATTGACCATCGGTAGCTAACTTCTTGCAGACCAACAGGTCTCCAGATCTGGAGCTCTTGTTCGGAGCTGGCAGCGAGACACTGCTGCTGAAGCCGCTGAAGCTGCTGAAGCCACCGAAGCTGCTGAGGCCGCTGATACTGCTGAAGCAGTGGGCGTGGTGAAGCAGCCACAGCGGTACGTTCCGAGCTGATAGTCTATGCATTGCCACGCCGACCGTTCGTGTTACTGCGACCCAGCCTAGTCTGTTTGGAGCCCTGTTTTGCCTCACTTTTTCAACAGGGTACCGACATAGCGTGCTGGCAAAGTCGAAAAACCACACTCCAGGTTCGATTTCGCACGGTCTCAGAAAATTATCCGAGCTTCCGCAACAACACCATCGTTTTCCAGTTTTTGCCGCTCCCGTCTTGACCCACATATTGATTTACGTCACTAACAGAGTGTAGATGGTAAACGATACAGTGGCGTCCATTTACAAGCCATTGAAAGGCTGGCTAGATAATGAATGCCAGAACGCTTGGAGCAAAAACTCTCTTCTTCCCGGGAATGCAAATTCTTGTTCAGAAAACCTTGTGCGGTACACTGTATTGGACCCGGCTACAGCACATTTTCCCAGGAGCTAGAATCCGCATAACACTTTGACAGATCCAAATGAAAAATGGGACCAAAAGACCCAAATTGTTATTCTTCTACCACCCCCCTAATTCTGGCAGAAATAAATTAACTGTAGCCTTACTGCTGTTTTTCTTAGCATGTGAAAGATTTTTGCAACGTGTGCCCAGCTTGTATGAAAACACACAAAACCATGCAACACCCTCTCATGACCTTGATGTCGGTGGTTCATACAGCAAGTATCTAGATTTTGTTAGACTTTTCACAAAATAATTACCCTGTATGCGGGAGACACAGGTCTTTTCCCGGTGATTCATCACGGGGAGAGTTTGTTTCGAATGGATGACACTGTGGCGATGGGTATGGCCATTGAGAGACGGGACAAGGTTTTCGTCATCTTCGGCGGACGTCTAAAAACGCAGCCAGTTGATTGATGTTGCTTCTTGCGTTGCAGACAGTCGGTGGGAAAAGAGAGGCGATTGGCAGAGCTCACGTAAACAGACCGGCCAAGCGTGTCAGCACGTTGATGTTTTCCTTGTAGATCCTTTGCAGAACGTTTTTGAGTGAGAGTAACGCTGAGGGAGGACAAGTGTCCTGATCATCTATTTGACGTTGAGGCCAGTGTGGAATTGCTATTTTAAGGCTTCACAGACGTTAATGCAGCCCATGTTGGCTGCTTGCAGCCTCCTCTCTGGGGATGAAAATATATAATGACACAACTTAAGAAAACCGTGAACACAAGTCACATCTCGAGATTAAGCAAAGTTACAGTTGGTCACCAAGTTTCACATAAACCTACTTCTTTCTTCTATTTCTGAGCGCTGACTATTACAACAGCCACTAAGAGACAGATCACGTGACAGAGAGACTCGCGCTGCAGAGATGTGTTACTTGGCCACGTGACCGGTAGGTACTTGGATGCTGTTCACAGGTGTCTGTCGTGTGCTGCGGGAGGCTGTCGTGCGCTGCGTTGGAGCGTGTTGAAACGCTCTAGTAACTAACAGAGGGATGAGAAGGCGGTCGCTCGGCGGACTCGGCTAAGGACAGGGCGACTCAGGAGTCGCGATGCTTCACATGACTACCGCGCCCCTTACAAATCCGATGGACTTCAATAGTAACTCTGTTTTATAGCTAGAAACAACCATACACACAGCTACTACTGGGATCTATCCGACTTTTATGAGTTGTTACTGTGTGCGTGTTGGTGTTATTATGGTAATTTGATAATGGACTGTGTCCGAAATCTTAGTAATTAAAACTTGTTTTATAATCAAGGATAGCGACATACTGCATCACAACCAGCAGAAAAGCCCGACCAGGCTCCTATAACTGGATACTGAATAGAAAAACCGATTAAGCTCATCATTATTTTCAATAGTGTTCCTAAAATCTTCCCAATTTTATTTTTAACGATACAGTTATTCTTTGAATGGAATGAGGGAGACCTGACTTGACCCCCGTTTTGATTTCCGCAGCTAGTTGATGGCTTGTTGAGCACTCGTCTTAGTAAGACATTGTGTATAACGAAATTAACAGCATTATTGGTCTTCCTACTCGTGAGCCCGGGGCCGGCAGGGTCAAAAGTTTAGATTTGGAAACCCGACTGGTTGATTTTTTTTATAAAATTACTCATGGTCTCACGTTTTTTGTTGTTATTTTAGTGCTGTGATCCCAACCTATCTCACCCCATAATGTCTGATCTTTGTAAGGACGATTGTCAAGAGGTAAATTCTGTCCTACCTTAAAAGCATATTACTCAGCCCCAAATATTGCAGGTGGCTTCCTCTGAACCTTTCCTCAGGTGGCGGCTGTGAGCCACCTTCGCCATAGTGGGAGATTGGGTAAAAAAATACATCTAGCTCGAAAACTAATGGGGTAAATAAGACTCGGAAAGAAACATCGAAAGTTTATCCAAAATGCAATCGACGCTACTTCAACTTTTTACATCTGGTCAATATTGAGGTAACTCTAGGTCAACACAGTCCGAATTGCTGAAATGAGGTGCATTTGCAAACCCTCGTAGGATCTATCAACTCTGACATGAAATTAACACAAAGTCGCACCCATATTTACGTGTTCGCTTATAACTTCTTGAATCCAGCGGTGCCTCAACTCGGTATATCAACAAAAAGGTATGGTAAAATCCGAATATTATGGCTCGGTCTAAAGTTCCACACGTGCAAATAAAAGCCATTCGCCAGGTGAGAGTGAATCATATACCTTGTACCTGGCGGCATCAATAGTTCAATACGAACAAAGACATGCCTTACATGCACTGCTGTGTTGTGCTGGCAATCCATCACAGCCCAGGTGATAAACAACGCTCACCCGCCCGCTCAAAACCACAACGCACACACCATCAGGAACGGAACCGCTCCCAGTGGCGCCACGTTCAGCTGTTTTCCAGACCGTGCAGTGAATGCCCTGCCACAGCGCAAAAACGGTACTTAGCGTTTTTGTGACTAAGCCGTTTCCGCGCACGCGGCAACACTCATTGCGAATGGGTGTAAGAAACAGCTGCTGGCAAGATTCATCATTGTTGTCGGCTTCGGTGGCCTTCGCCTAGATATTGATCGGAGAGACTAGATCTGATTGTTGGGTTTGCGTGGTTTCCAACATCCAGAATGTGTCCGGCTGTGGCCACTCATGAAGCTGAGTCGTATTACTGCAGCGGTGTCGAAGCGCTCGATAATAGTCCACAAAAGAGATATCCAGGCTCCACCGGTGATGAGTTCAGGAGGTGCACCTGCTTTTAAAACCATTAATATTTTTTGTAGGTTAACATCCTTGAGCGAGGACAGCTACAAAAGCTTTCGTATTAGCCTCCTGATGTCCAGAATTTTTTTCGTTGATAATTCCAAATAAGTTCATGTATTAGTTTTCTTTAGGTAAAATGCAAGTAACTGCTGTTGTTGTGTTAGGACTGTGCTGCTTCTGCCTGTACACATGACTATGTGTCTTGGCGCTGTCCGATGTACGCCAGTTATTGGAGAAATGAAGGTAATGAACGGGTAAGAAATATCTGGCCACGGACACTGCTGGGTTAAGGCCGTTCTTCAGATGGTCTCTTGCCTATCATATTACAACGCAGAGGCTGCCGGGCTCGAAGAGTCCCCTGGCAAGAAAGTTTGGCGTTCTCCCTCCTCTCTGTCAGTCTTTGGTTGCCATGTCGTGACTGAGAGCCGTGACGGACATTGCTGTCACACACACAAACACACAGAGTGGTCGATAAAAAGTGTCGCAGCTTGTGTGACACTGCCAAATGTGTTTCTAGACCAACCTTGCGAGCCCGGGCCAAAGTCGTAGCATATTAGTCTCCTAGACAAGTGTATAGGTGTCAGCAAATCTCTGTTGACTTCAGTTAGATTAGCTTAGTATAAGGTTAATCTGAAAGGTTTTACAATTTTGTATGCTCAATCGTTCATTTTTCCATGGTCATATTGCTTTGTCGAATTAAAACATTATTTTATAAATTTCCTTGCTGTTCTCTTATTCATACTTCTCGTTATGAACACAAGATATATATATATATATATATATATATATATATATATATATATATATATATATATATATATATATATATATACACGCACAAGAGAAGGCGCTGTGTATATTTATATATTTAGGCATATATATATATATATATATATATATACATGTTAATTAATTTTGCTATTTTTTATATTGGATATGAGACAACCAAAAAGGACCTTTTTGTATTATCACTCTTGATTTGTTTGCTTTCAGGCTTAACTGCAATACAATTTTTGAAACGTCTATCTGTGAAGTGAATAGGGCTGTATTCTGCTGTCTGGATAAAGTCACCACCTTTTCGTCGCTGATGGCACGGGCGGTTCTACCTTTGCCCATCCCGTCGCATCTTTGGTAACGGGAAGGCATTTGTCTTTGTTGGGTAAATGCGAGTTTAATGCAATTGAGGCCTGCTAAATAAATGCTCTGTCACAGCAGAGAAAGCGGCTGGGTCGCCCGGTCCTCAACGTTTTTGTGTCCTGAGGCTAAGCTGCAGTTGATTGCCTTACGGATCGTAGCCTGGGGGCAAAAGGCGGAGAGCAGAAAACTGCTCAGAGCTGCAAAAAATCTCAAATCTGTCGGGCACTTTCGAAAAAACCTCCAAATCTGTCGGGTGGTTAGGATAGGACTATTAAAATTGTCTAAAACCCATTCAATTGGTAAAATGTTCCTACTCTTTTTCCACATTCTTAATAGAAAATACTAAAATTAGCATAAAAAACTTCAAGTTTGGCACCAATGGATATCATTATCCTTATTTTTGTGCTCTGATCCTTATATGTGTGATATCCTTATTTTTCGTGCTCTGAAGCCGCCAATGGAAAATCTAAGTGGAATGACACAAGTCTATTAATTTTCAAAACTCTAGAACTGAGACTGTTCTTCGGGTTTTCAATTATCAGACACGCTCAGGAAATTAAGGTTATCGGCAGAAACCTATAACAAATTGAATACCGAACCACCAATTCCCATTTTCTGGAGTCACCATTGGTAAAGGAAATTTATTATTGGATGTAATTTGAGATTTGTGGACGTACAGCATACAAATAGTGTGTGTCAAAGTCAGCTCGACTGGGTCTTGAATAAGACTCAGTCTTGAATTCAGATGATTTAGGTCACAGGTGGAAATATACAATAACATGAAAAGCAGCCCCCCTTTTTCAGTCCTCTGCAGCCGCCATTGACAAAAAATGCTGCACTAGAATGAGAATAAGTGATATTTTGTTATTATGTTACATAGTCCAGCCCAGAATACTTAAAAATATAGTTTGCAATGGAAGAAAGCTGACCTGGTTCTCATACCATGCGGTTACTTATGCCAGCTTCTGCAGATTTTCATGATTTCAGTTTTTTGGAGGTGGGAGGGGGTAATTTGGAAGGAACCCCCAAAATTTATATATGGATTTTGCTCTGATGGCCAGACAAACAAGATTGGAGGGGTACTTTTTTGATATTCGAAAGTGTTTTTAAGGATCATGGCTACTTGTAGTTGAATACAAACATGTAATATTAGCTTTCCATGACTTTAAATGCATGTTTACATGAAAAATCCTAAATTTTGAAGCTGTTGGCTATCCCAAAGTTTTTCATGCATTGCCGTGCTCATTTCCATGAGGGTACGTGGTTTAGGATCTGAAGTTCATGAGGCTAATAAATAACCTTAAGTCAGTTAGATACAGGGGCGGATCCAGGAATTTTCGCTAGGGGGCCGCAGCACTGGGGGGCGCCACTTGCATGACCAGGGGGCGCCATTTTTAGTCTGGCTGGGGGCGCCCAATTTTATGTTCTATACCCATTTAAAGTATTGTTTTGCGAACTGAATCAGTTGACCAGCGCCCCGTGGGCCTCTGAGCTACCTTCGCCCTGGCGGGGGTGAACACCCCCTCTCGAACTCGGCCCCTGTGCGGGATAGCGAGAAACGCGAAAGCTGGTGGATAGTTCATACAAATTCATGAGGAAACTATATCGGTCACTTTTTGGCTCAGGTCAATATTGAGGTCATGACAGGTAAAATGCCGCCCCGGTAGCTCAGTTGGTAGAGCGTTGGGCTCCGGCCCGCTGCTCAGAAGCATGCAGTGGCAGTGCATGTCCAGGCTTGGGATCGGTTCCCCTGAGACGCTCCGGCGCTCAAACGTTTACCCGATGTACAGGTCGGCTGGCAACTGACTGGTGAGAGGGTGACCTGAGCGGGGCGGCCGTCTCTGTGCTTTGTGAGACGTTAAACTTTGGCTTCTAAATTAACCCTCCATTGAGGGAGTTGCTCGTTCGGGTGGTGGGGTCGGAGTCTCCGTGACAAGTCCCTTGGTGACTTTAGTGAGACTCCGACTCCAGCAGCCTTACCAGGAACAACTTGAACAAAATTTATAAAAAAAATAAGTTGGCATTTTTAGCAGTTTTGGGCTCTAGCGTCTGACAGCGTTGAGTTAGAATCATTTTGTAGGCACTATTCGCTGTCTCTCGTCACGGCGAATCGGATAATTGTATAATGTGACCATACTAGATCCAAACACAAATGACCTGAACGCAGGTCAGGATCACTTTTTGAACTAGCATAGTTAATATTCATATCA
Organism: Lepas anatifera; assembly: GCA_034440635.1. NCBI lineage: Eukaryota > Metazoa > Arthropoda > Thecostraca > Lepadidae > Lepas > Lepas anatifera. The sequence goes on from JAOTON010000501.1 coordinate 19,023, forward strand.
ATCGACTTGGAATATCAATCCAAACGCAATGGTATAAACATAAAAGCTGTATCATCATTGCATGCATTGCATGTTATTGAACTAAGTCTGAAAACTGCTTAAGTAGCTCCAGATAACCTCTAAGAAGTCACAGATCCAAGATTGTAAGATGAACCTAAAAAGGGACCTAGGCTACTTTGATTTTGAGAATATGAAGGTATTATCACCTTTATCCACACAAATACAGTCAAATATCATAGGTCAACAGTCTGACCCAACTTGACCTGGTATAGTCATGATTTATACAATTTGACCGGCAGTGACTATACAAACACTTTGGTGACAAAATAAAAGTTCTATCTTTGTTTATTCAAAATTTATAGAGTAAAACACCAAAAATGCTTATTTGACCTAAGGCGACCTGTCAAAGGTCACAAGTCAAACTTTTTGGTATCAACTTCAGAAGTGGGCTAAGAGCAAGTCGTAACCGATGTTTCAAGCTGATTCCATCCATACTTATTGAGAAAAGCTCATTTCGTGATTTTCCCCATGTATTTACAATTGTGAGGTCATGCTCTGCACATCACCTTAGGTCACCAATATAAAAAAAATCCCGGAACATATGTTGTAGCTCCTGGTGGGCCCATTATGTGGTATAAGTTTAAACTTGATCGATTAATCCTCCTTTTAGTTATGCAGTCCTAAGCATTTTTTAGGTGAAGTCACTTCACCTGACCTGGTGATCTGACCTGATCTGAACTTGAGCTAAAATTTTCAGGAAAGATGTAAAAGTGATGAAGGAACAGCTAGACTAAGTTTGGTGGCGCTGCGCGCCGCCGTTTTTTGGTCACTTCGGAAAAACCCGAGGGGGGTCTAAAAAGACCCCCACCCGGGCGAAGATTAATATGGCAGGAATTGCCAGATCATGGCGTCATCCACAGGAGGAGGTTTATTTTTCACCCTAGAGGAGCATTTTAAAAATAAAAATATAGAGCTCATTGTACATTTTAAAGGAAATCATGGACGTTTTCATTTTCGGCTAAAATACTCCTTATTACACTGAATTCCTGGATTCTACCAAGGTGTCACATTCTCATTAACCCTCGCCCCACCGGGGGCCATCGATGGCCCCCCTAAGGTTTTTCCGGGATAGCAGAAAAACGAAGAGGCGCAGCACCGCGGTTGAGCGCTCTACCTCTCACTGCATCATTTTACCACCATTCCTGAAATTTTTTACCCCGGGTCACCCAAGGTCAGGTCATCAGACGAGGTCAACCAAGGTCACCTCACTTCAACTTTAGAGCTCTGTAAGAGCTACATTTCAAAGTCGATCGATTTGAAACTTCCTACACTTTATGGCCCCACCGGGGTCTACAAGGTGTATATCCGGGATTTTTCGATTTCGTGCCCTGAGGTCAGGTCACGAGGTGACCTCTCCCATTGAAAAAGCATGGGGAAAAGCTGTCTTATGATCTATAAGTCACAAAAGCGATTGAAAATGCTCAGCTTGATCAGAAAAGCGTTCTTGGACACACTTTCACGGATTTCAGGGGCCATATTTGCCCTTTGACCTCTCCAAGGTCATCCAAGGTCACCAGGGGTCAACAACAGTATTTTGACAATAACTTTTGACCTGTATAAGCTAAAGTGCTGAAACGAAACAAACACCATCGTGTATGTCTCGTCATTGGCTTTCATTTGATATATGGCAAGGTTACTTTCTGACCTTTCGTGACCTCAGGTCATCTTAGGTCACGAGGTGACCTCTGGAGGTCAAACCACTGGCGGGAGGTCTTTACGTTTCACATAGCGGAAAAAGGACTGACAATTTGCTATCAAATGTACTTTACCAGACCTCAATAGCTTTAATGGCATAAGAGTTATGCCCAGTTTGCTTAAGCATTGCATATTTGAGTGAAAATAGCCGATCTTGACCCAATTTGACCTTTGGAGGTCAAACCATTGACCTGAGCACTAAAACATGTGAAGTAATTACTTACTGAATTCACGCGAGCTTTCTATTGCACTTTGCAGATTTGCGCTAACGCCCATATTTTCGGAGTTAGAGGGGGCCATCGATGCCCCCGGTGGGGCGAAGGTGGCGCTGGCTCCCCGGTGGGGAGTGGGTTAAGTGCCGCCATCCGTCCATGTCAACTGGGCGGATATTTTAAAAAGACAGTTGCTTGGTTTGGCATTTTCTGAGGTGGAAGAAGTGTTGATCAAGATAGGGTGGGTACCTACAAAACAGCATGGGATACACACATCGGGGCGTCACTACGGCATTAGTAAATAGTACCGATGCGCTTCACTTGCACTAGGCTTCTAAACATTTGCCTAAGCGCACGCAGATAACAGGGAGAAAACCAAAACCACATGTCGAGTCCCCACGACACCACTCACTTCCGACGCCCATGGCCGCGGAGCATTTCTCCCTGCTAAAATTGCAGCCACAAAAATCCGCCGCGAAACGTCAGCCAGCGACGTGCGTGCCTGGCGGTGCAGCATCACTGCAGGCGAGACACTGCGGCGCAGCATAGAGACAGGCACTGCGTGCTACTTGACGCAGAAGTAAAAATAGAAAAAATAAGTACTTTGTGTAAAATCAAGATATCAAGGACGTATCATTTCTCTTATTTGAATTTCATGAAGCTAGTAATCATACCCGAAATTGGCACACAAAATACTTACTTCAGGTAAGATCACCAATTATTAATTTATCCTATCCACCTCTCACTTCGTAGCTGATGCCTCTTATGAAATATTAGATGCTTATTATATGTAAATACCCAGATTTTTTGCCATTCCATGAAATCGGGTCAGGTCATTTTTGTGTTTTGACCTAGCACAGTAATATCATACATCATTCGATTTTCCATGACGAGAGAAAGAGAATAGTGCCTAAAAATGATCCTGCTCAACTCTGTCAGACGCTAGAGTCCAAAACCTGCAAAAACTGTACTCTAAAATGCAACTTCTTTGACCTGTCATGACCTCAATATTGGTCTCAGCCAAAAAGTGGCTGATGTAGTTTCTTCATGAATTTTGATGGGCTATCCACTAGCGTTCGCGTTTTTTTTTTGCTATCCCGCATAGGAGCTGAGTTTGAGGGGGTGTTTGAAACCCCCAACCCACCCTGGCGAAGATGGCTCGCAGGCCCTCCCGGGTGGGTGTTAATGAAAATGCCTCGGCACACAATCTAACTTTTTCCCATTATGATCGTTGCAATGCAGCCAAATTACATAACTTCACTCACTGAACTGGCTCACTATCGCATTCAACTCGGTCAGGATCGTGGTGACCGGTCAAACTCAGTTTGTACCTCGGTACTTATATGCCCCACACGGTGGGGGGTGGTTAAGACCAAGAGTTGTCGGTCTTCTGGACGAGCCAGTCCTTGGACTAGGTGATGATAAAATCGTTGCCAACATTTTGCTAAGCAGAACAAGTCCAATAGGTGATAAAATTATCTTATGTATGAAGATTTTCTGAAATATACATTTTATTCGCCTGCGTAGGTTTAAGTCAATGAAGAGGCTCGGCATGTGATAAATTATGACGTCACATGCTTACGTCATGATCCGGCCGAATCGTCGGATGACCGTGCCTTTTACGTTAAGGGCCTTGGTCTGGACACAGCCTTTCAATAGTGGCACTGCCAGAAAAACACCTCGGAAAATAAGTAAATGATCGAAGTCAACAGCTTACAGGGTTATCAGTAGATCCGAAATGTTTTTTTTTACAAATTCAAGGGTTATTTGTCTACGTGCTCAAAATTTGCTTCACAAGAAACATTATTTTTACCAGTTCGCTATATTGCATTGTAACATGTTCTCGTCGCAATAGACAACACAATCACATATCGGACGGGCACACGACCACACATCGGATGGGCATGAACGCGCCCTGGGGGATCCTGCTTGGTAATGGAGCAAAATGACACCGATGGATACCCAAAACAAACACTAAAACAACTCGGGGCAATTTTTACCACTCAGAGCTGAGAGCTGGCCATGTCGCAGTGGGATGCCCTAAGGCTGAAAAAGAGCGGTCAATCGTGAAATTGGGGTACCCGAATACAAAGAAGAGGACAAGCGAAGTTGAAGGCGGTATACGTAAAAGTGGGGTGCCCCAAGGCTAAGAAAGAGCAGACAATGGTGGAAAATGGGCGCGCAATCATGCACTAGAGGGCAGTCAAAAGAAGATGAGAGTGCTCAATTTTATGGTGGGCCGCTTTATAGCTAAAAGGGACGGTCAAGCATGATTTAGGGGCTCCGAACCACAAAGCGGAAGGCGGCCAGAGGTGAATGAGGGCAGTCCCCGTTGAAGTGGTGTGCTTTAAGGCTGCACAAGAGCGGCCAACAGTGGAGAAGGTGCGCACAATCATGCAGAAGAGAGCGGCTAAAAGTGTATGAGGGCAGTTCATGTTTCAGTGGGGCACCCAAGGGCTGAAAAGCGGATCAATTATGAAAACAGGGTGCCCAACCACAAAGTTAAGAGCGCCTGGAGGTAAATGAGGGTGGTCCACGTTGCAGAGTTCCACCAAGGGCTGAAAAAGGGTGGCCAATCGTGAAATATGGGGTCATGTCTAGGAAATATCTGAAACTTTGTCTCCAGGGCATTTTTGGGCCAGAAACACGACTGTGAGAAACTTAGCCCCCTCCGACCAAGGGTGACCGAGTTATAGCCCGAGGCATTTTTGGGGGGTCACCTTGTAGACTCAGCTTTGATGCTTCATAACTCAAAAACGCATTGCCTGATTATCAAGTTTTATATATAATTGAACTCGTATTGAACTATTATTATTTTGAAAAAGAAAGCTTTAAAATTTAAAAAGTTTTGACTTTTAATTTGTTTGGTCTTTTCTTTCTTGACCTAGCTTGACCTTTTCGCAGTTGAAATTGACCTGTTAAACATCTAAAAAATTTTGCTTCATAAATTATCTTTCGATAAAAACAATAAAAAATGCGTTCGTGCTATAAATTCTAAATTTTAGCACCTAAGGTATGTATGCAGAATTTTTTGGTTTTTGACCACTGCGGTAGTACAGCCTTACGTTTAAGACCGCAAACAGAGGGGTTGCTTTTGTAATCGGTTGCTTGCAATGATACTGCATTGTCATTACGAAATTTTCATCGTGCAAGTGTCAGAGTTTATGAGGATTACACGCACCCACACGAGGGGGCGGGCAACCAGCCTCCTCAGGTTTCCACAGGTAGTAAAAAAAACACCTTCGCGCAGCGCCATCATGCTTCATATGCCTCTAACTCGACATTTTTGAAGCTTCTAGCAAAATTTTAGGCCTGGGTCATACCAGGTCAGCCCGCCAACCCAGGTCAAGGGACCTAACCTCGAAAAAAACTTTGGAGGTGCATCACTAAGATAAAGTTGAACCTATTGTGCTTAGATTCACATCACATAGTTGGGTCACCGAGGAAGCTAATTTTTCGAAGCAGGATTTCTATATCGATCATCTGGGACGAGGTCATGGTCCCAATCTTTCCATTAGAAATGCATGGGACAGTTAGTAAATTTTGATAACTTGCAAGAATTGAGAATTGTCGAGAATTGCGATGTAGGTTTTATTTTTAAGTTGTGTCTGACTTGCCACTGCAGGTTGATTAATATGTTTTACCATAAAGACCTAAGCCCGGCTCTAGGTCAAAGCAGGTTAATTTTGAAATTTGACTAGACAAAATTATAAGATATATAATCCGATCGGACTCGACAAGAGCATTCCAATGGTGTTGAACATTTTTTCTACGGCTCTGTTCTGTCAGCTATTGTGCCAAAAATTTAGGTTTCCACTGTGTTCCTGTAATGCTTTTCTTACGCATACATTTTTCACTGCTATTAAGTTCTTGTACATTCCACAATCAAGCATAGCCAATGACAGCTCCAGTCTGTTCGCCAATGTGATTATGGAAAAACGACCAAAAGTCTCATAGAATACCAGCGGTAAATAAGATATCCATCACTGTTCATGAAAGCTCTGCAAACAAAACAAGAGAGGTTTGGGTTTCGTATACCTATGTTTGAACTAAACTGTGTCGTGCTGTGGAAGTAGACTTTCTTTTATGGGTGCTGCGTGAATGGTCGCAAATTTAGTCATGGTGAATGTCCAATGCAAAGTTAATATTAAACATAGAGGTATGAATTATTTGGCTTGAGTAATGAGTGATCTGACGGCCACATTTGGACTGGGATCGTTTCGCCTATGAAATGATTAACTTTTGAAAATATGATGTGAGGCAACCTGTTCAAGTGACCCAGTTGAATGCGTTATGATTTCAGGACAACAGTTTTTCGCATGTATGAGCAGATTCAAATTACTTTCTGGGAATGAAAGCCTTTCAGATACTTTTTTTACATTGTATGAATCCTCTCAAACGTATGCTTTGCTGCACTGGGGCACATTGTATCGATTTGCTTTCTATTTTTATTATTCCATCTCCGGGAACGATGTAATTGTGTGAGATAGTGGTGCTTATAGGATAAGTTATAATTGTTTGAACTATTGATAATTTCGCAACATCTTTGTATATTCTCGTTTAAGGCTGCAAGGCCCATTACTAATAAGTTCCTTTGCGCTCGTCTCCCTCGGAACAATGTATCGTTTTTATCACTTTTAATGACTGCTGTTTTTATATTATTCTATCTTTTTATAAACCTCGTCCAAGTTGTTGCCCGTTCAGTTTTAGGAGTCGGAGTCTCACTAGAGTCATCAAAGGACTTTTCACGGAGACAAACAACAACTCCCATGATGAAGGGTTAATAAAGGAACCAAAGTTGAACGTCCCACAAAGCATAAGGACGGCCGTCTACCTCAGGTCACCCTCTCACCAGTCAGTTGCCAGCTGACCTACGGTATTTGCGGTACCTACCACCTGCCAGTTGACCTAAATTATTTTCCCAGAAGTTGCAAAAATGTCGAATTAGAGGTAGATGAAGTACGATGGCGCTACGCAAAGGTGTTTTTTTACTACCTGTGGAAACCTGAGGAGGCCGGTTGCTCGCCCCCTCGTGTGGGCGCGTGTTAATTCTCATAAACTCTGACACTTGCACGATTAAAATTTCGTAAAGACAATGCAGCATCATTGCAAACAACCGATTACAAAAGCAATCGCTTTTTTGCGGTGTTAAACATATTCTGTACTACCGCAGTGGTCAAAAACCGTCTGCATACCTACCTTAGGTGCTAAAAATTTGTAATTTATAGCAAGAACGCATTTTTTTATCGAAATATAATCTAGGAAGCAAAATTTTTGAGGTGTCTAAAAGGTCAATTTCAACTGCGAAAAGGTCAAGCTAGGTAGAAAAAGAAAAGGTCAAAGGAATTAAAAGTCAAAATGTTTAACATTTCAAAATTTTCTTTTTCCAAAATAGTGCATAGTTCAAGACGAGTTCAATGATATTCAAAACTTGTTAATCAGGCTATGTGTTTTTGAGTTATGAAGCATCAAAGATGAGTCTATAAGGTGACCTCCCGAAAATGCCTCGGACTATAACTCGGTCACCGTTGGTTGGAGGGGCTAAGATTCTCACAGGCGTGTTCCTGGCCCAAAAATACCCCAGAGACATAGTTTCATATTTTTTAGAGATGGTGGTGTCAAATTGAAATATTTTTGGTCGTTTTGTCCTGGAATGCCCCTCATGTGGAAGAGGGCGGCCAAAGGCAGACACGGGCGGTCCATGTTGCAGTGGGGCGCTCTAGAGCTGAAAAGGGCCGCCAATCGTGAAAGTTGGGCGTCCAACCGCAAAAAAGAGGGTGTCAAAAACAGTGATATGTTGGTGCGTAAATGGAGCAAACGATAGGCACCTATCGTGCACCATGGAGGCGCTGGAGGCACAGTGCGTGCTGTCAAATGTTGGGGCGCCCCTAGTGCCGTGTGGCGGGGGGGCTGATTGGGCGCCGTTGGAGAAAAAGTAAGATACCAATGATGCATCAAGCACTCAGCAGAAATATGTGGGCGCCTATAGAGAAGTGTGGGAGCAACAATGGAGCGAAAGAAAAACACCAATGTGTACCATGGGGGCCGCCAGACAGAGCGGTTTGTCGAAATGTGGGGACGCTCCCGATGAGCCCAGGGCGGGAGATGAAGGCGCCGGTGGGGCAAAGAACAGGCACCAATGATTCATCATGGGGGCGCCAGTGATACAGACCGATGTGTCAAAAGATGGTGGAAAGGGGCGGGGGAGGGCGCCCATAAAGCTAAAAGTAGACAACAATGTTGGATCATAAGAGGGGGAACCAGTGGTATAGAATGGGCTGTTGAAAGGTGAAGACCCCCTCAGTGGGCCATGGGGGCGCCGTTTGAGAACGCACCAATTATGCACCATGGGGGGAGCCAGAGGTAAAGAGCGGGTCTAACAAGCAGGGGGCGCCCACAGTAAAGCGTGGGGGCCCCAGTGGAGTGCAAAGAAGACACCAATGATGCCCATGGGAGTGTCAGTGGTACATGCAGGGTTTCAACAGATGGGGCGCTCACAGTGACGCGTGGGGGCACCGTTGGAGCAAGAACGAGATATCAATGCTGCACCATGGAGGCGCCAGTAGTATAGAGCGGATTTTAAGAAGATGGGGGCGCCCGTAGTGAAGAGTGGGGCGCCGGTAGTACATAGCGGGATGTCAAGAGATGGAAGAGCCCACGATGTGGCTTGGGGCGTTGATGGAGTGAAACAAAGACATCAATGATGCATCATGGGGGGGGCGCCAGTGATACAGGACTGGTTGTCAAGATGTATTTGTATGCAGCATCATTACCACGGGGCACCAGTATTTCCGTTAGGCATGCAAACGTGGAGCAAATGGAGGCGGGCCCCGGGGGGCGCCATAGTGTCCAGGGGGCGCCTTACCAGCGAGGGGGGCCGCGGCCCCGCGGCCCCCCTTGGATCCGCCCCTGGTTAGATAGTAAATGTCAAATAAATATCATGTTTCCAAGGAAGTTAAGAGTAAAAGGAATGAGTAAAGGTTGCACTAGGCTGTGTTTTTGTTATATCTTTGTCCCCTTGACATAGATCATAGGCATATTTAGGTAAGTGAATAAAATGAAATAGGAGAAATAGTTTGGTACTTAAAACTCAAATTAATGTGGAAAGGTGAAGAGTTTTGTTTCTTTGGCATCTACAAATCCACTGATGAAGGTATGCAACTTTTGTGGTTAATTCTGGACAAACAGGCATTGGATTTAAAAGAAGATGGAAGGGAAATCAAATGTTTTAGTCTAATTTGACCAGTCTGCTGGTAAAATTTATTTTTCCCTTATTAATATCATTTAAAATTATTGATCAACAGTGAGCATAACATACTGTGTGGAAATAAATGTAAGCTGCCGAAATTACAACGAACACCACATCACTTACTTCTTTGTTTTCTCCCCACACCAACACTGTTCTGATCTGCCCGCTGTTTGATCCATGCTTCAAAACGACCTCCTTGGCCAAAACCACTGTTCCTGAACTTGCAGGGCAGCCCAGAATGCTTGATTCGCTGATGCTCCTTAAAAAACGTTTCTCGCCAAAATACCCACATCCCTCAAATCCACATTTAAGCTTGACACGGGACGGTGGAAGGGGCTTCAGCTTAATCGGAGCCATTTATCAGCCCTTCAACTATGGACGATGAAATCCAGGCTCAACCAGTTTACTCAAGATGTATACCAAAGTAATGCAAGAGAAAAATAATCAAAAACACAACCTTGCAACGCATTGCCTCCACCACACCACGGGATTCTAGGGCCTTAGCCTCCGCCATATCCACAAGGCAACACACCAAACCGCAGGGCTGCTTTTCTTCAAACCAAAGATACCTTTTACACCGGCTTTGCCGCAAGGGCGCTGTTCAAAAAGCGCCCTTGCGGCAGCGTTGAGCGTACTTCCAAACGAAGGAAACAAAGGAAAAAAACTGTTTTGCCTGTCGCCTTTACCTTTACGGCGGCCTGTCGGGCCAAGCTGTCGCGTGCTATGGAATACAAATCGGGCCCGACAGGCCGGTGAAGGAATTTTTCCAGCAGAGGATTTTCTGGGTGACGTTTAAAAGGCCCTCTGTGCATAAGGCCCTCTATTCAAAGGTTCCTCGATTCATAAGTCCCTCGAAAATACCCTCTGTGCATAAGGCCCTCTATTCAAAGGTCCCTCGATTCATAAGTCCCTCGATTTTCCATCAGTTCTTGCCGCACACTGGCTTGATATGGGAGAGGTGCAAATTCATGAAAAACTTGTTGAGTGAAAGAGGTGACAATTCTAATATTGAGTTTTTTTAGAACAAAAAATATTTTCTGCTTCCTTTCAAGATTTTTTTCTCACAGATTGTAAGATCTGTCGCAAGACCATACCGTGCCCTAAAATCTGTCGGGCACTTTATGACCCGAGAGCCCGACTTTTTGCAGCTCTGAAACTGCTCTGAATGTGAACATAGATGAGAAGCAGGGATAAGGTATGGGAAGTATCTTCTGCAAAGATGTAGGCTTTGATCGGAAGAGGTCTAGATGCTTTCACTCAATTTAGTGTTACCTAAACTTGTCAAGCACATTTTCCCCCCAATTGCTGCCAAGAGATCACATTCAGAACCAGTTTCATGGGGCAGGCCTCAAAATGTTTTCTTATTTACGACTTCTAGTTCTAAGCACTTCCTGTTTTTGTCAGTTCACTGTCTGCACTTTGTCTTTCTCAAGGCTCATTTGCTGCCGAAAAGCGCTCGAGCATTTCGCGCGCCCTGGCGCCGTTTTCTGATGAGTGGCTCCGTTGAAGTGGAAAGCTGGTGTGAGTTATCGGGCACCGGTGTCGCTGCCGTGCGGCCGGCAGCAGCCGGCGCTGATTTCGAACACGATTTATGAGCTGGCGAGACCGCCGGAGACCGTCCGCCGGATTCACGGCAGCGATTGCCGCGAGTGGAGAGCGACAAAAGGCGCCAAAACGGGCGACGCCTTTTGGGCGCTGGGGATTAGGCGCCTCAGTCGAGCAGCTGCTGCGAGAGAAACGGACCGTTTAGAAAGAGGTGAAATCTGCTTCAAAGTGCTGCCGGTATTTCCTGCGCATATTTTTGGTTCCAGCGAGGAATTGGCGGAGTATGTCAGTGCGACTGAAAAATCGTAGCAAAAACCTAGCTCACGAACTTTGATGGAAAGCGTTTTCACGAAGTTAGTTCGTTCCCATTTTCATTTCCTATTTTCCTGGGTATCCCACAGCAAGGAATAAAAGGCTGGTGCTGGTAGATACGAGCCTCCTTATTGAGATTATAATGTTTACGAGCTTTTGTTTTATTTGCCATAGCTCAGATGTCGTCAATATTGTTAACGTTACAGTTAACAGAGAAAAGCTAGATTTTATTCTTAGGACCAAATCTTAGTGGGACCTGCAACCCCTTTGGGCCCGCAGAATAGTCTCAGAAGAGAAAACATAACATCAGTTTCGTCAGCCGTTGACTCGTTCTGAATTGTTATACAGATTTAGGTGCTTTGAGTTGAACACTGATCATGCATCAATTATACTTTATGGCCCGATGATTTATTGTAGTGCTCTGAAATTTGAATGCAGATAATTTGAACTATTTATGGCCGGCCAAATGTTAAATGTTTTTTTCTCAACTTATCAATTTTCTAAACCTGACCCAACAGTTACAAGACATATCTTTGAATTACCAACTCTGCATTTGATTTCATTTGGTTATCCAATTTTTAGATCTCCAATCTATTTTTGGTAATTTGGATTCATAACCAAACTATTTGAGAGCAAAATGACTCTAAGTCAGAAAAAATAATTATTCATAAGCTATTTGTTCTGAAGTGTTGAATTTCTTTATGAATGGTAAATATGCATAGAAGGTATAATGTATGCATAAACTAGTCTGTATATAATAGAATAGAACGTCTTCAAAACAGGAGATCGACGTTGCAGGCTGGGAGTTGAATCGAGGGACGGCTCATTACAATACTACCATGTGATATAATTTTTTTTAGTGCATGAAACAGTCCAAGGTGGAGTCGCGATGCACATCGAGTAAAGCGAGCGTTCTCGAGTCTCGAGGACAACGGGGCGAAGCCACGGCCGACGAAGGTGCGATACCTGCCCTGCGCGGCAATCGCTCAGCACACTGACCCACTAACCTGGCTCCGCTGAGTTCTTCACGTAGCCATGAGGTCCGTTCGGACCCGCCCCTGCGAGCTCGGGAATTGGAAAGATGTGGACAATTTTAAAACGGGGTTGGAAGCACTTTATGGTCTTTTCCTTGGGGAAACTTTCTGTTTTCTTCTTTGGGCCTAAATGGGTCAAAGTTAGATCAATCTAGAAAATCCCTTATAACTCGGAAATCATTAGATCTACCACAAAGCCAAAGACATAACTGTGTTCGTCTAGACTCAATATTTCAAATTACATGCGGCATGATCTTTGTGATGTCATGTGTGACCCTGACGTAACTGACCCTAGTTTAACCCGCGCCCCACCGGGGTCCGGCGCCACCTTCGCCCCACCGGGGGGCATCGATGGCCTCCCCTCTAACTCCGAAAATATGGGCGTTAGCGCAAATCTGCAAAGTGCAATAGAAAGCTCGCGTGAATTCAGTAAGAAATTACTTCACATGTTTTAGTGCTCAGGTCAATGGTTTGACCTCCAGAGGTCAAATTAGGTCAAGATCGGCTATTTTCACTCAAATATGCAATGATTAAGCAAACTGGGCATAACTCTTATGTCATTAGAGCTATTGAGGCCTGGTTAAGTACATTTGATAGCAAATTGCCAGTACTTTTTCCGCTATGTGGAACGTAAAGACCTCCCGCCAGTGGTTTGACCGCCAGAGGTCACCTCGTGACCTAATATGACCTGAGGTCACGAAAGGTCAAAAAGTGACCTTGCTGTATATCAAATGAAAGCCAGTGACAAGAAAAACACGATGTTGTTTGTTTCACCGCTCTAGCTCAATTAGGTCAAAGGTATTGTCAAAATACTGTTTTTGACCTCTGGTGACCTTGGATGACCTTGGAAAAGTCAAAGGGCAAATATGACCCCTGGGATCCGTGAAAGGGTGTCCAAAAACGTTGTTCTGAGCAGTCTGAGTATTTGCAATCATTTTTGTGGCTTTTATATCATGAAATAGCTTTTCCCCATGCTTTTCCAATGGGAGAGGTCGCCTCGTGACCTGACCTCAGGGCACGAAATCGAAAAATCCCGGATATACCCCTTGTAGACCCTGGAGGGGTCATGAAGTGTAGGAAGTTTCAAATCGATCGACTTTGAAATGTAGCTCTTACAGAGCTTTAAAGGTGAAGTGAGGTGACCTTGGTTGACCTCGTCTGGTGACCTGACCTTGGGTGACCCGGGGTAAAAATTTCAGGGATGATGGGAAAATGATGCAGTGAGAGGTAGAGCTCTCAACCGCGGTGCTGCGCCTCGTCGTTTTTCTGCTATCCCGGAAAAACCTTAGGGGGGCTTCGATGCCCCCCGGTGGGGCGAGGGTTAAAGGGAATGTGGCACCTTGGTCGAATCCTGGAATTTAGTGAAATTAGGCGTACTTTTAGCCAAAAATAATGAAACCACTCTTGATTTCTCTGAAAAATGTTTAATAAGCTCAATATTTTGTTTTCAAAAATACTCCTCTAGGAAAATAAATAAATATCTGCCTGTGGATGAGGTCATGATCTGGTAACCACTACCATACTTGAAATGCTTCAAGGGCTTCGATTGGATGATGCTCATCGTGACGTCAGCATATGTCGTCACACCAGTAGCTCACAACAATGGCCCTCCCGGCGATGGGTTGATGAGGGGGTTGGTGTCAGGTAGGTTTTAGTTTTTTTCTACGGAAATATCGAGTTCCAAGACAAATGATATATGGAGTACCGGGTTTTCGACTTGGTTTACAGCTTGGCTATCTCAGTTAAAATCACGTTATGAAGGTGCCACATTCCCTTTAAGGTGAAATAATGTCTTTCAAAGTCATGCTGCATGCCCAAAATTCTGAAATAATTCTCGTCAATAAGGCACCAAATTTATTGATGCACCTTCTTTAATTCAAACCTATAAACCCAAAACATTTCGAAAAAAGCTTGCATTTTGCTGACCTCTGGTGACCTTGTATTTAAACTGATCCCAAAATGGATGAGAGCGTACGTATATTTTTTTGAAGAGTTTTCAATGATGTTTAAAAGCAATTAAATAAAATGCAGAAGATTTAAGGAATGCAGGGCTATCAAGCACTTGCACTTATCACTATCATACAGTTTAGGAGCCCCTCCCCCTTCGATTGCGCCTGTTAGAAGGAATAAAGATGAGACAGTTTAAAAAGCGTAGTCACGTGGAGCACACCGAAAACCATTGGGCTCATATTTCATTTGTCTCGGAACGAACCTTTCACGGAGCAGCAATGCTTCCTGAACGTACTTACTTATTTTGAGCACAGTGCTCTCACGTCTCCCCCCTCCCCCTCCCACAACAGCCCAGCGGCCGGCGGCTGCTGTCTGGTGATAACCAGGACCAGCGAGGGGCTCTGCATCCTACTTCTTCGCGAATGGTGAGATCGAGTATAATTGCAATTATAAAGAAGGGTTTGCATGGCGTGCTCTGTCTCATATTTATGTAAAAATCAAAGTTAGCATTTTTATTAAGCGTTCGTTCCAGGTTTGATACATCTTCTCTTTGCCCTGCTGGAAGGCAGAATGTCTGATAGCCTTCCCCACCAATGTAGATTATGCGGTTGCTAATTTGTCTCTAGATGAAATATGTGCAGGAATATCAGAACTTTCCATAAGCAAGATGAAACTGAGCATTCTCTCGGGAGGCTGGTTTACATAATTTGAACGCCGGGCGACGGCGTCGGTTACTCCCTATGATGTATTTGCGCCCTGGCAGTCAGCATTCTGCCCAAGGGGGCAATAAAGTATACCACTCCCAGAGTTGGACAATAGCCTGCATCCCGGCTAATTTGCTTATGGTTCTGATGAAATTAAACCAAGGATGTTTATCTCCATTCACACTGTTAACGCCCACGCGAGACAAATGCCAAAATGCTCGTCTTCCGCAAATAATCCCACAAGTATTCATCGCTCAAACATGGGTGTTTGCAGCGCTATAAGATTGGTGCTATCTTTCACTCCTTTCATAACCCCGTCAGCATCATATTTGTTTATTTTATTTATTTTTTGACATACACGGCATCTCCACTACTCATGTGGCTATTCTGACGCCGGTCGTAATGAAGATGAGGGACATAAATGACAACTTAAGCAAAAACACACTGTAGGATAAGGATAAGGATAGGATGGTTGATGGGGAAGGACAAGGATTACCCACGGGGAGGGTCGCCACAGGCGCCGCGCTCAACCCATGGAGTGAGGTAGTGGGATTTGATGAAGGGATCCGGTGAAAAAAGCATGGAAAAAAACAAACAAGGCGTGACGATGACGGAAATGATGAATAATTCTCGTTGTTGCATGGGTATGTATCCCTTGGCTTAGTAATGCTGGATTATTACCTAGGTCTAAGGTTTTTCCAAGTAAGCTGAAGCCTTAGAGGCTCATTCTGAATATCCCGGGGATACAGGCACATATTCACTTATTTGTCAATGCTCCTATTGAGTCTGTTTTTTTCCTGTTCCCGTCGGTCAATGCAAATGAAGCAGCCGGGCAAAACCGACCGTCATACGCACACCATTACTCGTAGAACAGTCACGCGCAGTGATACCAAACGCTTCAACATTCATCCTAAAATGGTACTGATTAAAAGAGAAAAATCTAAATAACACAAAATGTATAGCAGAAGCACACGGACGCGACAACAGTTTTCCCCTTCACCCTTGATTGAAACACCTATCCGAATTCAGTACTGTTGTGGCTGCTTTTGACTGTCAGTTGTTCCAAAAGTAGGGGAGACTGGGGTCAATTGTAACAAATTTCACATTTCTGGCTCTGGCGAAATAGTGTTTTGAGTTAGAACACTTCTAATTATATTTTCATCAACTTTGAAAGTTTTGCAATGTGGCAAACGTATAAAGATTTCAAAATAAAAAAGAATAGGGGTCAAAATTTCACTTCTAAAAATTTACTTAAGCTGTTACAATTGACCCCACGTGAGGGGCAATTGTAACAGCATCGGGGGTCAATTGTACCATGTTAAAGCCGTATGAATTTCGACGATTTATTATACCATAGAAAAACATCCTAATGCGAAAAATTTTGCATCTTTGGCCTGCACTTCAGGATTCATGGACCATCTCCAGTCGAGTCCCGCGTTCGCTGGTGAGCGGTTGAAAATGAGGAATTCTCTGAAAGTGCGAGACATTTGTTTGAAAACAGCCGATGAAATTTTTTTGGAAACATGCACATAAAAATTAACACTGGTGATTTGAATAATCCCTATAAATGACCTGGATATATGTATTGCGTTCCAAATTTTGCAAAAATTGACTTATCTGTCCGGTCAGTCAATCTTGAACTTGTTGCCGAAAAAGGAATGACCCTTTCTAGAACCAAAAACGCATTATTTTTGGCACATTTGCCTACTGGACTGACTACCTACAAATATAGATTTAGGATTCGACTGAAATCTCGTTAATTTTTCAAACTGGGCACATATAGCCTTAGCAGCTGACGTGCCCTTAAACCCCAATTATAGGGCAGCCCACATTGCCACTTTTCCGAAGCATATACCAACCCACGAACAAAACATATCATTGGAAAGCACATCATAAACAGTAGCGCAGCCAGGGGGCAGCGGGCCCACACCCCATCCTCCCCTCCTCCCCACTGGAGGATCCAGGAGGGCAAGCAGGGCAATCCCCCCGCAAATCGCCCGATTTTTTGTCGATTTCCTTCAAAATCCATGTTTTCCCGATTTTAGGGCAACTTTACCCCCCCCCAACGTGTTAAGTGTCTCCTCCCAAAAACAGTTAACACTAGGTCTGCGAAGCAAAAAAGTTCATCGCTCCCCTCAGGATATGAAGATTGGTCCCTTTGGCTGAACAAGTGCACCCCCTTCATAGGCCTGACGTCCCCTCGTCAGCCCCCCCACCGAACGAACATCCTAGGTGCGCGCCTGATCATAATATCACTAACCTAGCTACTGCATTCGTGCAGTAGAAGCAAGTTTAATACGTCATAAGGCCATAGGGGTCAATTGTAACATTGTTACATTTGACCCCAAGAGAAATGTTACAATTGTCCCCATCGCAACGCGCAATTCTTTAAACCAAATTGCCGCTCAACGAGCTGGCCTAGGCGATAGAGTTGTGCTCATTTCGTAGCCAATTAAACACTCTTTATGCACTGAAACTGTTTCCGCTGTACCTTATCATTCCCATCAATAAGCTAACAATCTTTAAAAAAATTAAAGTTACCTAACACCCTCAAAAACACATAATTGTGAACAGCGTCTGACTTATTCGCCGCACCGAGTTGACACTTCGTTAACAAAGGCAGCAGCTGATTGCGCATTTCCGGTTGTGCTACTAGCGCTAACCATTGATTAGTTTAGACAATATGGCCAGTGTTACAATTGCCCCGTGTTACATTTGACCCCAGTCTCCCCTATTACTGCGAAGTAGCGAACTAGGAGTCAACCTAACCTAACCCAATCCATCTCATAAGATTAGTTGATTTAGTTAATTGATTTGTGATATTGATAATGTTTTTCTGCAGTCAAACGGATACTCATTCAGTGCTTTATGTAGGGAAGAAGGTACAGGCTGGAAAAGGATTTATCAATGGTTAAACAGAATAACTATCTCATGACATAGTTTGAGTTTAGAAATAATTTGGCCCTAGCCACTCAGTATAAACACGTAATAACCGTTCATCGCCTACTCGTTTGATCGGACCCCTAAATTTTTCGAAAATTATTCTGATACCATTTAACACGCGCATTGACGGGGGCGGGTACCCGCCCCCTCGGGTTTTTCGGAGATAGTAGAAAAACGGCGGCGCGTAGCGCCACCGTACTTGGTATACCTTTTTCTCTCATCCTTTTACAACTTCTGTGAAAATTTTAAGGTTAGATCATCTCAGGTCAGGTCACCAGTACAGGTCAAGTGACCCGACCTCAAGAAAGTTTAAGATAGCATAAGTCGGAGCAGGGTGAACTTATCCGATTGAAACTCATATCGCATAATGGCCCTACCGAGTTCTCTAAAATATGTTCGGGTATTTTTGATATCGATGACTTAAGGTCAGGTACGAGGCATGACCTCTCCGTTGGAAATACATGGGAAAAATGGTTTTTACGGAATAACTCAGTAACGGATGGTAATAGAGCATTTATTTTAGCTGCATTAGACTCGCCTGGGCTTTGCAGTTCTAATGATATGCTTTTTATATCATTTGACCCTGACCTGACCTCAGGTCAGGTCAAATCCTTGATTTGACCTAGCAAGGTCAAATCATATATCATTCGATTCGGCTTGCTGAGAGGATTCATATGGTTTAAGTCGTTTTGCTCTATCTTTACTTGTTCAGATGTAATGGCCGAAAAACTGAATTTACATGTTATCCCTATGACGGCATGTTTTGACCTCTCGTGACCTTAAATGTGACCTGACAAAAAAATGGTTCAAATGTTTTCGATGGAGAAGTGGATGGGCAACCCAACGCCCTTTACTTTTCGCTACCTACCGTGGTTCTCGAGATCTTAGGGGGGCGGGTACCCACCCCCCGTCAATGCATAGGTGGCTCAGACACCCGTCAATGCGCGTGTTAAACGAGATGCACGTTGCTTTGACAGTCTCTAGGGTGATTAATTTTACAACTTATGGCAGAAAATCGATATCAGGTCAGGTCAGACCAATAAGTTATGACGTGGTTCCTAAACTCATGTAAGGCGATTCTGCTCTTTCTAAAATGAGTCCAAAAAGAACAGGGTGTAACTCTGCTTCTAGAAGAGCTGGATCAACTTTCTAAATAAAATTCGAAAGTTCTTGAAACGAAAATGATGCACGCTGGCATCCATGTTGAGGTCAGGTAGGTGCTTACCAAGGTCACCAGAGGTCACCAAAGGTCATTGGTTTTCTGTCTGCAACTTTTATGCAACGAGATACCTTCTTAAATTTGGTATCATTGTAACGAGAATGACCCAAGAATTTGAATGATACGCAAAACAACCTTGAACGGTCGTTATTTGACCCTGACCTAAGGTCAAGGTCATGATTCAAACTTACTAGTTCATGCCACATATAATTCACATTCTTGAGTTAAGACGAAGACATTGATGTATCTTGTTTTGTTTTTGGTCCCATGGTTCCTGAGTTATAGGGGATTTTCTAAATGGGTGTAAGTTTGATTAATTTTGGCCCATTGTGATGTCACGGGTCAATTTATTTGTTCCAACGCGGCTCTGGAGTAGAAGATGGTAGGGCACTTCCAGTACCGTTTCAATTTTTTCCGTATCCCTTCTGGTTCCCGAAATCGTAGGGCCCCTAAAATGGACCTATTTGGGCTCCCAGTGATGTCCCGGTGAAACGGATATGGTTCACACTCGGCTCCAGAGTAGAAGTAGGCAAGGCACTTCCAGCACCGTTTCATTTTTTCGTATCACTTCCGTTTCTCGAGAGATCTTAGGGGTTCGATTGGACCCCCAGGCGGTGGTGTGCACGAAAAGAGCGCAGGTGGTGCCTGGTTGGAGCTCGCGACGTTTGACTACTTTTTGGCGGGACGTTATTAAAGATTTAAAATGAATCAGATGTTCTGGCAAATAGACCCCTTTTGGTGCTAAAGCCCAACAGTTTTTTTTTACTCAAGTTTGGTCGGAATTTTTTTTGGGGGCACATCGACACTTTTTCCGACCTCTGGCCGTACATAAGCCTTAATTGTATCTGCAAACTACCAAAGAAATAACGCAGAAAATTACCATTACTTGTGCGGTAGACGGGATCACATACGTGTGCACCTATGAATAGGGTAGGAGACAGAAGCAACGGTTTCAAAAGAAAGTAGGAGACATTGTGGCACCTTCACTTTAAGATCTCTGTGAGCCTCCATCATGTTTGCCTTGCAAAATATCATTTGGAAAGTTGCATTATTATATCATTTGCTGACAAAATAAATCACTTTTTTGGACGGCCAGAATCATATTCCCCCCGACCATTCAGAGGTGGTAGTGAGTACCGTGGGGGTTACAATACAAGTTGGCTCTCACAAAGTGCTGTGGCCTGAGTGTTGAGCGTATTTGTAACTCCTGTCAGCAGGTTTGGCAAGTGGTGATTTCTCCTCGTTTTGGTCACCAGCCCTGTAATCACAGCGTGGAAACCTCTGCATTGGTTATGATGCCAGGCGGGGGGATCTGCCGAGGTGTCACAACGCGCATTAGTCAGACTGCCAATGCACCGCAATCTAGTCGCCGCTGAAGGCCTGAGCTGCCAATTAAGAGTCAACCAACCGGAACCATTCGTAAACACAGCCAAAAACGAGGAGAGGAAGGAAAACCTTCCGCTTCCGCCTGCTATCGGTGGAATTATTGACTTTCCCGTATCGTGAACACTCAACGAAATGCTCGGCACCTCATAATTAGCTTTATTACCTTAAATCCTTGATCAAACAAAACTTGTGGCGGTGTTGACAGCGCAGTCTGTAATAACACGCACTGTATGCCTTTCACAGTGCCTGTGCTTATTGTTGAAAGGACTTGCGACAAAATCACACTCTCTATATTTACCTCCGGCTGAACTCGCCGCATTACCGCGGTGGGTAGCTACAAAACAGGCGCCCCTTTATTCTCGGCACTCAAATCGCCATAAAGGTGCGACGGGTGAGGCGACGAAGCTTCCCCTGCCATAAATTTGGGACGGAGATGACGACGTAACGCGTTTTCAGCTTCCCGGCACCTAATTCCACAGTTATCTCTCGCAGTCGGGGTTTATTGTTTGCGAGCACTTTCGCATGCCTGGCTTGTGTGTGGTTTTAGTGGCATTTTACTACTAAGCCTAGTGGATTCCGGACCGTGTAGAAATATCAGATGCATGGGTGCTCCCGGCGATCAATAAGGGGGGACACACTTTTAAGACAGATTCTCTTGACATGAATGTTAGCTGCTTGATGTCTTTAAATTGGTACTTTGAAATTTAGTTTGCTCACTTTTACGCTTTGTTTGCATTCTCCGAGCCTGCATGGGGAAGTGCATTCTCCGAGCCTGCATCCAACAGTTTTCGAAGGCGTCGCTGCTGTCTGTTAACAGAGAAACAGTCGCCGCTGCCTGTTAGGCGCATCCAACAGTTTTTGAAGGCTCCGCGTACATTTGACAGACTTCGAAGGCGCCGATGCGTGTTCGGCACATCCAGCAGTGTCCGATCCATCAAGCAGCTGTCGAGGCGGCAAAGCACCAGATAACACGGCTCTGATGCGGGGTAATAGGCGCCCTGCTGCTACTGATACAGCTTTTAGAGATCCGTGCCGAAGAGAAAAGTACACCGTTAGACTCATACTTTGCCTTCCTGAAGAATTAAGTCATACTTCGAAGAAAAAGATAGTGTAAAGCGCATGGAATACCCATTTAGCTTTTCAATATTTTGGTTTGAAATTGTACGTTATTTGGTTTTTGTGTTTCGGCTTCCGATTTCAAAACGAGATGCTGTGTTACAAAATCATTGCTAGTGGGCCGTTAACAGCGACACCCTGGGAGGTCAGGGGCGAGGGTTGGGTCCGTGTCAAAGTAGCCACGTCAACTCACGAGCGGGGGTAGATCCGAATGGAAAGTCACCAACATTTCCCCTCAACAGGTCCATGGAGGCACCCCAACGGATAGCGGACGTCAGGTCGGGTGCAGGATGTATGTCATGTTCCCAAACTGTGGCACGTGCAGGCGCCCTCACACACGCAGTGGAGAGGGGTCTGACGTTAAAGCGCAATGGATAGTGGTCCTAAAGTGCCCACCCTGAGATCTCAGAAACCAAGAGAGTTAGAAGTACGCCCGTTTCGGGGTGTATGGGGGCCACAGTGATATACATTACAGCCAATTCTCATTGACCTAGGTCAATATCTTCAAGGTAAAAAAGGTCGAAAATTTCAAACCTGGGGTGTGCTGTGCACATATTGGGAAATGTGATTGTGCGGAAAACAACGGATATGCACTGAAAGCAGAATAAGGTCATAGAGGGAAGGTCCCCAATTGTTTTCCTAGAAGCTGGAGGTCAACATCTTTCCAGGTCACCGACCTAAGACGTAACAATATGACATATTTTTAATAAGGTACGATATAACTGGCGCTTTAGCAGCCTTTGGGCGGAAAATGTGGATTTGAACTTGAAAAAACTTTGACCTTGACCTTTGACCTTGACATCGAAATTGGCATAACATACGTCATACTGAGCAATTTCATCTGACGGAAACACTGGGATCAATGATCTTGAAAATGCTTTTCTGACCTTGACCCGTGACCTCTGACCTTGACCTTTACATTCATATGAGGTAAGAATAACATATAGTTCCGGTTTTATGACATTATTACGTCACCAATCCGTATATAGTGCAAGCAAACTGTTGCGACCTCACGATTGCGACAGTCTGAAAACATATGTCTGACTTTGAAAGTCTGTGGATTAAAATTTATCAACCGATTTTCAAAATTCTTTCACCAAGCGACTCGCTCACAAATTATCCAAAAGTATTAGTTCTCTAAGTAGTGTCTTCTGGTTGCGAGCAGTTCTTCGGACATCTTGGAAAAACAGGTAGGGGGACTTTAGGATCCCCTTCACTGCACGTGTTAAAGTTGGCTCTCAAAAGTGATCAAGGCGAAGGCGCCCTTTTTCTTACGCATTCTTCTTCAGTCCCTATCCTCTGTCAGCTGCAGACCCGCTCAGTTGGACCATATGCCAGCCCCGCTCTGAGACAGCCATGCCTCCTTCAGGCAAGTGCAATGTTCATTGCTTACCAATATGGTTTAAAAGCCTCACCCCTAAAAACCAGCCAACCAGCCAAATTGGTTTTGGAGGTCATCCTCCATAATTTTTTGGCATATGCCTCCGTCTCCGTTCACAAATTCAAAGTCCGTTCACACAGATCTCTCACTACTCGGAAGAATTGAAAATATAAAAGAGCTGTCGAAGTATGTTGCTAGACTTAGGGATGAGGTGGCTTAGTGGATAGCATTTTCTTCTTCTAAGCAACTGGTCCCGGGTTGAAGTCCCGGCGGAGCCTCTGAATAAGTTTATCTGATCTCCAAAATCCCTTCCAACAGGATGAGAGTTGGCGATGCCATATAACCCTGGCAGTTGGTGCGTCGTTAAGCCCCAACAATTATTATGTATTGCTAGACTTAGGTACTAAAACTGGCAGACTCTCTTATCGTTAAAGTCTCGGTATTACTGATCCCCGCACAGATGGACTCGGACGCCGTCAGCTTGCTCTTTCTCACCTCTAGACTGAGGAATGAGGAGTTCTGCTCCTCTCGACGGCGTGAAAAGTTTTGCTCCTATTGAATCTGTAGAGCCGGGGGCGCGGTAGTGGAGTGGTCAGTGAAGCTGGCTTCCATTCAGCCGACCCGGGTTCAAGGCCCGGCGGCTACCCTGAACAAGGAGCAAGAAACCCTCCCGAGAAACCCTTCCAACAGGGAAAGAGTTGGCGACGCCATATGACCCTGGCAGTTGGTACGTCGATAAGCCCCCAAAAATATCATTATAAGCTGTAGAGTCGGGAAAAATACAGCCATCACTGGTGGAAAATGGTTGAAAAATATACTTGCTGAAAAATACGGTCCGTATACAACACGCGTTCAACCAATGAAAATAGAACCACACAGAAAATCATCCATAAAGCTAGTGTAGAAATCAGGAGTTGTGCGACTCGCGAGTCAGAGTCGGAGTTTAACTCAAATTCCGACTCATTCGACACTGAGTTGAGTTGAGTTGAGTCGAAAAAATTTGACAAGTGAGCTGAGTTAAGTTGAGTCGGTTCACAACACGTCAATGAGTTGAGTTGAGTTGAGCTGTGAAGACAGCGAGTCGAATGAGTTGACAAAAAAGTTGGCTCAACAGGTAAACATGATGTCAAGTAAAAGTGTTTGAATTTTTCTACCTTTTGCAAACCTCCTTTAACCTCCTTTAAATACATTTTCCCTCCAGAATTTCAACTGTTTAAATCGAAGTTTCAATTTGTTTCAATATATCAATAATTATATGGTTCAATAGTTTATTTAAAAGGCCAATCCGGTCTGAAGAAATCCCTAGGCACAAATAATACATATACTCGAAAAAGTTAACAAGTTCCTATCACTAGCATTGTCTTCAATATTTGAAGTGGTGGAACGCACCACGAAATACATTTCAAATCTCTCAAAAACTTCTGATCTTTAATATTTAACATTACTTCTTTACTTCAACCACTCCAACAACACGCGTCGTCGTCGCTGATTTTTGTCGTCAGTGGTCGTTGTCTGAGAATAATGTGTGCGCCATTGCTGTCTTTGAAGAACAAATTTAACCGAGTATAGGTTCAAGCTCAACACGCGCATTGACGGGGGCGGGTAACCGCCCCTCTCGTGTTTTTCGGAGATAGCATAAAAACGGCGGCGCGTAGCGCCGCCATACTTGGCATACCTTTTCCCTCATCATTTTTACAACTTCTGTGAAAATTTTAAGGTTAGGTCATCTCAGGTCAGGTCATCAATACAGGTCAAGTGACCCGACCTCAAAAAAAGTTGATAGCATAAGTCGGAGCAGGATGAACGTATCCGATTAACCCGCGCCCCACCGGGGGTCCAGCGCCACCTTCGCCCCACCGGGGCCATCGATGGCCCCCCTCTAACTCCGAAAATATTGGCGTTAGCGCAAATCTGCGAAGTGCAATAGAGAGCTCGCGTGAATTCAGTAAGAAATTACTTTGCATGTTTTAGTGCTCAGGTCAATGGTTTGACCTCCAGAGGTCAAATTAGGTCAAGATCGGCTATTTTCACTCAAATATGCAATGCTTAAGGAAACTGGGCATAACTCTTATGCCATTAGAGCTATTAAGGTCTGGTAAAGTACATTTGATAGGAAATTGTCAGTACTTTTTCCGCTATGAAAAACGTAAAGACCTCCCGCCAGTAGTTTGACCTCCAGAGGTCACCTCGTGACCTAAGATGACCTAAAGTCACGGAAGGTCAGAAAGTGACCTTGCCGTATATCAAATGAAAGCCCATGACAAGACAAACACGATGGTGTTTGTTTCAGCGCTCTCGCTTATACAGGTCAAAAGTTATTGTCAAAATACTGTTTTTGACCCCTGGTGACCTTGGATGACCTTGGAGAGGTCAAAGGGCAAATATGGCCCCTGGAATCCGTGAAAGGGTGTCCAAGAACGCTTTTCTGATCAAGCTGAGCATTTTCAATCGCTTTTGTGACTTTTAGATCATAAGACAGCTTTTCCCCATACTTTTCCAATGGGAGAGGTCACCTCGTGACCTGACCTCAGGGCACGAAATCGAAAAATCCCAGATATACACCTTGTAGACCCCAGAGGGGCCATAAAGTGTAGGAAGTTTCAAATTGATCGACTTTGAAATGTAGCTCTTACAGAGCTCTAAAGTTGAAGTGAGGTGACCTTGGTTGACCTCGTCTGGTGACCTGACCTTGGGTGACCCGGGGTAAAAAATTTCAGGAATGGTGGCAAAATGATGCAGTGAGAGGTAGAACACTCAACCGCGGTGCTGCGCCTCTTCGTTTTTCTGCTATCCCGGAAAAACCTTAGGAGGGGGCCATCGATGGCCCCCCGTGGGGCGAGGGTTAAAACTCATATCACATAATGGCCCCACCGAGTTCTCTAAAATATGTTCCGCTATTTCTTATATCGATGACCTAAGGTCAGGTACGAGGCATGACCTCACCATTGGAAATACATGGGAAAAATGGTTTTTACGGAATAACTCAGTAACGGATGGTGATAGAGCATTTATTTTAGCTGCATTAGACTCGCCTGGGCTTTGCAATTCTAATGATATGCATTTTATATAATTTGGCTCTGACCTGACCTCAGGTCAGTTCAAATCTTTGATTTGACCTAAAAAGGTCAAATTTATATCATTCGATTCGGCTTGTTGAGAGGATTCATATAGTTTAAGTCGTTTTGCTCTATCTTTACTTGTTCAGATGTAATGGACGAAAAACTGAATTTACATGTTATCCCTATGACGGCATGTTTTGACCTCTCGTGACCTTAAATGTGACCTGAAAAAATGGTTCAAATGTTTTCAATGGAGAAGTGGATGGGCAGCCCAACGCCGTTTACCGTTTTTTCGCTACCTACCGTGGTTCTCGAGACCTTAGGGGGGCGGGTACCCACCCCCCGTCAATGCGAAAGTGGCTCAGACCAGGGTACTTTAACTACGGGTACAACCAAGTTTCCTACTAAATATAGTCCTCCCATGATGACGTCAACGCCCTTTCCTACTAAGTTATAGGAGATTCTACTAAGTTTTTGGAAGGATCAGCTGAAACATACCAAGTTTGGGCGTATTTGGCACCAATCTAGTATAAATCGAAATCAACTTGTTTCACCCATTTGACAGTAACCTTGATCTCAACGGCGAGCAGCGTATTTTACGTAAGTCTAATGAAAAAATTATAACACTTCAAAGAAGTTGTTGAAAGGGCATGCATTTATTTGATCAACTCAGGCCTACCTAATAGCCGAGAGAAATAAATTTACCTTCGCTCAAGAGATCACCGGTGTTTATTGTCTTCTGCTGCAGGTACCACCAACAGCCAATCAAAGGTCAGAAATCAACAGCCAATCAAAATCGAGATTAGTCTTACTGCAAACAGCTGTTAGTGCTGAACATGTCCTTATTTGGACACGCTCTGGAAAATTTGTAAAAATAATATTCTTCACTGGAGTTTTTGCAAAACGTCTGATGGTTTCACAAATAAAAATCTTTTAGCTTTCTGTTCAACCATATAAGTTTTGTTTATACAGTTCTAAAACAGGTTATTTAGAGCTTCGAAAAAGTGCAATTTCTCCAATGCCCTGCATAGTAACTGTAGTGCCTCTCCAGCCATGATGACGCAATGCTGCCAAACAACTTGAACGGGGTCTGGCTCAGACCCCGTCAATGCGCGTGTTAACTAACCTCAAGGAAAAAGTGTCAACATCACGTGATAATTAATAAAGCCATGCAAATATTTATATACCTACATGCTATATTGTTTCTTTTCCCCTAAATGCGCCGTCTCCCACCGCTCTTTTCATTTTGCCTATTAAAAACAGATACTGCTATTAGCATAGAACAAATTGGACCCCTGATTGGGGTCAGAAATGTTGAGACGCCTTTATCGCAAGAATCAGAGGAATTATTTCATGCTACTGGTTTTGCCTGATCAGAGACCCTCGCCTGGCGTCCTTGTTTTACTTAGAAAGCTATACATTATACATTTTCTATGAAATCGTGCTCCAATTTTGAATAGCGATAAGTATGTACTGTATTGGAGGTTCTCAAGCAAAACATTGGATTGGGTTTAAAATATGAATATATTTGGTAAAATCCAACATGTCGATAGAATTTCCATTTCTACTGTCCTTTGTAATTTATGGTATGCTTTTCTTAGGGTTTGCTGCTTTAGGTACTTCTTAGAATTAGCAATTGCAACTAGATACTATAGTAATTATTGCTTAACTTTTGATTAAACTCAAGGCATAGTAATGTTAGATTTATAAAAATTACCTAGCATCGTTCTTAAACAGAAAAAACAATACCTATACTATCCCTGCAAATACAGTTTGTATCATGTTTGTTTACCTTGGGCCTTTTTTGACAGTATGGAGGCTCAATTTTTTCCTGTGTTGGTGTAACCTTAGCCCTTTTAGGTTCCTTTCAATTTCATTTACCTAGTTTAATATGAAATGCTCCTTTTAGAAATAATTGCAACATGTGGTAGCTTTTTCGGGCAGTGACAGTCCGCAAGAATTAAAAAGCTATTCATGGTTGCTGGCTAATTGTTAACCAATGTTTGAATGCCAATTAATTAACCCTCGCCCCACCGGAAGGGCCATCGATGGCCCCCCTAAGGTTTTTCCGGGATAGCAGAAAAACGACGAGGCGCAGCACCGCGGTTGAGGGCTCTACCTCTCACTGCATCATTTTCCCATCATCCCTGAAATTTTTTACCCCGGGTCACCCAAGGTCAGGTCACCAGACGAGGTCAACCAAGGTCACCTCACTTCACCTTTAGAGCTCTGTAAGAGCTACATTTCAAAGTCGATCGATTTGAAACTTCCTACACTTCATGACCCCTCCAGGGTCTACAAGGTGTATATCCGGGATTTTTCGATTTCGTGCCCTGAGGTCAGGTCACGAGGTGACCTCTCCCATTGGAAAAGCATGGGGAAAAGCTATTTCATGATATAAAAGCCACAAAAATGATTGCAAATACTCAGACTGCTCAGAACAACGTTTTTGGACACCCTTTCACGGATCCCAGGGGTCATATATGCCCTTTGACTTTTCCAAGGTCATCCAAGGTCACCAGAGTTCAAAAACAGTATTTTGACAATAACTTTTGACCTAATTGAGCTAGAGCGGTGAAACAAACACCATCGTGTTTTTCTTGTCACTGGCTTTCATTTGATATACGGCAAGGTCACTTTTTGACCTTTCGTGACCTCAGGTCATATTAGGTCACGAGGTGACCTCTGGCGGTTAAACTACTGGCGGGAGGTCTTTACGTTCCACATAGCGGAAAAAGTACTGGCAATTTGCTATCAAATGTACTTTACCAGGCCTCAATAGCTCTAATGACATAAGAGTTATGCCCAGTTTGCTTAATCATTGCAT
This sequence comes from Lepas anatifera, assembly GCA_034440635.1. Lineage (NCBI taxonomy): Eukaryota > Metazoa > Arthropoda > Thecostraca > Lepadidae > Lepas > Lepas anatifera. Next base: position 47,715 of record JAOTON010000501.1, read on the forward strand.
ATTTGAGTGAAAATAGCCGATCTTGACCTAATTTGACCTCTGGAGGTCAAACCATTGACCTGAGCACTAAAACATGCGAAGTAATTTCCTACTGAATTCACGCGAGCTTTCTATTGCACTTTGCAGATTTGCGCTAACGCCCATATTTTCGGAGTTAGAGGGGGCCATCGATGGCCCCCGGTGGGGCGAAGGTGGCGCCGGACCCCCGGTGGGGCGCGGGTTAATTTTTCTTCTATTAATATTCCGTTTTTTGTCAGACTTTCTGTACAGCTTGTTTTTGCTGGTTTGTTGATTTTTTTGTTTATATATTATATATATATATATATATATATATCATTTAATTTTTTTTTGAAAATGAGTCGAAGTTTGAGTTGAGTTGAGTTGTGAGTTGAGTCAGAGTTGAGTCGGATGAATTTAGCCTTGATTCAGAGTTGAGTCGACTCACTGAACTCTAGATCATGAGTTGAGTCGGAGTTGAGTCATCCGCTCTCAGCACCTGAGTTGAGTCGAGTCGACTGAAGAAAATTCTGAAACGCACAACTCTGGTAGGCATTACCTGAAAATCCACCATCCTTGGGAACCCTCATGTTCTCTCAAGAAGTGAAAAATCGACATGCATTATTTTCAAAAGCAATGGCTCTCTTTGCTTGATCGATTTCCTTTAACAAACTGCATCACCAGCCATCTGCAATTCAATGTGGTAGTCTGGCGATAAGTCGTGAGTTATTCCTCCCCATCTGCGGTCCCACAGGGAGTTGTGAGGTGTCTGTGTCTGTTTCGCCCGCGGCGATGGTCAGTGGATCGTTTGTCAGCTGGTGTGGCGCGCTGGCGTCAATTGCGGCAGCAGTGGCACCAGGCAGACTCCCCGCGGAGTTGGCCGCTGTAACCGACCGACATCAACAAATGTGCTGCCATATCTCCCCTCGGCAAGGCGGAGACGCGATCTGAAGTCCCTGGGCAGGCTATTGCGTTATAAATGGACGCTGGAATAGAGTGGTCGGTTATGTCGTATGCGTTTGTGCTTCACTCTGCTGTTATAGGTATCAAAGTGTCCAAAATGTGAGTCTCGAAACCTCTAAAAGATAGGGAGTCCCTGGCGCCAAGTTTTATTATTTTTGTTTGCATAATTAGTTCGAAAGTTTGCAAGCTTCACTTTTGGGATAATTGTCTCAGTATAATTCTAAACACAATTGTCTGAGAGACCCAGCCTCCACCACCCGAACCATCCAGCAATCCCGCAATGATATGTGGATTTGAAAGCCAACATTGTTAGTGTCACAAAGCATAGGCAAGGCCGCTTCGACCAGATGGCCCTCTCAGTGATCAATTACCATGGTAACTGGTAACCATGGAAGCTGCAGCTTCCTACGTTAGATGGTGATTTGGGTTGCAAAACGTCCCTGCAGAATCGGTCCCTAACCATTTTTTATACATTGCCAAGACAGGGATCTAAGCAGGGAGCGGTTTGACTCTCCTTTAACTGGGCAACCAGATTATTTAAAAAATTATGTCAGAATCACTTTAATCGACATATTCTGCCTGCTGAGTCCTTCAGCAGAAAAGATGGTAGGCGATTGATTGATTGATTACATGGGTTTAAGGGCGTGTCAACTTTCGTGGACATATAGCGAACAGTTCACTCCGTCATCAAAAGCCTTCGAGATCTGTGCCGATCTGCACTCATTACTGTTCAAGTAGATACGTAATTTTAAATTCATAACAAGTTTGGTTCCGTTCATGAGCGTGAATCAAAGCCAAATCAGCTCAGTCATTGTTTTCATATTTAAATAGTTTACTCATTCTAAGTTATTATAAGCCATTCACCGCCTGCGGGGTCATATCGAACTCCTTCCCCTGGGTTTTTTTAATAATAATTTCGAACCGATTTGAACGAGACGCTCTTCGCTTTGCGTGCATTTAGGCTGGCCAATTTGACGACTTATGACCAAAAGCTTGCATCAGGTCAGGTCATGGAGTCATGGTGTCCTTTCCAAACCCAAGTAAGACAATTTTGTTTTTCTAAAATGAGATTGACAAAGCAGGGTGTAACTCAGCTTTTAGAAGAACTAGATCAAGTTTCTACACATTATTCAAAAGCTATTGAAACGATTAATCTGCATGTTATCATAATTTGAAGGTCAAGACAATACCAAGGTCAACAGAGTTTACCAAAAGTCACGGTCTTTGAAGTTGGTTGTGTCTAGAACTTTTGAATGCAGCACGATACGATCTTAAATTTTGTATCATAGTGATGAGCACGACCAATGATTTAAATGGTATGTAACATGTACTTTAAATGATATTATATGGCCTTGACCTCTGATCAGAGTCATAGTATGACCTTGATTTGACCTCACAAGGTCATTCCACATGTCATTTGAACCATTGAGCTAAGACGAATATATTAATGTTTTTTTGTTCTAGGTCTAATGGTTCTTGAGCTATAATGAATTTCCTAAATGGGCCTCGACTTTCACCCATTTTGGCTCCCTGTGACGTCACGGGTCAATATATAGTTAAAACTCGGCTCCAAAGTAAAAGACGGCAAGGCGCTTTCAGCGCTGTCTCAACTTTTTCCGTATCTTTTCCAGTTCCTGGGATCGTAGGGGATCATGCGAACTCCCGATCGGACCCCCAGGCGGTAGTTTGTATGAAAATAGCCCAGGCTGTGCCAGGTTAAACGAATTTGGTTCGACTCGCAAATCCGATGCCCTCCCACCACCAGCGCATGCACCTACCCCTCCTGAGTGGTTCGGTACACATTAAGATGTAGAATCCCCCTATCCTGGGCTGCTCTGTCGCGTCAGTAACACTAACGCTCGTGCTTATTGGCTTGGAGTGCGGCAGGCGAAGCGCACTGGATCAGCTCTAATTCATGGCTATTGGAGAACCTCCCATTTACCCTTGCTCGCTGAATTAAGATAATGGTAGTGGATGTGAGGGACCACCGATACGGCCTCTTCGGAAGTTTCCTGTGATATATACTCTCACAAACGCCACAAAATCGTTCTGCCCACCATCTTATGCTTGGGTGAGTAGGTTTTGAAATATGTGGGAAAATAACAGTAGTAGTGTATTGACGTTTTACATGGAAAGAACAAAGCTGAGGAATAGGCGACCAGTCCGAAATGGCCTTTCCTTGGTCTCAGTCCTTGATCCAGCTCCATACTATTGTTGGCGCTAAATTAGCCGACATCGATTGCCTTTTTGCGTGGGTTTTCTCCGCTGATAGGCCGGCTAACCCTTGAAGACAAACAGAGCGCGCTGCCGCTGCACCGCATCCATCTGGCGGCCAATTGGAGCGGCCGTCCCACCCCAAGACCGATCACACAATGGATATCCCTGCAGCCCTTCCGCTGTCGGGCCGCCTTTCAGAGCCGCCGCTGCAAAAATGGATCGCCGTCAGGGGCGTAGCCAAGGGGGGGCGGGAGGGACAGCCGCCCCCTCCCCTGAGGGCCCGAAGGGCCCCCTGAGAACACGGGCCGCGGGAAGCGCGGCTCGCCCGCACTATGCTTTGTGGCCAAATTTGAAATTTAATATCAGACAGGACCCTCTCAAGCCCTCTTCAGCACTCTATTCTGTAACAAGCAAGGCCCTTTTATTCATCAGGGCCCTTTTGACGCTGTCGCAGGGGCCCTTTCGGGTTGCCGCCCCCCGCCTCCTGAGCAAAATCCTGGTTACGCCCCTGATCGCCGTGAATGAGCAACTGCAACAAGGTGCAAAATCAATATTTTTTACTTAATCACAAAGACGTAATACAGATCATACAGATCTAAAAGAAACTAGAGGAAGACGTGAGCATCAGTGATGAATTTTGGCTGTGTGGACGCGGTTTCCTCGGCGTTGGCTTCGGTGGGTGGGCAGGCGGTGCCAGTCGACAGCTCCGGATGGTTTATGTGCTTCCCTCCCGCCTCCTCCATCAATCAAATTTGTCCACTCGGCGCTCCCCTGTCGTACCCTTCAGATGGTTAATGACCCAGCTAGGATAAAGCGGCGGTGTGCAAAAACGCAAGAGATACGTGTGTTGTGCAGCTTAAATGGATGACAGCCTGAGGAACCGTAAAAGCTACCGATGGACATGTGTGGTTTTATTGAATGAATGGACTCGTTATTTTCGTTGAATCTATATCAGTTTTGCAAGAGTCGACTATGCATGGTAAAACTGTCAGCATGGAGCCTGTTGCACTTCCTCAATGGTTTCTGACCGACTAGTGAGACGGACTTTCTAGCAAATAATTTAATACTTTTAAATATGCTCATTCTAAAGAATAGAATGAAGAGCATGTGAGTACTGGCAAAATAATTCTGAAACAGGCAGTGGCTTACTGTAAGTCTTCACGTTATGCCTACATAGCGATTTGTAAGACAATTTAGAATAATTGGATGCTATCCAACAATTATCCCCCTTGATCAATATCAAGCAATCGCCTGATAATGCTAAAGGACGAGGAACATTCCACACTAAGTCTGATTTATTTTCAAACGCATCGTGTATGTACATACATACCTATGCATGCTTGCTGAAATAAGATTAAGTACGTGGATTACAAGGATCGGTGATTTAGCTCTGGTCCTGGTCCTAGCCCTGCAAATGCGATCGTCGCGAATACCTAATGTAACGCTTCAACAGAGGCACGCCATGATTAGCACTGCCTCACCTGCTGATAATGTGACGTCAATGTGAAACTAATACAGGGGTCAAGCTCAACTCGTTAGTGGATGGTATTGATGTCTCTCTAATAGGATGAGAGGACTTACCAATAGCATGTTATGCTGTTGACAAATTGCATGGTTTGCGTAAACAAGTGAGCTTAATTGTGCATCACAGCACATTAAAGCCAGTCCATTACTAACAACGAAAATTTATGGACTTCGAGGGGCACTGTTCTCCCAAAATCATGAGTTGTTATAGGCTCCTTCCGGATAATCTATTGGCTTTCAAATGGAGTGTACACACGCCAGTGCTACGTGCTAGTAACGCCCACACTGGAGTAGGGGGTCTGTCACTAACGCGCACTGAAACAGGAGCCTGGTAGGTCCCCCTGAGATCTTAAAAGCCAAGAGGCTTAGAAATCCGTCCGTTTATGGGTGCTGGGGGGGGCTATGGGGATCATTATGACCATTTAGTTACCCTAACTATGATGTAGTAGTATGATATAGGTCATACTGGGTAACGTCATTTGACGGGAAATAATGGGGTCAGTGACCTTGAAGATAGTGGCATGACCTTGACCTCTGACTTTTTACCTCGACCTTGACCTTCATGTGAGGTGACATTGACCATCCTTGACATATCTCGCTTATATGACATTATGACGTCACCACTTGGTCTCCAATGCAGGCGAAGTGGTGCGACCGCGAGATTGTGGCGATCTCAGAATAAAGGTCGGACCTTGAAAATCTGTGAGTGAAAAAAATCATTTACCAATTTCAAAACTTCTTACACCAATCGACATGCCATTTGGTTTGATAAGATACAGCCGAATACCGTTTTGAGCTGCGAAATGTTCTCCAGTCACCTCGGAAATATAAGTAGGGGAAAGGGGTTCCGAGAAAATAAAAAGAAGGCTGGGTAGCCATGATAATCTTTACAAATTTTCGATCCGCCTTGCCGACAGCCCACTCCAAAAGCAAGGGTCGGTTCACAGCGTGACATCACATGCCCACCCTCGAAGCCTGTATCAAGGGTGTATCAATGCTATCCCGAATATTCCAACAAGGATACCATATTCAAAGACAGAATGCTTTTTTCTATATCTGGAACACAATTTAATTCCTTGTGTTGTCTTGCATTTGCAGGAGGGCATCACAAAATTAGGAATATTTTCCGTACACCTAGCAGTAGAAAAAATCCCCTCATGTCTTTGAGAGGTCACTAAGGCGTGAGATAATCCCCTTGAACGTACCTGTAAATATATGTATCTTGCCTTGCCGGCAATAGGGCTCAGAATCAGAGTTGGGTCAGACCGACGGTTTGGGGGAGGGGAGGGGCAACGTGGTCCAACATCGTGAAAAATACTTTTTTAAAGAAAATCGGTAAAAACCGGGGTTTGTGGGGACAATTCCCCAGTTTGCTCCGCCTCTGGATCCGCCAGTGTTCAGAAATGAGATATTAATGAAGTGAATGGAAGAAATACATATTTGTTCTTCATCTTCTTTTTCACTGGGAACAGCATTTTCTCAAAGGAGGCATGTAGATAGGTGCAACAAAAACATTGGTAAACATTTAAGGCTACGTTTTTACCTATTTCTATTAATGGTCAACAGCAGGACAGTCTAGTTCCGTGGCTTTTAACCCGCGCCCCACCGGGGGTCCGGCGCCACCTTCGCCCCACCGGGGGCCATCGATGGCCCCCCTCTAACTCCGAAAATATGGGCGTTAGCGCAAATCTGCGAAGTGCAATAGAAAGCTTGCGTGAATTCAGTAAGAAATTACTTCGCATGTTTTAGTGCTCAGGTCAATGGTTTGACCTCCAGAAGTCAAATTAGGTCAAGATCAGCTATTTTCACTCAAATATGCAATGATTAAGCAAACTGGGCATAACTCTTATGTCATTAGAGCTATTGAGGCCTGGTAAATTACATTTGATAGCAAATTGCCTGTACTTTTTCCGCTATGTGGAACGTAAAGACCTCCCGCCAGTGGTTTGACCGCCAGAGGTCACCTCGTGACCTAATATGACCTGAGGTCACGAAAGGTCAAAAAGTGACCTTGCCGTATATCAAATGAAAGCCAGTGACAAGACAAACACGATGGTGTTTGTTTCACTGCTCTAGCTCAATTAGGTCAAAAGTTATTGTCAAAATACTGTTTTTGACCTCTGGTGACCTTGGATGACCTTGGAAAAGTCAAAGGGCAAATATGACCCCTGGGATCCATGAAAGGGTGTCCAAAAACGTTGTTCTGAGCAGTCTGAGTATTTGCAATCATTTTTGTGGCTTTTATATCATGAAATAGCTTTTCCCCATGCTTTTCCAATGGGAGAGGTCGCCTCGTGACCTGACCTCAGGGCACGAAATCGAAAAATCCCGGATATACACCTTGTAGACCCTGGAGGGGTCATAAAGTGTAGGAAGTTTCAAATCGATCGACTTTGAAATGTAGCTCTTACAGAGCTCTAAAGGTGAAGTGAGGTGACCTTGGTTGACCTCGTCTGGTGACCTGACCTTGGGTGACCCGGGGTAAAAATTTCAGGGATGATGGGAAAATGATGCAGTGAAAGGTAGAGCCCTCAACCGCGGTGCTGCGCCTCGTCGTTTTTCTGCTATCCCGGATGTAATGATTCGATCTAGCCGGTCGATCTAGCCGGCAGTGGATTTGCACTGGTTAGCATTCTCATTATAATTCTTGTCCTCACTAGCCGACACTGCGATCTGCGCTGTAGTCCGCCCTGTGGTACACCATTACAAAAATACCATATCACATAACTTGTATCGACTGTCTGACCAGATGGCAAGCGCGGGAACCGCGATGTCTGTCGCTGCAGCATACAAGCTCAGCCGCTGTTTTTTGCTCTAGCCAACCGGCGTAGCTCTCGTTTTTGCTCTACATTCTTCCCATACTTGAAAAGGTTTCGTACACATAAATTTGACCCCATATCGAATTCGAATAGCAAAGTCGCGATTTCAGACACTAGGTCTGACACCCCTGTTTTGAGTTACTACACTGAGCACCACCTGGAATGTAGAGGTAAATTCTGTCGATCATATTCATGGGAAATTGTCAATGAATTGTTATTCTTTATTTTGTGGGACTGTGTGAATTTCGGTATCATCGGCTGTGAGTCATTATCCGGTCTTGTGACGCATGTGTTGGAGCTAATGTGGGATTACGCTCCGAAATATTCAACACCTCCGGTTATGTGTCGGATACGCCCGAGCTACCGGAGGACTGCGTCGGTTAAAACCTAGTACCCCCGGCCCCCGGGACTAGACTATCACGTGCCACTCGCTCTGCCTGTACTTCTCTGCATTACGCTCTCCAAGTGCTATTTTTGGACTTAGTCGCTGGCCGTCTTTGGTGATCTATACTTCAGTGTGATACCGCCTGGTGGACAATCTTTATCTTCATATAAAGATTGTCGGTGACTGCTCTTCACTTTCAAGACTTTGCCAATACAGTGCAACAAGAGGATAATTATTTTATGGCTACTGCCGGAGGTGACAGAGAGAGAGAGAGAGAGAGAGGAGAGAGAGAGAGACGAGAGAGAGAAAGATAGCGAGGAGACGAAGGAGGAAGAGCAAACGTTACACTGATGCCGTGACCCAAGGATAAACCGGCACCAGGCGAAGGAAGAGGAAAAGCAACACTTTAGGATTGACACTTCACCGTCTTCTCCGCTCCTTTTGAAGACGCCGACTTCTCACTTTGGCTTCCCAGGTAGAAGAAAAGGACTGAGGGAGCTTCATATCCGACCTTCTGCAACTCCTGTCGCAGTTTCCAAGCCTCTTTTGCTGACCTGCACGACGAGACTCAACCTGGTGACCTTCACGACGACAATCAACCTGGTGACCTGCTCAACGAGATTCAACCTGGTGACCTGCATGGCGAGACCCAACCTGGTGACCTGCACGACGAGAATCAACCTGGTGACCTGCAACACGAGACTCAACCGACGGATCAACAGGGACTTCAAAGCCTGAGTTGGACGACTTCCGCTCTTCAGGCCCCGACCTTCCCTTCAGCCCTCACGAGACTGGTGTTTTGCCAGTCCAGACTACAGCATCCACTGGTAGCACCCACGTTTCAAATTACAAGACAGGAACCCGACCCCGTGACTTCAGGAGGCGGAGCCGCCAATCTCGACAGCGCCAGCCAGAAGACAACGACTACAGACTGGGAAGACACGGCTAAAAAGGTATTGTCCCATACCTGTTTTTGTGTTGTTCTGACTGTGACTTGCTCATATTCTAGCTTTGTTTTGCATTCAACATTGGGTGTTATTCATTAATAAGGACAATTGTGTAAAGAGTATTAAGATAAGCACGTAAATTGAGAAATGGAGGATTATTAACCTTAAGATAGTAGAATCAGCTGTTTTGGACACGGGTGATATTTTACGTTTGAATTGTTTTACCTCACTAAGTAAACATGGCCCAAGCAAACCCTACTGAACAAAATCCAGCTACTATCATGCATGACCTCATTCAGAGAAATTCGGAACTGCAGAGACAAAGTCTGATTGCCAACCAAATAGAAATCAACACCCAGAAACTGACTATGATTCTTCAGAAAGTGAAACCCTTTGACGGACTGTCCGCTTCAGGACTGACGAAATGGCTCCACACTACAGACCGTATGTTCAGACAGCTAGAAAATGACCACCGGACAATGCTATTTGCGCTTTCTTTCACTGTATCGGACGCTGCCGAGAGCTTTCTGGACACTTACACGGCGCAACACTCTGACTATACTTGGAATGACGTACGAGCTGCCTTTGTAGCCGAGTTCAACCGACTGAAGGACCCTATCCATCTGAAGGATCAGTTGAGTAAAGTCAAACAGACAAAAGGACAAACTTTGGAGAATTTCACGGACAAGTACGTGCGACTAGTACATGATGCGTATGACAAAATGCCTGATGACCTCCCTGAGATGATCCGTGAAATGCTGATTCGGTATTACACTGACGCCTTGATTGACAACCGCATTAGAAATGCACTCATTCGGAAAAATCCCAAGAAGATGTCAGACGCTTTTGAAATAGCTCAGGAAACCCAGACAGTAAACCGCCGCATTGACCGTAGAAACGCCCAGGTGACAAATGAAGGTGAACCCATGGACATTAGTTCTGTACAAACCCCTGATCGCTCGGACTCAGCTTCACAAATTGCGGAGTTGCGTCACATGATGACTGAGATACTGGCCATTCAAAGCCAGCGTCCGCCTGCCCCGCCGCCGGCACCTTTCAATGGTCCGCCACCCCAGGTGCGACCGCAGAACCTCACCCGCTATTGTACTGCCCCTCCCGGTGTCGCCGCGACCGGCCAGCCAATAGCGCAGTCACAGTCCCGACCCGACTGGCAGACCAGTCCCCAGTCAACGCGGTACCCTCCAGGGCCTAATCGCTTTACAGCAGACGGCGCCCCGATCTGTCGTTTTTGTTCGTTCCCCGGCCATCTAGTCCGAAACTGCCGTAAATTCCTGGCCGCTCAGTCTGCGCAGCGCGCTCCAGGTGTGCAGAGGGGACCACCGCAGCCCCGCTCGGGAAACTGTTAGAGCCTCACACGACCCCTTCTACTTCAATTGAAACCGCAGAAAAACTTGAAACTGTGCATGAGGTGAGTGCAAACTGTCCTTATGTCACTATCTCTATTGGAAGGAATTCTTTCCGTGCTCTGGTAGATACAGGAGCGTCATTTTCATTGATAGATGACAAGTTTCTTGAACTATGTGATGAAAAGCTTGTCAAAACTTCAACGCCAACTGAGAAAGTAAGACTTATTTCGGCTTCTGGTCATGAACTTAAAGTGCAAAAGACTGTAAAAATACGCATCACTCTGGGCAAGGTAAAAAGATATGAAACCTTCATTGTAGTAAACAGCCTTGGTAAGGATATGATCCTTGGCATCGATTTCCTCACCTCTCGGAAAGTTCAACTAGACTTTGAACGACAAGTTATGTCTATTAGAAAGTCTGTGTACCCTCTAGTAAGCCAATCTGATCAAAGTGAAGTACTCTTGGTTCGAGTAGCTGAGAACGCACCCGTTCGACCCTATCAGCAAACCAGGTTAAAATGTTATATATCTGGAAAACGTCAGTCCAATATTGAGTGTGAAATCAATCAGCTACCCCTGGCTCCCTGTTTTGTGAACGAACCTGGCCTGTTGTTACCAGATGCATTAGTTAAAACTAGCAAAAATAAAAATTTCCCCTGGATTGTGGTTAATGAAACTGGTCGATTCGTCACTCTCAAAAAGGGACAGGTAATTGGGACGGCCAAGCCAAATGAAATTGGATGCCATCAGGTTTCTTCTGTTGAGTCAACCAAAAACTCCGAAGTGTCCACACCAGAGGAGAAGTTACAAGCCTTTCGTCTAGATCACATTTCCGAGCCCCAGAGATCAAAAATTTTTGAAACTCTCAAATGCAACTTAGACATTTTTGTTCAAAAAGATACTGAACTAACAGTAACAAACGTTACTGAGATGAGAATAAACACTCAAGATCACCCTCCTATAGCCCAAAAACCATACCGGATTCCATTAGTGCAAAGGGCCCAATTCAATGAACAAGTAAAAGAAATGTTAGATGCTGGTATTGTTCAAAGAAGCAACTCTCCGTGGCTATCTCCCGCTTTGATGGTACCTAAAAAGGATGGAGGATATCGAGTAGTCATCGATTTCAGGAAACTCAATGCAATTACAGTACCAGTTGCTGCAAACATTCCTGCGACTGATGATATCTTAGCTTCATTGGGAAATTCGAAATTTCGCAGCTGCCTAGACCTAAAATCAGGTTTTTATCAAATAAGCCTAAGATCGGAAGATACTGAAAAAACTGCTTTCCAATCAGACTTTGGACAGTTGGAACACAAAACTTGCTGTTTTGGATTGAGATCCTCGCCTGCGATTTTCCAAAATATGATGAATGCTGTGCTTGGTGACGCTAGAAAGTATGCTATAGCGTTTGTGGATGACTTGATCATCTATAGCAATACATTTGAGGACCACCTTTTGCACCTGAAGGATGTGTTTAACCGCCTCCGTCAAGCAAACTTGAAACTGAAAATTTCAAAGTGTGAATTCCTGAAGAAACAACTAAATTACCTAGGTCACGTACTTTCTGATGAAGGAATATCAGTTGATCCTCAAAAGGTAGAAGCGGTCAAAAACATACCAACGCCCACTTCAGTACGGGACATTCGTAGTTTTCTTGGAATGGCTAGTTACTATCGTAAGTTTGTGAAGGACTTTAGTAAGATAGCTAAACCGCTCACAGAGTTGACGAAGAAAAATGCACGTTTCGTATGGACAGACGAAGCTCAAGTTGCGTTCGAAAAACTTAAGGAGCACTTGGTTCAAGCTCCTATTTTGGCTTTTCCAGACATAAGTCTTCCCTTCCAATTGTACACAGACAGTAGTCAATTTGCAATTGGTGGAGTTTTGACCCAGAAAGGCAGTGATGGGGGTGCCCGAGTCATTCAGTATGTATCACATCAGCTAACTGATTCTCAACGTAAGTGGCCTACTATCGAGAGAGAGGCGTTTGCTATAGTATACTGCTTGCAACGTCTCCGTCCCATTGTGTCTGGCACTAAAATAACTGTTTTTACTGATCATAAACCACTGAAACACCTTTTTACGAGTGAAATGAAAAATCCTAGAATACAGCGCTGGGCCATTTCCTTGGGTGAATATGGTTGTGACATCCAGTATGTTACGGGACCCAACAATGTCACCGCTGATGCGTTGTCTCGTCTCAAAAATACCCCTCCTGTGACAGAATTAGATGATGGAGAAAGGTTCGATTGGAAAGGTACCGTAGATGTAGTAGACAAGGACGAGCCGGTTTGTGACAAATTACGTCCAAATAGAATTGGTGTATCCGGCTCCTCCCTTGATCACGCCAATCAAGCAATGAATGATCACTTTGGCGTAAGAGAAACGTCTGTCCCGGCTCCAAATCCTATACAGGTCATTGATAATGCCATTCTAGCAGACATTATGCTTGAAGAAGATGGGGATGATGATGAGGAAAAGACTAGCGAAAACAATCCAAACTACCTAAATTTCACTTTAGATGATATCAGAAAGGCTCAGCAAGAAGATGAAGAAATCAGACAAATTGCTCTCAAATTAAATTCTCCAGAAACTTCTCAGGAACCCAGCTTAGAGAAATATCTCTTGAAAGATGAAATTGTTTTTCACCTTCAATTAGATACAAAAACTCGACCAAAAACCAAATTACAATTGGTAGTCCCCCTTTCGCTCCGAAAAGTGGTGCTACAGAGCCTACATGATGGTTTCGTTGGCGGGCATCTAGGAGTTGAAAAGACCATAGATAAAATTCAACGGTCCTACTTTTGGCCTACCATGTTAAAAGATATCAAACAATATGTCCTGACATGTGAGCTCTGTAATCAGAGGAAACTGACCAAAGAACGCCGCCCAATGCAAAACATGCCTCTTCCATCTTACCCCATGGAAATCCTCGGTATTGATACGGCGGGACCTTTTCCCATGACCCCCAGAGGAAACGTCTATATTTGCACAATAGTCGATCATTTTAGCGGTTGGCCAGAAGCTATTTGTCTCCCAGACAAATCGGCCGAATCCATAGCTCGTTATCTTTGCGAAGAATTCATTCCCCGTCATGGTGTTCCTCGTGTTTTACTCAGTGACCAGGGTACTGAGTATTGCAATGCTATCATTGACCTGCTCACTAAAACTCTTGGCATTGTCAAAATTCGAACGTCTAGTTTTCATCCGTGCACCAATGGTGCAGCCGAACGCGTGCATGCCTCGATCAATGATATGATCTCCAAGCACGTGAATGAGAGTCAAACAAATTGGGACCTTCTTTTACCGCAAACTCTTGCAGCCTATCGAATGAGCAAACATACGACTACAAACTACACTCCCTACTTTCTGTTGTATGGCAGAGAGGCCACGCTTCCCATTGACACATTGCTTAAACCACGAGAGCATTATATGGGAGAAGAGTATGTCCCCATAATGTTTGAAGGTTTACACAGTGCGTACAAAAACGTAAGCAGAAATATTCAAGAAACTCGAGAGAGAAACCGAGAAATTATTGCTCGGAAAGCTAAACCCTCTTCATTTACTCCTGGACAAGCTGTTTACTATTTTGACCCAACTGTGGCTCGTGGAAATTCAAGCAAACTTACCCTCCGATGGAAGCCTTATTATCGCGTGCTGGAACAAAAAGGTCCGGAAAATTACCGCATCAAAAATATGCTTACTCAAAAAACAAAAGTAGTGCATTCAGAAAATTTGCAGCCCAGAGACATTGAAGATATCTGGGATCGTTCATACGATACAATTAGCCCTCCAATCCAGGTTACTGATTCTAATGACGCTGATACCGCTGTTCCACCGCGCCGAAATCCATTTAGAAGCGTGCGCCTCCCCTTCGCCGATCGGGCGGGTCATAAAAACGCAATTTATGACCACGCAGCGAACCCTGGTTTGGGCCCGACTGAGGAATGCAGTCCTGCCGCCGCGCACGGCGCTGGGCACCCATCCTCTTTCCCACCCTCGGGGCACCTGAACGAGAGTGAATGCTCTCGACGGACCACTGTAGGTCGCACGGAGGAGGACTCGGAAACTCCGAGCCCCCTCACAGCAGGTGAGGCGGCTGCGCCGCCAATAACCCTGGCGGATTCTCATGGTAATGGAGACTGCCATGAAGAGATGACTAACCCAGAACCTGACAGCCCGCCCACCGTTATAAGTAACCCCACTCAATCCTCTGATAGAGCAGGGAGCGGAGAGCAGCTGAGTCAGCCGGACTCGTCTCCAGAGTCACATTCCTCGGACGCACCGGCGTCGCATGGGTATAATTTACGATCTAGGCCTAGCACTGGGTTAGACGGTCCTTCACAGGACGCGACTGTACCGAGAAGGGTTTCGGTGAAACGGAACAGTTCACCACCTGAAACTGCCTTAACTGCTAAACGATATTGTCCCCAGTCTGATTCTGACAGTTCTACGGCTGATGTAGATGCTGTCCATGTTGTTGTTGACAGTCCAATGACATGTAATGAAACGGGAGGTCCCCATATAGACCACCCGTCACTCTGGTGGATGATTTCGGATGTCGTGCTCTCAATTGCTGGACATATTCTACATGAACTGAATATGTAACGTTACATTGCTGGATGAATTTCGCATTACTGTGTGATAACATTTCGCAATTAACTTTGGACATCAATATCAGATGTAGCTAATAATGTGTTCGTGTCGTCGGCAGACGCTCTGACCCGAACATGACCTGGACAAGCTCCCTCTGTGGCTGGCTCGTCGTCACCTTCTGCGTTCTGGGAAGCCTCGCTTGGACTTCCGCAAGCAACACCACTGACCCACCTCCAGAAGCCGCCCATCTGTTCATTCCCCTTGGTAAATTGTACCCAAGCTACTCGTCTTGGGCTATAACCGTGTCGCTGACCACCCAACCCTACCGTCATGAACTTAGAAAGACTAATGAATTGATCCATGATTTGTGGGCATTTGCGTTGTCACTTTCAGAACGAATCAATTTTACTAGCGCTGACACACATCTTTTACAACTGACATTCAATAATACTATCCGATCTATCAAACAACTTCACACTGAACACACCAACTTGGTCAAAACCTACGCTCCCATCTTATTATAATCACGTACGAGATCCCGACGCGGCCTTATTAATGGCATTGGCTCTATATTAAACTCCCTCTTTGGTACTGCTACAGATGATGAAATCAAAGATTTAGATCGAAATATAGTCACTATTAATAGGAAAGAAACCGTCTTGGCTCATGCGTTTAATGGAACTTTAACGGCACTGAATTCTACTATCATAACTTCTACTCAAAATCGTCGTACCTTACAAAACCTCCGCGCGGCTGTGTTTGATCTTCAACAATCATATAAAACCTTGTTTAGCAGTTCTCTTACTGAATCTCAGGTTTCCTCAATAATATTTGCACTTACAGATGTTAACGACCAAATATTCATGGTAAGCCGTGGCATTCGCCATGTTCATGATGAACTTGCGGTCTTTTCAGAAAAACTTGCGTTTGCTCAAGCTGGTTTTCTTCACACTGGTATCTTATCCAAGAAAGTGTTTTTAAGCTTGCTTCACAAAATTGAGAAGGAGCTACCCACAAATTTTGCTCTTCCGTATACTCAGCCTCGTCACTACTTTAATCATGTCCGTACCAAACTTGCCCTTCGAAATGGAGTATTTCATGTATTATTTTACATCCCCCTGTTGCTTACAGTCAATGAATTTGAGGTATTTCGGTTCTTTCCGTACTATGTTCCGCATCCATCACTTAATGTGTCGCTCGGTTACTTCCCCGATGAACCAAAATATTTGTTGATATCACTCTCCCGTCAACGTTACATTCAACCTTCGGACTCTGAAATTGAAACATGTCTTTTGGAAAATACCCCTTATTGTTCAATTAACGAGCCTGCTTATTCAACCAGCGCATCCGCTTCTTGTGTCGTCGCACTCTTCCAACAAAATACGGTTCAAATTGATCGCCTGTGCCTCCCTTTACTGCGCTCCACCACTGGGGTACCTCAAGCCTTCTATCTGACTCATGGCCGATGGCTCTTGGTCACTGGTGCACCCTTCCAGATTACTATTGTTTGCGCTTCACGTACTGCCAACCCCACCCTTACCATTTCGCAAACTGTTTCGACTATTCAACTGAAACCAGAGTGCTCTGCATCCAGCAGTTCATTCTACCTGCCACCTTACTATGCTCGCGAAACCATTCTCGAGATACCTCAAGTTAATGCGTCCGAATTGTTGCCTCCATTGCTCCCTGTCTGGAAGCCCCATTGGCACCGCGCTCTTTTAAATGTGACTCATCTTGTTGATTTACCTCCCCTACATTTTCAGGGTATTCCAGCCATGCCATACTTTGATCAAATCATGAATACACCCTTGCAGACGGTGCACACGTCCTCAGATGTCCCCTGGTTAATAATTATTGCAGTGGTGGGCAGCTTGACACTCCTTGTTCCTGTCATGGTATTGTGTTGTCGTTTTCTCCCCCGGAGGCATGGTAGGCCACGTGCAGCCACGCCATCGTTTATACGTGCGACCCCACCCCACGAGCCAGCCATGGAACTCAGAGAGCCACTGTCACACCCCACTGTTGACAATGACCTTGCCCCGACGGCATGCCCTCCGGCACGCCCATGCCCGCTTCCCACAATCAGTGAGACAACCGATGAAGAGGTTTCTGCTGTTGAATCACTGGCGCCACCTGGCCCAGCTGTTCAGTCTGGGTTGCGACCATTTACTTTCCCCCGCTTTTCTCAAAGGCCTGTGTGAGGCAACAATTCCAACGTTTAATGGATCCCTGTCCATTCTTCGTGTGTTTTTTGTACGGTTCAGGACCTGCGTCCTTGCCAGTAGTTCCGTTGTGAATAGCACCTGTCGTCATTGCTCCTTCAGGCCATCGCTGTCGGTGATGTGTGCGTCTTGAGTGCCGCAGGGCCTGCGCCCTTACTTTTGGCCATGGCTTTTGCCTTGGTACTTCGTGCTGTAGGTGTTGTCTGACTGGTCAATCTTCGCCCTTCAGGCTTCGGTTGCTGACATTTTCCGTCAGGATGACTGAAAATGTCCATTTGTGTGTGGGGAGGTGTGTAATGATTCGATCTAGCCGGTCGATCTAGCCGGCAGTGGATTTGCACTGGTTAGCATTCTCATTATAATTCTTGTCCTCACTAGCCGACACTGCGATCTGCGCTGTAGTCCGCCCTGTGGTACACCATTACAAAAATACCATATCACATAACTTGTATCGACTGTCTGACCAGATGGCAAGCGCGGGAACCGCGATGTCTGTCGCTGCAGCATACAAGCTCAGCCGCTGTTTTTTGCTCTAGCCAACCGGCGTAGCTCTCGTTTTTGCTCTACATTCTTCCCATACTTGAAAAGGTTTCGTACACATAAATTTGACCCCATATCGAATTCGAATAGCAAAGTCGCGATTTCAGACACTAGGTCTGACACCCCTGTTTTGAGTTACTACACTGAGCACCACCTGGAATGTAGAGGTAAATTCTGTCGATCATATTCATGGGAAATTGTCAATGAATTGTTATTCTTTATTTTGTGGGACTGTGTGAATTTCGGTATCATCGGCTGTGAGTCATTATCCGGTCTTGTGACGCATGTGTTGGAGCTAATGTGGGATTACGCTCCGAAATATTCAACACCTCCGGTTATGTGTCGGATACGCCCGAGCTACCGGAGGACTGCGTCGGTTAAAACCTAGTACCCCCCGGCCCCCTGGGACTAGACTATCACGTGCCACTCGCTCTGCCTGTACTTCTCTGCATTACGCTCTCCAAGTGCTATTTTTGGACTTAGTCGCTGGCCGTCTTTGGTGATCTATACTTCAGTGTGATACCGCCTGGTGGACAATCTTTATCTTCATATAAAGATTGTCGGTGACTGCTCTTCACTTTCAAGACTTTGCCAATACAGTGCAACAAGAGGATAATTATTTTATGGCTACTGCCGGAGGTGACAGAGAGAGAGAGAGAGAGGAGAGAGAGAGAGAGACGAGAGAGAGAAAGATAGCGAGGAGACGAAGGAGGAAGAGCAAACGTTACACGGAAAAACCTTAGGGGGGTCATCGATGGCCCCCCGGTGGCGAGGGTTAAAAGTGATATATCATGCCGCAAGGGTGTACTAACACTGCTCAAAAGACCTAGCCAGGGTGGCCTTTATGAGCCCACCCGTACACTCAAAGAGGGTGCTTGCTTCCTCTCTGTGTTCAATGAAGTATTTATTAGTTGGTGTCAGTCCTCGATACGACGCTCTCCAAACATCCAGCTTCTTCCCCCAGTGCGAGCGCGACGACAGACGCATGCAGGAAAGCGCGGGCTGGACTCCGCATCTGCAGCTCCCTATGTCTCTTTCACCTGAAGCACGTCACTCCGCTAGTCGCTCAGACCCGAAACACGGTCTGCGAACAATTGTAACATGCGATGTTTAAAAACCTAGCTGAATGGATGTAACGGTTTTTACACAGTTTTACTTTTTTATGCATCTTTCATTGTCCTCCAGGGTTTATTCCTACATTTGACGTGGTGCTCGAAAAAACATTGTCTGGTGATGGTATACCAAAATAAGCTAAGCTGATCTGACCGGAATAAGACATGTAAGCCCAACATCAACTTCCACACTTTCAGAAGACCGTAAGCATGGGCTGCTAAGATTAGAATTCCAAACAATCCCACCTTTTACCTCGAGCGAGCGTTTTTGCGAGTGTATGGCACAGTTCCGGGCTTCGTGTTCAGCACCCTCTGCCACCACATCGCGTCAGCGCGACGGACCAATCACCGGCAAAAACAGGGCGGCGATCAGAATTCAGCCGCGTCGCCAGCGCCGCACACTAATCAGAACTGACGCCGACTCCTGAAGAGAAAGACGCTGCCGAGACACAAAAACGCTGGCTGTATGATCGTCGACGTCGGTAGGTTTTGTAACAGTTTGCTGGCTGGTTTTGCTGAGCGCCAGACCAGTGACAGGGGCTTTAGAGGCGTTGGGAGGCCCTGAGGCTTGATTAATGTCACAGCTCGTTTGCTGGCGAGGCGGTTTGGCGTTCAGGTGGCGGCTTCTTCCCTTGCAGCTCCGAAAAGGCGGTGTATAAAATTAACACTGCAGGCATACCGGGCATCAAGTGAAAATCGTCCGTAGATGATGAGCTGTGAATGTCTATTTCTCTCTTGATAGAACGAGCAAAGTGATGGTATACAATGTTTATTTTATTTACAGGCCACGTCTATAATGTGCACAAACCGGAGTACAAGCTGGCTGACTATTTACTTAGGTCTACACTATACAATGCCGTACATGAAAGACAGGTGGTTATGCAAACATGATCGCTTTCGGTGGTATATTTTTGACTAGAGTTTGCATATACATCCCATTCGGATAAGCCGATATTCATATAATAAATATACAAGCAAACTAGTCTAAAGCCCTGTTCCAGCTGTCAGCACAGTTTTGTCAGCACCAATCAGAGGGCCGCGTTGCGCCTACGTCACAGGACTGTAGCCTCTCCCCGGGAACTAGTTCTAGAGGTTTTGCGGGCTGACGGCCTGCTGTTTGTGCTGATGAAAAACCGTGAGTGCACGAAGTGGCAGCCTAATATTTTTTAATGGCATAAAGGTTTAAATTCCCTTTGCTTAGCACAAAGAAGAGGCGATTATGGCGCTGATGTTACTTTACTGGAGGAGAGGTTAGAGGTCCTGCTGACAAAACTGTGCTGACAGCTGGAACAGGGCTTAAAGCTAACTTCCCAACGCATACCCGAAGTGATGAAAAACGATCACCAGTTACAAAACGAAAATCATGGCGCATGGAATTTTGCCTCTAGGCTGCTACAAAGGGAACAATATGGAGCATGATGAATACAAAATAAATCAAATTCTGACTGCTGAGGCAATATGGCAGTGTTTGAAAAGAGCTATGTACCACATCAGGACCACAGACCGTACCATTCGTCATCTGGCAGTCATATCTGGCTCGCATGCTGCCAAATACCGACACATCACATCTAGCAGCCGCCCGGCTTCCATATTCCTCTGAAGAAAATGAAAATCACGCGAGAGTGTCACTTCGGAGAATGACAAATTTTGCGTTTCGGCTCTTTTTTCTAAGCGCGGGAGTCGCTATGCCTGACTTTGCCGCTTGACTTTGCCTCCACCTTCGAAAATATATACCGCAATGAATACAAACCTACCCACTAATCCTTATCTTCTAATCCTTAACTAGCGCTCAACCGTCGACGAAGGCTCTTCCGACGCGTCTTGCATGAAAGACTTTGGTGTGATATAACAAGACAAATGCCGAGGTATATTACATCATAACAGAATGTTAAATTTGCGTCGAAAAACTACCCTGAGGCGTTTTGTGCTATTCATGAGGGGTCGAAACTCTTATGCTAGATTAGATGCCCGGTAGAAAATCAAAGATATATCACTGCTCGTGCATTTGAAAATGTAGTCACTCTCCTTTGAAAATGAGTCGCATTTTAGCTCTGGCTGTTGTTCGATTATTTTCATAATGGTATATATGGAGTGAGTTGACTAGATATGAACACCATCATATATTTACACAATTAGACGGTGAAAGACATCAGACTAAAACTACATGCCCCTCTGGCACATCTATACAGTTACACTTCATGGTGTATATTTAAATGAACATCATAGGGACTTGTATTTACTTAAAAAGCCCTCTCTCTGTTTATATTTCAAAACAAGCAGACTGAAAACACCTCTGCTCTTTCGGTGAAGCCGCCATTCGCTATGTAAGTCAAGTAAAATATCTATCTCGGGAAGTTAGTGATTTTTAAGCCATCAAGTGCCCCCTCTGGTGAGCTTTTATTTATATGGCCAGCCACTATGGAGCCAAGCTCCCGTGCCTCTACTTTTCGTTGTTGCGGCATCAGATAGTTTCGTCTATCTACGTCAGCACGTGCAGCTTTTGAAACAACTGACTTCTTCTTAAATCAAGAACGTTAAATTAGCAGGATAATTATCCCAAGCTATGATGCTTTTTAAGCGCTTAGGCAAGGATATAAACTAGCTGTACGGGCATGTGTCTCACGGCAACGTTTCCTATAGTTTTTGGGACCGATGAACTTCAGCTCCTAATCCTAGAAAAGGCTGAGAAGTAGCGAGGTAGAGCTTTCCAATCTGCGATCCTTTAGTCTTTCAATCTACTTCTGGCCTGGACCACAGTTCTATAATTTTTAAAGTAATTCCTCTCTCAAAGAGCAAACAGGAGCTTTCCCCTCCAAAACACCGTTCAGGCCTTGCCTTCAGTACATTTCCAGCACGTTCAATCGTGACCTCAGTGTCTGAAGGCCCTGCCCATGAGCGCAGTAATGCCGCAGACGATGGCGCAGCCGATGGCTCCTGAGATGGCAGGCAGCCAGCCGCCCCCGGAGCGGTCCTCCGCAACCTCCGCCTCGTCCAACCGGCGTCCGCCACCCTGCCGAAACGTCAAGAACTGCGGTTAGACCGGCTCACAGCACAGGGGGAACTGCGCGGAGTGTCGGGTCCGACCGAGGTGCAGCCTCGGTGAACCTCAAACAAAATCGGAGCAAATAAGGCGTCAGCGATAATGAGCAGTATGAAAATCGTGAAGCAAAAACATTGCTAAATCAGATCACTGACTAGTAAACACAACTGAACAAGATCAGGCAAATGATAAAAACGTTGCTATTATGTGAGTTATCAGGATCAGTAAGCCAACCAAACGAGATATTTTCCCGGGGGAGATATGACAGAGCCAATCGCTCTGCGTATTGACAGTGTGACACTTACAGAAGATGACAGGCGATGCATCAGAGCCCCGTAAAAACTAATGCTGTAAGTCGCAATGTTATTGTACCATAGAGAGCCTGTTAGCTTTGTCCCTGAGTTCCAGTCCCATGCTGAACCGTTCCAGCTTCATTTATCTTTGATGGGACTAGAGAGAGGTATGGTTTTACTGAGACGACCTCGGTGGAGTGCCCAGATCCTGTGCGATTGAGGGCTTCCTGAGCCTGTGTCACCCGGAATGGCGAGTGCACAAAACACGTCCGAATGAAAGGCGCTGGCGCAGGCTGTTGGCAGCTACCTCGGGCCTCTCAACACTATGACGAGATATGACGAACGAGAAATACTTTTTAGCCTCTCACCAACTAGAACTCTTAAGGACGACTCGGTGTACTTATTTCAGCCTGGATGAAAGTGTGCCAGTACGCTCCCGAATGGAACTGTATGCTATAAGTTATAGTTGTGCATGTAATATATTAATTCTTAGATAGGTTCTCCACGTCTTTTCCACATGGAGACCCTAGCATCTTTGGAATAAGCACCAGATGAAATATTCAGACTGTGTACATTTGTGATTTACTTTGTTTATAAATTGAGCTCCAAAACCCAGCTGGGTATTACCCATTTGTGTTTCTTACCATGAGCCTGCTGAGCTGGAGGTGGTCAGCGATCCTCTGCAGGTCCTGGCCAACCTGACGCAGTGTATCCGTCACTGAGATCTTACGCAGACGAGCAGCGAAAGACTGAGGTCGCGCGGGCGCGCTGACCCGACGGCGCAGGGGCTCGGGGGACGCCGCTGGGGGCACTGACAGATGAAGAGGGTCGGGTCTCGTCACGTGACCCTCCTTGCGGGAGATCTGTCGCACGCTCTGGATGTGACCCAGGCGGAGGTGGAGGTTAGAGGAGGAGGGATTCTCTGTGGGAGACGGGGAGGGCAGGGGGAGAGAGCTGCGGACTGGAGTCGAGCGCAGGGGAGGTGATGACAATGTCTGGCAGGCTGCTTGGTGCTGACCCCTTCTTCATGCGTGGAAAAGCCCCTTGCTGGTCCTCCATGGTGGCAAGCTCTGTAACAGGTGTGGACGAGACTTAATTTTATTGGAAAACAAGTATCTTGGATCATACACTTGTGTGGCAAACTTTAAAACATGGATTGGATGTTTTTACTTATACTGGGTAATCATTCATTCATACTTAAATTAAAAAGTGAACCTCAACGTATTGTAAAAACCCTTGCTATTATCTTTTTAAACTTCTGTCTGAGGAAGCTTCAAAGGATGTATCCATTTATTCACCATTGTCTCTCTATCAACTTATTACTTATCATCCGCTATCGCTTTATTGTGACCATTTTATGCCAAGTTTTTCATCCCTGAACTGAACTTTCGACACCAGTACGAGCAGAATACCTGTAACTAATCATATGTGGGGTTTTGGGGCGCACCGACAACGTAGGTCATATGACACCCATAACAATAACAGAATACCAGTCACGCATTTCGGAAAACTTTAAAACCATTTCACACCGTAGGCATGGAGGCCATATTTCTCAGTAATTTATATCCACCTCAATTGTAGGTAAGGATTTTTATGTTAATGTCAATATTGATTTTATGATATTTCAATGCCAATTATTTATACTACACCTACCGTATCAAGTTCTGCACACAAGCTGGTGAGGGCATCGATTATCAAATGTGTAATTATATGTTATCCTAAAACAAATCAAAGAGAACAAGATGAAACAAGATGAGACAGTAAGTGTCATCTTACCATCACACTAAAATGGGGTTTCAATACATACAACACTCTATGAACATGATATGAACTGTCCGTATCAGCTTTCCTTGAATGTTGGTTTTGAAAGTGACGTATAATATAGTGTGCTGCCAGATAAATTTCTAATAAACTAAGCTAAATAGCGTATTAACCGTTTTTTCCAGTAAATGATCCACTTCTATGTTTCTTGAAAAACAGAGAAGTTTCGCCCCTGATATCAAATTTTAAATAATTCCTACAAATCGTACATAATGTCTTCAGACGTTGGAACGCTCATTTAAAGCGAATGTTGTCTCTCCATGCTGATATTTTAACAAAAAATAAGGGCAAAGAGATGTGCTGTCAAACTTCAGGAAAATAAACTTTTTATGAGCTCAGTAATTACTTTTCGTGGATAAATCATCGTTTCCAGCATGAAAATCGTTCAGCGTTTTAGCTCAATACGTGTGCGACCAGTTATATATTTGGGCTTGCGTTGTAGCCAAGCGTTTGGCAACGCCTACAGCGGACTCATTGATAACAGGCAGAGAGACATTAGTGGAGACTGGCTGATTTCTACTGCACTCACTACTTCTCCGACGATGGGGTTGGTGATTGATTGGAAAAAGTGTTGTTTTTTCTTGCCACGTAGGCATAGAAATGAATTTAAAATCATTTTCACTTTTTTCTCCAGTCCCTGCAATACGACAGCTCATTTCAGCACTTGCAGAGCACCATAGTCTTACCCTTTCAAAAAGTATATACATATATATATATATATATATATATATATATATATATATATATATATATATATATATATATATATATATATATATATATATATATGTACTTACATATGTGCGCATATATACTGACCTAATTTGTATCCCACTGCAATGCATTAATTGCTCGATCATTTACGCATTTTATTTGGATCGTCGCCACTTGCAATTAAAACAGAAACTAAAAGCTCATATTGGTTCATTTAATCAGAGGTCGGAAAAACTTCGATCCTGCCAACTTAGTTGGAGAAATCTCGGGGAACCAGCAAATTGAATATATTCAAAACTGAGGTTTATACCCAAAGAGCTGCAATTAACCATTTCAATATAACATGGTATCAACGTTTGTTATCAAACCTACCCATTCTGTTGGCCGGGATGATAATTTTCTCTTTTGTTAGACTCTGAAGCCCCTTTTCGTTCCCAGAAACTTCTAGATCGCAGCGAACAAGATGGTCTTCGTTGGGAAAAGCAAATTATTTTTCTGACATCTGTATTTAATTCTCCACCAATTTCTCAGCTCATGGCTTAGTTGCCGACAAGGCACACCATAAATCTATTTTCTAGGTTCATGAGGAATTTCAATTTTCCTCCAATGGCCAACAGGTGAACAACTCGCATTACACAGACAGGTACGTCGCCAGGAATGCTGACAGGTGCGCTAAGACTTAGCATGGAGGGGCTGGAGCATCGCTCGAAGTCTAGATTGACAATTTTCGTTTTTTTCGGAAAGGCTATTTTGAGGACAATTAAGTTCTCACACAAGTTTATGAATTCGCAGCATCTTTACCACTAAAATGTCGAAAGTTCTGATGAAGCCTACAGAAAGTGTAGGGTGCTACCATTAGCAAGCTTAGGTCGACGAGGGCTGCGCCTGAGCCGTTCTCGCGCAATACAATTAGTTCAGCTTCATAGTATTTCGTTATCCTTGTAAAACGGATCCGTCGTTTGAGAACTACAGCTCTAAGACCCCCGTGGGTTTATTTCTTCCCTTACGCTTATGCTAACGCTTACTCCTCCTTCGCCTATTAGCTATAGTAAAACAATCAAATTCATAAGCAGCATTTGAAATAGCTCACCTGTTCAACAGCGTCATTCGCCCCCACTTGAGAATCATTCCGTATCTCCAGTCACAGTAGCTCACCTGCATCATCTTCTCCAGCGCGAGACTCCGCCGTCCCGTCCTGTGGTGACGGTGTACAGTGGGCCAGCACAGTGCTGAGCAGCCGGTCCCAGCGCAGCAGAAGGTGCAGGGCGGGCAGCCGGCGCGCCTGCCGCTCTTCCTCCGCAGCCAGAGGCACCGCAGCAGCCAGCAGCAGCGGCCGCAGCGGCATCCCGCGCCGCCGCAACAGGCGGTAGCACGCGCGGATGAGGAGGCTGAGCAAGTCAGACGATCACCAGCTGAGCCGTGCCGCTGTACCACGGCTTACCCTCCTGTCTGATGTCCTTCTCCACACGTCACACTCCCCCTTTGCTTGGTCACTTCGATAGAGTCTCTCGGGATTGGAGTTACGGTTTCCTGGTCTAAACCTCCAGTTTGTGAAGGTTTGCTTTGTTATGGCAGTTCGCCTAACGGTTCTGCTTACTTTCAAGCCAACCCAGTCTCTACTCTCTAGTTCAATGAAACGCTCATTTTTCCTTATCTCTGAAAACGACGCGGGAAACAGCAGGCCTACACCTCCCCCTCAACACGGGCGACAGCCGGCTCCGCCGACCGCGTCGCGTCGACTGACTCGGCCGCCGCCGGGCCGGCCGGCGGGAGCCGCCGTCCCTCCCATCCCCTGACGACGGTAACGACGGGCGACGCGCGCTCCAGCTGGGTGGTGGGGCGACGTCAACGGCGGGGGCACGGCGGCTAGCGCGCAGACCAGCAGTCCTTTACTTGTTTTTTACGTACCAAGGTTGTGCCGCTTGAAAAAATGGTTGTTGTGATTATATTATATAGTATGATTTGATTATGATGTTTAAATTAGATTACGTTGGCATTGTTGTATGTTGTATAGATTGTATTGATATAACATAGATTGTGTGTTCTGATAGTTCCTTCATCAACTGCGGGTTTGAGCTGCATGTATAAATTCCATGGATACATGATCTCTTTTTGAGTCATTCAGGGTGCTTTGTCCTGCTTTAGAGCGGAAAACTCATATTCTGTGTGAGTATGAAAGATACGAAATCCAACGTTCATGAAATTTAATCGCCTACATAAAGCACATATTTGCCTTGTTCAAACTTTCTCACTTTGCGGAAAGGGTGGCCCTGGACTGCAAGCTATATTTCGTATTTGTATTGCGAGGTGTTTTACTATTGCATGACTATATCTGGTTATCCCAATCATCTCACCAGAGGCATCTCTGCGACTTAAGTCGGGCAAAAGTGGCTACAAGTACAGTAATCAATGCATCGCTGTTCGAGAAACATGGATTAAGAACGGTTCTCTTCGGGTTCTGCACTCTGCATTTTTCAAATTTCTGGAAAAGAACCCTCAGTATACCTATTATCATTCTGGTCAGTTACTCGGGCCGATCGGCACACTAATCGTCGGATTTTATATAGCTCCCATGACGTCATTCTAGCATATGATTATATTCCTTGCTTCTGTAAGGAAATAGCCCTTAGTGATTAACCTTTGTAACCCAAAATCTTAGCTTTCCTGGGTATCTATCCGTTCCTATAGCTTTAACTCAGTCACCGCCTCTTATTTGTCGGGCATTATGTCAGTATGAATATTCGCCAACGTGGCGGTACTGAGAAGCTTTCCAAGGTCGCCAGCCATCGAGGGGGCGGTGCCGACGCTGGTAAGAAGCCTCTGAAAAAGTGTCCGCGTGGGCCAGGTTTTGCGGCCCTTTGACTGGCCGTGACCCAAATATGAATTATTTCGGTTTCGGCGAACATTAGCACCATCACCAGCATGCATACTGATGAAGTCAGTGGATGGGTCCGACCTGATTTCCACCGACATGTCTCAGCATATCTTTGGAATCTCGGGTCCTGTAAAGCAACCGAATAGCAAGTGATTTATTTGTACCTCTGTGATAAGAAGCCCCCCGAAATGAAGGTTTAATAATTAGTTCATATGGCTTATTGTCTAAAACACTATTATTGATTATATCCATTATATTTCCCTAAAAAACAGCAACAACAAAACAGGATTTTTATTCAACACAACTTGGAATTTGTTTTAGTCGGCTGATACATCTCACATGGAAATCAATTCAAACTTTTTTCTGCAAATATTGCCCCTGCCATTACCTTAGTCAGGATATTACATTACAAAAACTAATAGGGCACTGTATCTTTATGTAAGTGGATATCTCCCACCTTAACCCTCGGCCCACCGGGGGCCATCGATGGCCCCCCTCCTAAGGTTTTTCCGGAATAGCAGAAAAACGACGAGGCGCAGCACCGCGGTTGAGGGCTCTACCTCTTACTGCATCATTTTCCCATCATCCCTGAAATTTTTTACCCCGGGTCACCCAAGGTCAGGTCACCAGACGAGGTCAACCAAGGTCACCTCACTTCAACTTTAGAGCTCTGTAAGAGCTACATTTCAAAGTCGATCGATTTGAAACTTCCTACACTTCATGACCCCTCCAGGGTCTACAAGTTATATGTCCGGGATTTTTCGATTTCGTGCCCTGAGGTCAGGTCACGAGGCGACCTCTCCCATTGGAAAAGCATGGGGAAAAGCTGTTTCATGATATAAAAGCCACAAAAATGATTGCAAATACTCAGACTGCTCAGACCAGCGTTTTTGGACACCCTTTCACGGATCCCAGGGGTCATATTTACCCTTTGACTTTTCCAAGGTCATCCAAGGTCACCAGAGGTCAAAAACAGTATTTTGACAATAACTTTTGACCTAATTAAGCTAGAGCGGTGAAACAAACACCATCGTGTTTGTCTTGTCACTGGCTTTCATTTGATATACAGCAAGGTCACTTTGTGACCTTTCGTGACCTCAGGTCATATTAGGTCACGATGTGACTTCTGGAGGTCAAACCACTGGCGGGAGGTCTTTACATTCCACATAGCGGAAAAAGTACTGGCAATTTCCTATCAAATGAATTTTACCAGGCCTCAATAGCTCTAATGACATAAGAGTTATGACCAGTTTGCTTAATCATTGCATATTTGAGTGAAAATAGCCGATCTTGACCTAATTTGACCTCTGGAGGTCAAACCATTGACCTGAGCACTAAAACATGCGAAGTAATTTCTTACTGAATTCACGCGAGCTTTCTATTGCACTTTGCAGATTTGCGTTAACGCCCATATTTTCGGAGTTAGAGAGGGGCCATCGATGGCCCCCGGTCGGGCGAAGGTGGCGCCGGACCCCCGGTGGGGCGCGGGTTAAAAGAGGGCGCTGTGACATCCAACTTTTCGAAATTGCACAATTAAGGACATACGGTTACCGCTTCAATAAGATGCGTGATGTGAGGTCCAGCTCGACTATAGCCTCATGTATAGCTATTCTGTTTAAAATGGATGTGGTACGGGAGGACTGCCGGAGAAGGCACACCACAGGACCCGCAGGTGTTACAACACCGGGGACTCCGGCTGCAGCAGAGGGCGATACTGGGACTGAAGGTACACCACAGGACCCGCAGGTGTTACAACACCGTGGGACTCCGGCTGCAGCAGAGGGCGATACTGGGACTGAAGGCACACCACAGGACCCGCAGGTGTTACAACACCGTGGGACTCCGGCTGCAGCAGAGGGCGATACTGGGACTGAAGGCACACCACAGGACCCGCAGGTGTTACAACACCGGGGACTCCGGCTGCAGCAGAGGGCGATACTGGGACTGAGGGTACTCCACAGGACCCGCAGGTGTTACATCACCGGGGACTCCGGCTGCAGCAGAGGGCGATACTGGGACTGAAGGCACACCACAGGACCCGCAGGTGTTACAACACCGTGGGACTCCGGCTGCAGCAGAGGGCGATACTGGGACTGAAGGCACACCACAGGACCCGCAGGTGTTACAACACCGGGGACTCCGGCTGCAGCAGAGGGCGATACTGGGACTGAAGGCACACCACAGGACCCGCAGGTGTTACAACACCGGGGACTCCGGCTGCAGCAGAGGGCGATACTGGGACTGAAGGCACACCACAGGACCCGCAGGTGTTACAACACCGTGGGACTCCGGCTGCAGCAGAGGGCGATACTGGGACTGAAGGCACACCACAGGACCCGCAGGTGTTACAACACCGGGGACTCCGGCTGCAGCAGAGGGCGATACTGGGACTGAAGGCACACCACAGGACCCGCAGGTGTTACAACACCGGGGACTCCGGCTGCAGCAGAGGGCGATACTGGGACTGAAGGCACACCACAGGACCCGCAGGTGTTACAACACCGGGGACTCCGGCTGCAGCAGAGGGCGATACTGGGACTGAAGGCACACCACAGGACCCGCAGGTGTTACAACACCGGGGACTCCGGCTGCAGCAGAGGGCGATACTGGGACTGAAGGTACACCACAGGACCCGCAGGTGTTACATCACCGGGGACTCCGGCTGCAGCAGAGGGCGATACTGGGACTGAAGGTACACCACAGGACCCGCAGGTGTTACAACACGGGGGACTCCGGCTGCAGCAGAGGGCGATACTGGGACTGAAGGTACACCACAGGACCCGCAGGTGTTACAACACCGGGGACTCCGGCTGCAGCAGAGGGCGATACTCGGACTGCTGGTGCCGATGTCGATGACGAAGCACGGTAAGAAATCAAAGAGGTAACAACATCTTCAGCTGTCATTGGGGAAACGTCAAGCCGGCGGCCTCAGGCACCGTTATTTTTTCCGCTGGTTTGCTGGTGGGTTTTGGGGAGGAAGAAGCAGTTGCAACAGTTTACATATCATATATGTGCTCTTCCTATGAGCAATACACACTATTACCCAAGTAGTAAAATATCTGTTTTACACCCGCATCTTTCCTCGCAGGACCACAGCACCTTCGCCTGCCACCTCTGTCTTCTGTTTCTGCCAGTCCACCCTTACGTAGACATCGCCGCCGCGGGGTGAGCACTGGCGGGCCACGAGCTCGTCAGAGCCCAGTTCTCGGGCCCAGTAGGGGCCCAGGACGGTGTGGGCCGAGCCAGTAACTGGGTCCTCCGGAATGCCCACCCAGGGCGCGAAGTAGCGGCTGTTGAAGTGGTGCGGAGACGGCAGAGACGTGGTGTTGAGGGTGACGATGACGCCCCGAACTTCGCTACCGTCGTGTAGCTGTTTGAGGCGAGACGTGTCCGGCTGGGAAGGTAAAGGAGAGGCTTATTAGTTCTCAGAGATGAGGACACAGGTTACGCAATTAACTAAATATAAAATTTCTTTAAAGTTAGTATGTGATATGAAAACCAAAAAAACTCATCTGCGCAAAGTAGAACAGTATGGAGTTCTGCGCAAAGTCGAACATTGAGGTCATCTAAAGAACAAAACAACACATAAAATATATGAGTAGCTTTCTGAGGAGCTCTTTCACACCTCCAGCTCCAGAAGCCGGGCCAGCGAGCAGCTGTCATCCAGCCTGACCAGCAGTTTCCTGGTTGAGGTGGACAGCTGGGCCTCCTTCACCAGCAGCGGGCCCACCACCGCTTCAATCAGCGCCTGGAACCGCTGCGTCGGCACCGGCTGTGGCGGGTTCAGCGGCAGCTCCAGCACGATCCTGTGCCCTTCTCGGCGAGCGGTGAGCTCCACGTCCCAGCGCGTGAAGAAGTGCAGTAGCGGGGAGGGATTTCCCAGAACCTGGCGAAGTGCAGATGGACTTGTGATACAACACAGTTGTGCGTGATGTATTGCTAAAACTATGTACATATTACAAAAACACTTCAAGTGCTAATCGAGCCTTGCAGTAGACGTCGAATGCGCAAAAAATGTCACGAAATATTAAATAGGAGTATCATAGGCTTGAAAATGTTTTGTTTTTGTATTCCTCTATCAGGCATAATCCATAGTCATAAAAGTCGCGGTATATTTTTGTTACCTTTCCCTTTCTTTGTAAAATACGGAAAACGTCGATGACATACCGTTTCATGTTTTGGTATTAACAGCAGAATAGGTCATAATAAATCACGTATTTGTTTCCTTTCAAAAATCAATTTGCAATAGCGCGACTTCTTTAAACATCGACATATTTGTATGAAACATACCAGGGGCTATGGCCTTGACATATTTTTTTGCAGATACACATGGTAGTGAACCAAAGTAGGCATAGCATAACCAAAACATGTTGACTAGACCAGGAAAAAGCCACTAACACCGTAAAATCTAGGACTAGATCCCATCAGCACATCCTGCTGTTTCAAGATATCTGACTAAACCTCGTGTCCCACTGCCGCATCTCACCTTGAAGATAACGGCCGCCGCAGAAAGGGTGCCATGTCCGCAGAGCTGGACCTCCGTGGTGGGGGTGAACCAGCGCAGGCCGAAGTGGGACGCCGTCCCGAACTCATCTCCAGCGCAGCGGCGCGTCACAAACGCCGTTTCCGAGTGGCGCAGCTGCGCCGCTATCTGTTGCATCAGCGCTGCGTCGTCAGAGAGCTCTTCCGGCAGCAGGCACACCCCAGCAGGGTTACCCGCAAACGGCTCGGTTGTGAAGGCGTTCACAGTGAATATCTCCAGCTGACGTCCTTCCATTGTCAAGCAGGAGATGGGGGTGAGTGGTCCTCGATGGCCAGTGCACACTAAACAAATTGTGGCGTTCACAGCTGTGTCCCACTGCTGATACTACCCCGTAAATGAGACTTGTCCCGAACCGCCGCACACGCCCGCTGTCATCATGGGCGTGCTCAGGTGGTAAGAAGTTCAGCTGTCAACTAACGAAATATATGGAACGTATCCTTTGGACCGTTTTGCAAAAGTATTTGTATAATTCATTATCTACTGAGTGGTGTTTTATTCATCTCTGTCGTTCTAAGAACTTACCCTTTTTGTTTGCCCCTGTTTCATCATAACAAACTCATGCTGCCTAGAAGGTCTGGAGAAAACGATGCTGGTTTAGTGGTGTGAGTCATCAGAACAAGACGTTATGTCAATTCAAACTTCGTCTGTGGCTGCTATGAGGCTGTAGGAGCTCAGTTGAGGTGCTTGACCCAATTGTTCATTTATTCTTTAGTCATGGCTCGGGCCTTGCGACCCAATACTATGTTCCCTAACCTTGACCAAAACAAAGAGGGAACAACTAGTTTGGATCCCAGCCTGGTATTGTTTAATCCTCGCGCGTGAATTCTGTTAGGGATGATATTAATTCCGGACAGACTATTATTCTGGTGGAAATCATGAACGTGGTTAAGCGAAAGATAATGAGACATGGCGAGAACTAACCACTGCTGGGTTAGAATAATCCTAAATATAGCTACTCCAAGCCCAGAGGTCGAATAAATTTGCCAACTCGCTAACAACGTTGGTGACAAAAGTAAATTAAGCTGGTGACAAAATAAGTAAGATTGTGCTCTCCTGAAATGAGATTTTGGACATCAGTCTGCCAATTCCCTTTCAAAGATTTTGCGGCAGCTAGATCGCTGGAAAATAGTCCAAGTTTTGGTGCCAAGCCTAAACATTTTTGGTGGGACATAGGACTCGAGAAATTCTGTTGGTAACATTCAGGCACTTTTTCTGACATCTGTCCGTGCCCTCTGCCCTCTTCCCGAAGTATTCCAGAAGCTTTTGTACAGGCCTGTCACCATATCAACGACAACCTAACCATCAAGCTCCCCAGAAGAAGCAGTCCGGTGATGAATGTGCAACAGTGTGGGCGCCGAAACTACAAAGACTGTTCGTTGTCCATTAGCGTGCTGGTGATTTAGCCGGAAGCTGGGCTCATTTGTCTGCTCTGTGAGCAGCGGGTCCTCTGGTCCGATACCAAACCGACTTCTTTTTCCAAAACCCGTGAGTTTCCCGCATGCACGTCTTGTGATTGGTTGATCGCTCAGCGAAATGGGTATTTTCCTGTGCATTGCTTGATGAACCCAAAATGGTGTGCTATAGATTTTGGAACTTCTGGTGGGATGGGAACCAATCGATGCTTAGGCTTTTGTAATTTGGTCGTTTATGATGATTTTATGTTGAAAGTGAACATATTTTTTCCTTGTGACAGGAAAATATCTGAAGGCTCCTGTTGCAGTAATTATTGTTTGACACCCTGAGTGGGACGTGCCCAAATAGCCCCCATGTCAACAGCTGTGCCAATTTCGCTTACGCAGGTACGGTGGGTCACAATGACATACATGTGTAGCATCGTACTTCGCTGTCGATATTATGTGTTGAGATAAAAAATACCCGTATGTTGTAATGCACTCTTTATTTAGAGTTTTCTTCCATGAAATATTCTGCCTTTTGATGGAATAATACTATTCGTAAATATTGCCAATTTCACTCTTGTCCAACGGCCTTCCAAGTGCCTCCATGGAGGCACCCTTCAAAATAATTGAGTTTTTTGTTTTGTTATGAAGTTGTGCTTCATTAGAGGAACGAAGTGTAGGCTATGCATTACCAAAATTGTGTTGCAAGCTGACCTTTATTATGAACTAATATGTAAAGACTGGGGCGTATTTCATTCATTCTAAGCTTTATTTTTTCATAAAGTTTTAATGTTCTGAAGACTAATCTTTAGCTGTAAATGGTGGGTCACAACCCATGGCTTGAGGAAAGGAAAGCGTGCATAATTTCAGAGGGCGGTGGCACACTTTCTGAGCACAATTTCACCTCTGTCATTATCATCGTGTTTGTACAAATGCGCCAAGCGAAGAACAACAGTACTTATGCACATGCACGGGACCTCCACACCTCCACTGATTCAAATCTGGCGCAACTCAATGCGCAGCAAAAACCACAGGTGACGCGCGTGCAGCAGCGAACCTGTGCACAGGGCCCGGACCACCTGCAAAGCGTGGCCTGCTGCTCCCACATTAGTGACGGCAAGCCAAGGACTTGCCCGTTTTTACCGCACTGAATCCGGAGGCGTCAATGGCGCCGAAAAAGTCGCACCGAAGCGAGTATGGTGCTGTCACCTGCAGCCGTGGGTGGTCTAGATGTGCACAAACGCCCAAGAAAGAATGGCGGCAATGTGAAGGAAGATCGTTCTGATCGATGAAATGTGAATTGAAATGGGTCTATAATCGATTTATGCAAGATCGACGTGGAAGCTCATTTTCACCGATTGATCAGACGAGTTATATACGTGCAATCAGATAACTGTAATGGAATTGGTAAAGCAGAATTAGTCATTTAAATTTAAATTAACGCAAATTAGTATATAAATTTGTGTATGCTGTCAAGAAGGAATCAATCGATAGATACACTCCTATCATACACTTCGTACAATCGATTGATAGACACCAAATACCCACACTCCGCACTACTGACACGCCGGGACATAGATTGGATTTTGCACCAGTGTGGGCGATGGTCCTCTATATCTTCACTTTAGGCAGCTGCTTTTCGATTTCGCGACTGAGTGCTCCTAAAGATCAGGGAAAATCCAACCGGTAAAATCGGTCGATGTACCGAACGACGGCCATACATTTAGCTGGAGTTGAGCTTTCATAATTTGACCATGATCAAATTATGCTCAAATTTTGAAACCCGACGCGTCTCCGGATACTTTATTCTCAACTGGGGCGGTGGAATCGGCATGGCAGCTGGAGCCTCTCAGGCGAAATTGACCACTCGCGAGAGAGATGTAAAACACGCGGCTCCCGCTGCCCCCTGAGACACCGGAGGGGCTAGTGTCGCTCCACGTCAGATAGGATCAGCAGATGTCCGGCTGTCCCGGGAAACAAATGACGGCGACAGAAAATTGGAGTCTTGTTACAGGGCCACACCCAACCAATGGCGACTGGAGCCGTGCGAAATCTCCCGAGAAAACAACGCGATAAAACATGATATTGCCCTAGCGCGAAATAGGCCTGCACGCTATTTTGCTTCACTGATGAGACAACCGACCAATAGCACGTTGCAATGGCCGGGCTTAGTGCAATCGACAAATTCTAACTGCATTTTAACACGCGCCCCGCTAGGGTCCCTGGCATGATGAGCCCCGCTGGGGGGTGTATTTCACCCCCTCCGTATCCATTACCCAGGAAAGTTAAAGAAAAATTACTGACGTCGTTCGAAAGCTCTTGATGAGACAAAGAGAAATTATTCGGAGTTATTTTCATGTCAGGTCAATATTGAGGTCAGCAAAGGTCAAAGAAGGTTCCTTAGGCTTACAACACGGCAGTGTACGTTTCCCCTCTATATTTTTACTCAGCGGAGCTAGAGCAAATATGTATGCATCATTGGATTCCTCTCATCGTGACGAATCAAATATTGTATATTATGACCTTGCTTGGTCGAATTGGAAAAATGACCTGACATCGAGCTAAGTCACGGTCACAGGGTGACCTGGTATGGTCATGTTGCATATCAATCGATTTCCCGTGACAATATAAGCACAATGCAAGCAAAATAGGAGCTTTATCTCAATTCAGTGAGAAGTTATTGGCAAAACAATCACTGTATGCTCCTGTGACCTGACATGACCTTTGAGAGATCAGATGGTCAAAAACTCAACTTCATGGTCAAGATCGTGGTATGAATACACGTTTTAAAGATTTTCAGCTTTATCTATCCAGTATTTCCTGAAAATGAGCCGTTTCTATTTTCTCCCATAAACATAATGGGGTGACCAAAAAATTAGCCTCACCTTAGGTCGACTATGGGTATCAAAATTAAGAGATAGCAGATTTGTAGACCCTAATAATCTCATCATATTGTGAAAGTTTCAAACTGATCGGTTGGCTGATGTTCCGTAGACGCCTCTTCAAACTCGTGATTTTAGGTTTTGAGGTCGGGTCCCTTGACCTTGGATAGCTCCTTGACCTGACATGACCTGACCTAAAAATTGGTCAGATGCGTAAAATTGATCAAGGATAAGGTCCTGTGAGTTTTGTTGTTCTGCGTCTCTTTATTTTTGCGTTATCCGGGGCAAACTAGACGGGGGTGCGAATTTTGCCCCTCAGCGGGGCACGTGTTAAATCGATTGATATACATATTGACCATGCTAGGTCAGATGGTAGCCTTGGATTGACCTCAGGTTAGGTCGTTTTCTGCTTTGACCTATTATATCAATATCATAACGATTCGATTTCTCGCAATCAGAGGAAGCGAATGGTGCCTAAAAATGATTCTAACTCAATTATGTCAGATGCTAGAGCCATAAAACTTTACTTTAACATGTTACCGTTTTTGACCTGTCATGATGTCAATATTGACCTGAGTAAAAAATTGACCGATGAAGCTTCTTTGCTATTTTTGTGGGCTGTCTACCAGCGTTCACGTTTTTTTTGCTATCCCGCTTAGGAGTAGAGTTTAAGGGGTACGTTTGAAACCCCCCCCAGTGGCGCATCTAGCAGGCTGGTTTAGGAGGGGGATCCACAGTCGATAAGCCAAAAAATAAACATCGCGTGGTGAAAGTATGCCACAATTGGACTAGACGGTAGGTTTTGCGATAAACTCGAGGGCCGATAATCATAGAACAACGTCGCGGGTCAAACGTGTGGCCACAAGATACCTTTTTTGCTATCCAGGGCCATAATTTTACGTGGTTCGGTTTAACCCTCGCCCTACCGGGAGCCATCGATGGCCCCCTAAGTTTTTTTTGCGATAGGAGAAAAACGACGAGGCGCTGCACCGCGGTTGAGGACTTTTTCTCTCATCCCATCATTTTCCCACCATCCCTGAAATTTTTTCTCTAGGTCACCTAAAGCTAGGTCACCATGTGAGGTCAACCAGGGTCACCTCACTTCAACTTTTGAGCTCTATGGGAGCTATATTTCTTAGTTGATCGATTGAAACTTTCTACACTTCATGAACCCTCTAAGGTCTACAAGGTGTATATCCGTGATTTTTCGATTTCGTGACCTGAGGTCAGGTCACGAGGTGACCTCTCCCATTGATAAAGCGTGGGGAAAAGCTGTTTTATGATTTATAAGTCACAAAAACGATTGCAAATGCTCAGATTGCTCAGAAAAGCATTTTGGGCACCCTTTCATGGATCCCAGGGGTTATATTTGCCCTCAGACCTCTCCAAGGTTACCCTAGGTCACTAGGGGTCAAAAATAGTATTTTGATAGTAACTTTTGACCTAATTAAGCTAGAGCGCTGAATCAAACATCATCGTGTATGTCTCATCACTGGTTGTCACTTGATATGCGGCAAGGTCACTTTCTGACCTTTCGTAACCTCAGGTCATATTAGGTCACGAAGCACTTTGCACCGCAGATTTGTGCTAACCCCCATATTTTCGGAGTTAGAGGGGGCATCGATGCTCCCCCGGTGGGGAAGGTGGCAGCAGACCCCCGGTGGGGCGCGGGTTATAGTTGAGAGCTGAAGCACCAAAGCCTTGTTTATAAACAAACAAACGAGTCGGGACGAAAAAAGTAGACAGCTTCGAGGGGACAAAAATATAGTTTTGCCCCAAGCTTTTCCGTCTTGGGAAAAGGCCTTCCCCCCACCCACTTGGATCTCCACCTGACCTCCCACCAGGGTGAAGGTAGCCCGGAGGCCCACCGGGGCGGGGGTGGGACATTCGTTAGACATCGGTGCAAATTTACCATTGATTTCGGCATAGGCGGATCCATGATTGCCGATCGGGGGGGCACCTTTCCGGGGGCGCCATCCGGGCCGGGGGGTCGCCATCCGGACCAGGGGGCGCCACTTATGACCGGCAAAAGCTATCAGGTGGGTGCCAAATCCTATCGGTGGGCGCCGACTTTCGCATCCTGGGGGAGGGGTGGGAAGCGAAATTTCAGGGGGCGCCATCGACCTTTCAGGGGGCGCCGGGGGTCGATCGGGGGGGCACGTGCCCCCCTTGCCCCCTGGATCCGCCTATGGATTTCGGTGCGCCCTAAGTTCTCGAGTATCATCGTCTAAGGATATTTCTGGAGGGTTTATGATTTGAAATTTATCCACCGATTGTACACGGATTCCAGTTTGGTGTGCCCAAACCACCGGGAACACCGTGCGCACTCCAATCACACGGAGGACAAACGCAAAAACAAACACTAAAGAGGAGAATAATAATAACAAATACACCAACACTCACCACCATTCAAGGCCATACATAACTAGATAGTAGATACCTTTACCTTACAATACATGATAATACCACCCTATCGTTGTTTGTCGTTAATGCAGCACACTGGTGCGTATCTCTGCTGCTTTTTTGCAGCACCACACCGCCACACTTCAACTATTGGTGTTTGTATTGCTTTCCTTGACCGGACCGGAATAGCAGAAGGCAGGGCCTTTAGTTGAATCCTCAGAGCAGAAGTGGCCAGTCTGCAGAACGTGGCATGCTTCTCGAGGTTTTCAGTGTGGGTTAGCGCAAATCCTGCCCCAATTGTTTCCTAAATTGGTTGCAGGGGCATATTTTTATTTCCATCAGAGTGACATTTTATTTTCTGTTTTTGGGAGGCAACTTAGAGCAATCATTGCCCTTTCTTTTCTCTATTTCTTTATTTTGGGTGGTTCAGTCTACGCCTCAGGTGCCAATGCTTTTCCAAATGTCGGTTTTGACCCCAAGGTTTCCTTGCCGGCTCCTAAGATGGGCAAAAGCTTCCCCAAACCAGTAGATCTGCCCTAAGGCAACTAGATTTCATATAAGTCTGTCACCCTCTGCAGACTGGAGAAGGGGTAGACAAACATAAGCAAAGCACATTAAAATTATATGAAAAGAAGAGGGACAGGGAAAGTCAAACATCCTCATATTGATATTCAGTGCTGTGAGCTTGGTGCTGAGAGCTGTGGACAGCAGTGATGGGCCAAGTTGAATATACTGCTACTTATAGTTGCAGGAGGGTTTTACCTACACTTTGTAAATGTTTTACCAATTCTTTTGGAGCTTTATTTGTCTTTGGATCAGGTACATGGGGCAGGTCATCATATCTTTGTAGAACCAGGTACCTACCTAATCTTTCAATTTGGTGGCCTGAGGCTGCAGGAGCATAATTTCTTTCCATCTTCAAACTCCTGAGAAGTATATTACTCTCAAAATACTCCTGATGATACAGAAGTCCCCCTTGACTAAAATGTGGGCTAGCCTAAAAATGTGGGCAAACTATGGCACCTTTGTTAGGGTCAATGTTGATGAAGATTGAGATGAATGGCTGAGGCTGAGCATGCAATGGGTTAGGGAGGTAGGTAATGTGTAAGAAAATGGAATTTTTTTTACAAATTAGTAACAAATTAATAAAAGTATCTGCTTTATGTCTTGGTAGAAAAGTGATAATGGTTGTGTTAGGCAGGGTATGAGGAAAAGTACTTTTATCTGGGTATCCAGTGTGCTTAAGGTAACTTTTTGTTTAAGGGCTATGTCTACAAGTTACCAGTACTCTGAGAGTAGTCCTGGGCCTGAGGTCACCAGTGTCCATTGAAGACATTGCATATTTCCTATTCTCCAGTTAGCATCTAGGCATTTTTATTCAGACCAAGTGTTTAGATTATCTTACATCATTCAGGAAGTGAGAGAAAATCTGCTATTCTGATAGGGCTGTTTGTCTTGTATCAGCATGCAAAATGATTACTATTTTGGACTGAATACTGTGTGATGAATGGTAGCTGAGGGACATATTGTGTTCAGAGTGAGTCTGTGTTAATAAAATAACCTTGCTATCCTCCTAGGCTGGCATTTCTGGTAACTGCACCACTTCCTAGCAGTCTGCAGCAGTTGCCATGGGGCTGAGGACTGCGGGCCAGCTTGCCAACAGCAAACAACAGTCAAAATTAGCCCAGACCCCAGAGATGACTGAGGTGGGTCCATTTTCATTGTCAAGTTTTTGAGACTATGGTATGATGCATGTGCCTGGGTGTCAACAGATTTAAGATCTCACATAGTGTCCTCAGGCTTCAAATGACATATGTTTGATTGAATTTTACCAGATAATCAATGTAATTTAAGAGATTTAACCTGTCAATGCTCTTAAAGACCTAGGTTTTGTGTGTGCAAGAGTCTTAGGCCTATTGCCAATGCCAGTTTAAATATTGTGGTATTTAGAGGAACCCACCCACATCCTTCATAGGTGAATGAAAACTGGAAACATGTTTGAACTGTTTGATTTGGTTATGTTTGTTTCCATGGGGTGGCATCTGCAGAGTGCAGTTGTATTAGTCTGTTTAGATGAGTTGCCTTCCATCATAGCAGCTTCCACATATGCTTGGCAGCAAAGGGTATATATCGTTAAAAATGTAATGCAGTCAGCTAAAAATATTTTATACTTGAATTTGATGTGAGAACATATCTGGAGCATAACAGATCTCCTTCAGTACAGATATTTGTGGTGGTCTGAGGGTCTAAGACAGTATCTCCAACTTAAATTAGTGCTTGTTTTGTTTCCCTTAGTTTTTAAGAGTGTTTTTGCATACTTGTTTTCCTTTCATTTAGCTTCACACAAGAAATATTGGTGAAAACCTTTAGCGAAGACAGAAAATGGCAATATTCGTGACAGTGACGTCTTAACCAGGCCTATTGGTCCGATGGGCTTGAAAAATTGAATAAAGGTCGCGGTCATGTAATATCGATGTTCCGTTCAAAGCCACATGCTAAACGCTTTTCCTGTGCTCTGAAGCAAGTTCTGGTGTTGGTTTCGTTGCGTATTTGATTCTTCAATCCTGTTATTGCGAGGTTTTGTGACTTTTATTTCTTATATTTCTCATATGGGTGTAGTAACCTCGGCTTAATCTCCCGGAACACCATCACCCTCCCTTCCTCTCAATGAAAATCACTGGTTTTTCACACACTGCTGAAACTGAAGGCCTTTTAGGTGACACTATAGATCTCGGTACCTTGAATAATTAGACTAAAATAACTGACGTTTTCAGAGTCTTTGGAAAAATGAATCGGTATGAGGTAAACTATTTTCAGGCCATGTCAGCAACAAGGCCGCCACGGTAGCTCAGTTGGTAGAGCGTTGGACTCCTGCCCGCTGCTCAGAAGCATGCAGTGGCAGTGCATGTCCAGGCTTGGGATCGGTTCCCCTGAGACGCTCCGGCGCTCATTAGTTTACCCGACGTAAAGGTCGGCTGTCAACTGACTGGTGAGAGGGTGACCTGAGCGGGGCGGCCGTCTTTGTGCTTCGTGGGACATATAACTTTGGCTTCTAAATAAACCCTTCAGTGTGATGGTTGGTCGCGACTCCCGTTTGATCGAACAAGTACTGACTTTCCTGAAGGCCATCAATTTTAGAATCATCTATGACCCTGGTTAAGCACAACATGCTCTGTGAGGATCTCAGATGAACACTGTTTGGCACACTGTAGCCTAATGCCTTGTACACATACCCTGGGGGTCCTCCGGGTGACGCTGCGCGGAGGGCTGCCTGGCGCGGAGCGCCCGACTCCCCCTGTGGAGTCTCACGCCCCGTGCTGGGACTACACTGCCGTCCGGTGGAGGGCGGGCGTGGATCACATGAAAATGTGGCTTGCGCTCGTCTTCCGTAGGAGGGCAGCGCTGGGGGAGTCCGCCTGGGTGCCCAGCTGTCTGCTGGGCGCCCGGGCGGACTCTGGGACTCCCCGTACTCCCGTGCCCCCTGGGTTCGGGGGTACGGAGTGGGCGTCGGAACTGACGCCCCGACGCCTCGTGCCGGGCGCTCTCTGCGCGGCGTTACCTGGTGGATCTTGTGGGGTGTCGGTTTTTTCAGTACGGGAGGGACTGATGTTAGTAGTGTGTGCACTTCTCTGTTTGCTTTGCCATTCACCCGCACAGCGAGGTATTGACACCGAAAGGGGTAATGAGTCTCTGAATCACGCGTTCTTTTTGTTCCAGATGGAACACTTTTAGCGACTGTACTGTTTTGGGTGCTCTATGGCCTTGCCAGGCTGGTGCGCCCCCTAAGCCCAAATAACCAACCAACCAAACCCTTCATTGTGGGAGTTGCTCGTTCGGCTGGTGGGGTCGGGGTCTCCGCGACAAGTCCCTCGATGACTTTAGTAAGACTCTGACTCCAACAATCGAACTGGGAACAACTTGTACAAAATTTGAAAAAGTTCAAAGAATGTTACGTGGGTGGATTTATCCGTCTTTTACGATGTAAGTTGCAAACAAGTCAGCCAGCAAAAAAAAAAAACGGGCGGCAGAGGCGGCCGCCGGCAGGATTCAACTGGCGCAATGAACCAATTTTCCACTTCTACGTAGGTACTTGCGAACAGACACAATTGAACATGTTTTTGCTAACGGCAAGCCCGCCTTACATTATGAATTAAAAAATGCTAATTTATTTTTTGGATAGGGGGAAAATAGGGTTTGGCCCCCTTCTCTGTTGCTCTAGGGCCAACGACGGGACTGCCCGCTCTCCTGACACCGCCCCGGCTGCCTTGACTTTCTCCCTGTTTTGAGGTAGACAATATTTTTTAATAGCAATGTAATAATTTCGTCATGGTGAACCGAATGATGTATGGCTTAGGTCGACGATATATTGGACAGCAATATAATAATTTCGTCTTGGTGAACCGAATGATGTATAACAAGATAATACATCGTCGTGGAAGAGCTGCAAAAATGATCGTAATAGGAGTTTTTAATTTTAAGTTGTTTTTCAAAACAGGCTGCTTAATGACCTAGCTTACCCGGAGAGCTCGAGTTTCTGTAATGGTTGTTGCTAACGGACCCACTACCGATTGGTTCGACATGACGTTCCGTAACTTTTTGCGTTTGCCGTAACTTACCAACAGTGGCGGATCCAGGGGAGGGGGCAAAAAGGCACTTGTTCCCTCTCCCCAAACGGAAAAGCTTGGGGCAAAACTATGTTTTTGCCCCCCCCCCAAGCGATCGACCTCCTTTTTCCCGGCTCCTTTTAAGTTTGAAAACAAGATTTTGGTGTTTCAGCTCTCAACTTCAAACAGAACCAGTTAAGTTCAGTGGAAATTCGGGGCCTTGGAGATGGAAAAAGTATCTTGAGCCCACATTTTTCACCCGGTGACGTTTTTTTTGCTTTTCGCCTCTCATACCCAAAAATTCTACTGGGAAATCATTTTGTAGCGCTGTTTTGCACTGCGTTTAGTGTTTTAGACTTTGGTTTGCCTCTCCTAAACCGACCGGCTAGAACCACCACTGGTTACCAATGCGATTGCCAAAACAAAGTGCCTCGGATGCAGATCGGTTTGAATGAGGGACCGAAACTCCCATCCAAACAGACATAATGGAGACAGTTGAAATTGAGCTACGTGTATTGAAAGCTTCTCTATTTTTTATTTGTATGGTCCAAACTGAGGTCTGTGAGGCGCTATGCTAGCGCTGTAAATACTATCAATGATATTTTTGGCCAGACTAAATTACAAATCGTAAAATTATAGCTTTGGACAGCTTCCGGATCCGGAAATGTACTTCAGAGAAATGAAAAGAGACACCGGTATTATTTCAATCAATATTCCACTTTGCATCCTCAATTGAATGAGGATATCTCCAAATACTCGCTTCTGGGCCCAGTTATTCCCTAATTCCTGCGATCACTTTGCCTGGAGGTATCGCAATCAATGTCATGTTGGTTAGCGTACATGTTGGTTTCTGTTTGTTTCGATATGATCTGGACCTTCTCAGACCCCGTTCAAGTTGTTTGGCAGCATTACGTCATCATGGCTGGAGAGGCACAACAGTTACTATGCAGGGCATTGGAGAAATTGCACTTTTTCGAAGCTCTAAATAACCTATTTTAGAACTGTATCAACAAAACTTATATGGTTGAACAGAAAGCTAAAATATTTTTATTTGTGAAACCCTCAGACGTTTTGCAAAAACTCCAGTGAAGAATATTATTTTTACAAATTTTCCAGAGCGTGTCAAAATAAGGGCAGGT
Source organism: Lepas anatifera (assembly GCA_034440635.1). Classification (NCBI taxonomy): domain Eukaryota; kingdom Metazoa; phylum Arthropoda; class Thecostraca; family Lepadidae; genus Lepas; species Lepas anatifera. Next base: position 92,117 of record JAOTON010000501.1, read on the forward strand.
TCAGCACTAACAGCTGTTTGCAGTAAGACTAATCTTGATTTTGATTGGCTGTTGATTTCTTACCTTTGGTTGGCTGTTGATGGTACCTGCAGCAGAAGACAATAAACACCGGTGATCTCTTGAGCAAAGGTAAACTTATTTCTCTCGGCTATTAAGTAGGCCTGAGTTGATCAAATAAATGCATGCCTTTTCAACAAATTCTTTGAAGTGTTATGATTTTTTCATTAGATTTACGTAAAATACGCTGCTCGCCGTTGAGATCAAGGTTACTGTCAAATGGGTGAAACAAGTTGATTTCGATTTATACTAGATTGCTGCCAAGTACGCCCAAACTTGGTATGTTCCAGCTGATCCTTCCAAAAACTTAGTATAATCTTCTAGAACTTAGTCGGAAAGGGCGGTGACGTCACCATGGGAGGACTATATTTAGTAGGAAACTTGGTTGTACCCGTAGTTAAAGTACCCTGAACCTTCTAGCTGGGTTAACTTAAACCATCTCTCCGAAAACTATGAACATGGCACTTAATAATTTTCTGTTAGGCGTTACACACTCCCAAATGCCATCATATTATTGTTGATTTATTTTTTTGGTTTTGCAGACGAATCTAAACTCGTGAATAGGTAGGATAATCAACAGGGACCGAAGTTAAATCACAAAAGAGCCGCTCCTCTTGACAACGCCTCCAAATTAAGGGCAAAGTCGAGTCAGCATGCAAAACATATCAGTCTGAAAAAACAGTCCTGTTAAAATAATTCGCTTATTTGGAAGGGCATTGCTCGAATGCGCACCACTCCATATAGTAGGTCCACCTGTGATGTCAAAAATATCCGCCTCATAACACGGCACGGTTTCCAGCGCCCGCAAAGTGATAGTTGGGTGAGGTTTTCACCACCCCTGCCTGCTGTTCCTCCCCTTAACACCTGCTCCATTGTGGACACGGACACGCCATCCACGGTTTTAAACCTGACTGCATGTCATGTCTCAGGCTTCTCAGAAGTGCTCAGTTGAGTGAGTGACATACTCACTGTTCCGAAGACCGTTTAGGCCGTTAACTGTGTGTGTGTCGCTCACAGGTTTACTTGGAACCAGAGAAGTCTTCCTACCCAACCAGGGCCTTCGGTTCTCCAGAGAGGTTAGCGTCTTTCTCATAAGTAGAATTGTAATTTTTGGAGGTGCTCGCTTGGCTACAGAGAGCCTAAATGTATTTTCGGTGCGTGACTCCTGTTTCTTTTGGAGGGAAGTACTGGTTGATGAGACAAGGGTAGATACCCCACGATAGCGTTATGAGAGACTACCGGAGAACGACCAGCGTAACATCAATGCTAAAAGAGCTCAAATGGCCATCTCTGGAAGAGCGACGGAAAAAGCTCGGCTTACGATGCTTTATAAGATAAAACACGGCATGATGGATGCAGAAGGCATAAATAGTAAACTTATACCGCTCGCGCCAAGATCATGACGGGGACGTAATCAGCAGTTTCTGACACCACGATGCAAGGTGGACTATCACCTCCACGCTTTTCTCCCGAAAACCATCCGAGATTGGAACAACTTGCCCCATGCAACTGTGGGAGCTGCTTCACTCGACTCATTTGTCACTCTTTTGTGTAAACGTTAATCATCTTCCATCCATGCATTGTAACCTCACATGTAAATTTTTCTTCTTCTTCTTTTTGAGGTGTATAAACTACGGACACTAGCATTGACAAAATAATCAACGTGATGATTGTGGTCAATACACGGTAGAAATAGAAGCCCTAGATGTCGTAATGCTGACTACTTGATCTTCTGGAGCATCGCGGTTGATTAGACAGTTTGGAGTATCCTAGGGGTAAGGCCATTGGCAGAATGCTATAGAACTCCGGAATGTTGCCGCCAGTCCACTCTGCCGGCACCACGTCATGCTGAAGGGCTCCGAGCTCCTCAAGGATATTCCCGGCTGCGAAGCTCCGTTTTCTTAATCAGATTCTGGAAAATCTAGATTTATTGTCATTCTCCCATAACCTCTTGAGAGAAGTCGTCCATGATGATTCCCGGGCCAGAGAAGAGCATGATAACGTCACCGAACGCCACTGCTTTGCGACCAGCTTCCTCAGCTTATCGGGCGCTTAGTTACCGTATAGATAAGTGAGCTTTTGAATCTATGAACTGTACATTAGGGTTGGACATTTTTGCACAGTTTTGTGGGAATGACCCCCTCCCCCGCAGTTTCCCTTCATTTGGTTCAAGTTGGGCAGCCGGACAAATTTTAACATAATCGGATCACGCGTTTAGGTTGCAAAAAATGTGTGGGATGAATAATTCCAAAGCGAATTTCATTGAACTGTAATTCGTTCATGAAACGTAATGTATCTTATATCTGTATTAAATCACCAACAGGTCTTAGAAACCCAATTACAGGTGAAGTCAGTAGAATTAAAAACACATGGAGGCATAAATACAACATAAATACTCTCATCAGACCAGTACTGGCTCGATGGCCGCAAACACAGTTATATTTTTTCTTTAGTACCCCGAGCGGATCACAGAATATATCGCTGAGGGTTGACACGTTTAAAAAGCTGTTCACCACACGAGGTAAACGATTAAAAACTCCTGAGGCAACAGCGTTCACTCTAGCCGGCGGTACACTAAACAAAGTAGGACGGGAAATCCTAGTGGTTGTGACCGGCACACGTACCGTAAAACCTTCTAAAATATGTGACGATGAGATGAGACCTCTAAAAACTTTACATACAAACAAGATATCACTTTGGTGGCGCCTAGCCTGGAGGGATTGCACATTGTAGAAACTAAGGAGATACTTGTAGTCCAGCACAGCACTGGCAGGCTCAGTATGGTTGGCTAGTCACATGAGGAATTTATGCTGAACCCTCTCCACGCGAATGAGATGACATTCTGCTGTTCCGCCCCAAATGACTGAGCAGTATTCAATAATTGACCGAACATTTGCGTTGAACACGGATACGGCCGCACGCTTGTCCAGTTTGTGTTTGGGGTAGCTGACTGGAAGGTTGGAATGAGAAGGCCTAATGCCCTATTGGCTTTTAGTACTATGGAATTGATGTGCGCCTGAAAAGTGAGTTTTTGGTCCAGAATGATGCCTAGATCTCGAATAGTGTCGACATTTTTCAGAATTTCGCCATTGATTTTGTAAGATGAAGGGATGAAATTGCGGTTTAGAGTGATTTTGAATGCTTTACATTTTGATGCGTATAGCTTCAGCTTCCAGTCCGCTGCCCAGCGTGCAACCGCATCCAAGTCATTTTGAAGCCTGATGACGTCATTTTGTAGAGCTATGCCTGTATTTTTCTGAACACCTCTATAGAAAAGGGTTTGCTAATCACTTCAAATTCCATGGCTGTCATCCATATTTGGGTGCCGAAGGATATTTTGTCGCTTTCTCATAAAGGAAATTTTTCATAAATACGTGAGCTCTGTAATCAGTTGCACGTGCGGTTGACGTTTGGTTTTCTGGTCATTATCAGCAAGAGAATGAATATGTCAGTGTAAAAGTGTAGGTGACCATTGTTCATATCGAAATATTCTACGAATACTGTACACTTTATGTTCGTATTGTTTTGTGTCTGCTGGTAAACTCCATCCGAGATAAATCATGCCGCGACCTCGAGGAGCTGGTGATGCTGCGCGTATTTGTCATGCAAAAAAAGGGTCGAAATGCATTTGCCAAATTTGTCTGTGTGGTCGCCACTCGTGTCCATATTATCAACCAGAGTGGCAGATGACGCCTGCCGAAAAGCAATCTACAGAGTATAAAGAAATGTTTTACCCGAAAGGCGATGGTCGACAGCCGTCCTGTAAGCCTTTAAGAAATAACGACCCAGTCCAGGAGGCAATGGAGGACCTCACCATCCAAAGACAAGATTTCAGAGGGCAGTTTACTCCTAGACCGGATTCATTTAAACCAGATTTGGACTACCGGGGTCCCTGTCAGCCTATTGAGGGTAATACCACGTATAACGTTGACTTCCCCCTAAAGAAGGTCACAAACGGAAAGCGATCAAGCCACAAGGGAAGATAACAGACCATCGAGCGCCCTTGTGTGACAAGACTCAGAATAGAGTATCATTTAGACCTTATAATCCTGCCGAGGCAGCCGATGCTAAACCGCCAGCTTGTCGACCAGCCAACGGGCTCCATGATGTCGAACAGCCTATGAACTCAGACACCACAAATCGGGTTGATTTTTGTCGTAAACCAATTTGTGTCAACCGTGTTCACGCGCCGCATGATTTGCATACGTCGGACCAGCCCTTAGACGACCGAACTATGTACCGCCACGACTATCCTGCCAAAGAGCCTCCATGTAAAGAGACGGTACGTCTGCCGGAGTGGCAGCCGCCTCTGGTAAAAATGGATGGCCGGACCATTCAACGCACTCACTTCACCCCGAAACAACCCGACTGGAATCCCAGCTACAAACCAGTCCATCAATACGAACGACCCGAACAACCCATGGATGATCGCACTACGCAGAAAGATTCGTTTAAGCCGAACTGTCCACGAGAGAAAGAAGAATATCCATGGATGAAGAAACAACCATATAGAGGCCCGTGTGCTCCACTAGATGCTAACTCCATATATGTGGCCGACTTTGGGCCAAAGAAGGGTCACCGGCCCCCGCCTGCTAAGCCACCAGCAGGGCCAATCAAAGACCGTTCACCTTTGCTAGACGCCACCACCTATCGAAAGGATTTCGTACCTCGTGCACAGGACAGAACTCTTTCTTGCAAGCCGGATCGCGAGTATGCGCCGCCAGAGCGTCCCATAGACTCTGATACGACGTACAAGAACGACTACGCTGGATGTCCTGGTCGTCGCCCAGACCCGTACCTGCCCAACACCGGCATTCCCTCCGGCACCCCCATGGACCTGCGCACCACGCACAAGATGACGTTTGTTCCGCTGCGCTGCCCGGCGGAAGGTCTCAGCAGTCGCGAGAATCCCTGCTACAGCTTTGTCAACTGCAAGGGCGAGCATGAAGTGTTCGAGAAATCACAGGATCCCATGTGTGAAACGCTGCAGTCCGGCTTTCAGCCTCAGTTGGGCTGAACCGAATTTTTATCAAATTGGTGGATCGGAAAGCTGGCACATCTGAAGGAGGATACAAATGGATGATGTTATGCCTTGGTGATGGATTATGATTTCATGAAATGAAATTTTCGGGAATTGAGTGAGTCACAGCTAAAAGGTATGTCCGGTGATTTAGTTAGTGTCAAATTATAAGTCTTGTCGACTGGTCTGTTGTTCAAGTATGGAAGGTAAATCATATTGATGTGAAAATCTTAAAGTTAAAGCTCTGGAAAAGTGATAATGTGGACGTTTTCTCTCCTGATATAAAATCCTCGGCACATGCTGCGAACTTACAAAGAACCACCTCGAATTAATGATAGCTCTTGTGGAGGCCAAGGAAAACGAATTTTGTGAAATTGTTCTGTTGCAAAATAAAATCGTCTTTGTTTTCCAATTATAATTGATTGAAGCTAATACGATGCGTTGATTTCGGACGATGCGGCACTAGGCACCGCGCATAATCGGTATGTGAAAGCGGCTGTTGTACACGCAGAAATCTGAGCGATGGGTATTTTAATGCTTACAATTTGATACCTTTTTGTGTCAATATTGAATTAATTTGCTAAATCAATAATAATGCTAATCACTTGTTTAAGCAGCTCTAGCAGCTGCAAGGTCAGCTTTTTGGTGGCTGTCTGCAGCCAGTATATAAACTCGTATTTGGTACAAACTAATAGGGCTGGACGCTATATAACCACTGAGGTTTGTGCGCCCTTAAGCCCCGATAATCAATCAATCAATCAATAAACTGAGTATAGTCAAAGGTCGGAAGGTATATTTTGAGCTAATGACCCTGGTAGTTGGCGCGTTGATCAGCCCCCCCTTCCAAGGTGTATTTGAATTGAATAAGGTGACATTTCTCTGACCTGTTCAAGTGTACCTTTTTCAATCATGATTGGTATTGATAATTTTGCCCAGGCATGGAGTTTACTCCAGATTGAGATTGCATGTGAAATTTTGTTTTTATATTAATCATTTTGGATTTCATCTGTGCTAAAAGAAATAGCTGGATGCCTCAGATAACTCGGATTCATGGTTACAGTCTAAACCAATCTACCATCGTGAGAGGATGATACCTCATGGACAACTTAGTGGGCATGCCAAGCTTTTTTTGAAAACAACTTAAAGGGAATGTGGCACCTTCATAATGGGATTTTAACTGGCATAGCCCTGTAATAGAGCATGTCGATACATTACTGGATCGAAGTCTACTTGGCCCAGAACTCACCGTTCGCTGAGAAAAAAATCACCGTCTGCCGACCCCTCTTCCCCCGGGAGTCACTTAGTCTGAATTAAACGTGGGAACTTAACGCAGTGCTCAGACCTTTTGCGCGGACAAACATGTCTTGCTTGGACGTTTGTAAAGCCTACCTGCGAGACGTGCCGTCGGTACCAGTGACTATAAATGACTTTTCACTGGCTAGTTGGAAGGGTGAGACTTTTTTCAATGTGTCAAGAAAATAGCTGAGATCGATGATCGCTGACTCGCTTCATTTGTATTCATATTTAGCCGTGGCTCAAATCAAAGACGTACAGTCTGGTACAGGGCATTGCCAGCTCCTACGCCGATTTGGCGTCACGTAATCGGCTCTATCAGAGCAAGATTAAATAAAATGAATTATTAGACCTATTGGCCATTGTTCAACAAAAAGAGGCCATATGCATATGGGAACCTGATTTGCAATGGTACCTGGTGCCTGTGGGGTCGGAATTTAACACGTCCTATTTCTCGAAAAAAGATGCTTTAGGAAAAACGAAATTCTAAACAGGTAATTATTTCCGGGCTATCTCAGTTAACCCGCGCCCCAGCGGGGGTCCGGCGCCACCTTCGCCTCACCGGGGGCATCGATGCCCCCCTCTAACTCAGAAAATATGGGCGTTAGCGCAAATCTGCGAACTGCATTAGAAAGCTTGCGTGAATTCAGTAAGAAACTACTCACATGTTTTAGCGCTCAGGTCAATGGTTTGACCTCCAGAGGTCAAATTAGTTCAAGATCGGCTATTTTCACTCAAATATGCAATGCTTAAGCAAACTGGGCATAACTCTTGTGCCATTAGCACGCGCACTGGAGGGGGGCCTCGGAGGCCCCCACCTGTTTTCGAAGTGGCCGGAGAACCGCTTGTAGCCGAAAAACGAAACTTGGCCACATTTAACAGAATTTAATAGCGCGTCGATTGGTGAAGACTTTTTGAAAATTGGCCGACAAATTTTTGACTTATAGGCTTTCAAAGTCAGACCTGCATTTTGAGATCGCCGTAAACGCGCGGTCGGACCAGTTGGCTTGCATTGAATACCTAGTGGTGACGTCATAACGTCATATAATCGGGACTATATGTCAAGGTCACTTCACATGAAAGTCAAGGTCAAGTTCAAAGGTCACAGGTCAAGGTCATATCTGCACTTTCAAGGTCACTAACCACTGTGCGTCCGGCCAAATGACGTTACCCCGTCTGACATATATTATGCTATGACGTCATCGGTAGGGTACCCCAAGACAAGGTCAAGGTCAAGGTCAAGGTCAAGGTCATTGGGAAAGGTAAATCCTCATTTCCGCCAAACAGTGGCTACAGTGTTAGTCAAAGTGTAAATAATAAGTAGTATACCATATGGTGACATTAAAGGTCAATGACCTTGAATGACCTTGACCCAAAAGTTGTGGGGAAGCCTCTTTGAGACCTCTTCTCTATGAACTTTGTCCGCCTTTAGCTTATTCCCGCCATTTTCCTGCATAATCACAGCATTTACCAATCGATCCCAGCATGGCCAATATTTGACCTTTACGACCTCGTTTGACCTTGAAGATATAGACCGAGGTCAATGAAAATTGGTCATCATGTAGATCACCATAGCCCCCACCCACCTACCAAGTGGCGTTTTTTACCCTCTTAGTTTCCGAGATCTTGGGGGGGCCTCCGGCCCTCCAGTGCGCGTTAGTGCCAGACCCCCTGTGGGTGTTAGAGCTATTGAGATGTGGTAAAGTACATTGGATAGGAAAATGTCAGACCTTTTCCCGTTATGTTGAAGGCAATGACGACCTCCCGCCAGTGGTTTGACCTCTAGAGGTCGCCTCGTGACCTAAGATGATCTGAGGTCACGACAGGTCAGAACGTGACCTTGCCGTATATCAAACGAAAGCCAGTGACGAGACATACACGATGGTGTTTGATTCAGCGCTCTATCGTATATAGGTCAAAAGTTATTGTCAAAATACTGTTTTTGACCCCTGGTGACCTTGGATGACCTTGGAGAGGTCAAAGGGCAAATATGGCCCCTGAAATTCGTGAAAGTGTCCAAGAACGCTTTTCTGACGAAGCCGAGCATTTTCAATCGTTTTTGTGACTTTTAGATCATAAGACAGTTTTTCCCCATGCTTTGTCAATGGAGAGAGGTCACCTCGTGACATGACCTCAGGACACGAAATCGAAAAATCCCGGATATACACCTTGTAGACCCTGGAGGGGTCATTAAGTGTAGGAAGTTTCAAATCGATCGACTTCGAAATGTAGCTCTTACAGAGCTCTAAAGTTGAAGTGAGGTGACCTTGGTTGACCTCGCCTGGTGACCTGACCTTGGGTGACCCGGGGAAAAATTTCAGGGATGATGGGAAAATGATGGTAAGAGGTAGAGCCCTGAACTGCGGTGCTGCGCCTCGTCGTTTTTCTGTTATCCCGGATAAACCTTAGGGGGGCCATCGATGGCCCCCGGTGGGGCGAGGGTTAAAATATCATTATAAAGGTGTCATGCTCTCATTAATGGCTTCGGTCTGCTTGTGTGGGGTGCACCTTTTGATTAGATGCCCTCGTTTAAACTGCAACGTCTATTATTTTGTTGCGTACGATAGATTACACACTCGGCGCTGGTTTCTATAGTTCGCCTGAGCCCGTGCTTGTTCAGTGACGGGGCGGCTGCTGCTGCGCTCTGCAGGCCGGAGCGGGCGGGCGCCACCCGCGCGCTGCTGCAGCTCTCGGTGCTGGCGTCGCTGGCGCTGCTGTCGGCGCTGGCGCTGCTGCTGACGCTGCTGCTGGCCACGCCGGCACCGCCCGACCCGTCACATCGGCCACCGCAGGAGAGAGGCCGCCAGCAGCCGCAGATGTGCAGGTATGTGCCGGCTGTACTGCAGAGGTACAGGTACGTGTCGGCTGTACTGCAGATGTACAGGTACGTGCCGACTGTACCGCAGAGGTACAGGTACGTGCTGGCTGTACCGTAGAGTTGCAGGTACGTACCGGCTGTACCACAGAGGTACAGGTATGTGCCGGCTGTACTGCAGATGTGCAGGTACGTGCCGACTGTACCGCAGAGGTACAGGTACGTGCTGGCTGTACCGCGGAGTAGCAGGTACGTGCCGGCTGTACCGCAGAGGTACAGATACGTGCCGGCTGTACTGTAGAGGTACAGGTATGTGTCGGCAGTACCACAGAGGTACAGGTACGTGGTGGGTGTACCACAGAGGTACAGGTACGTGCCGGATGTACTGCAGAGGTATATGGACGTGTCGGCTGTACTGCAGAGGTACAGGTACGTGTCGGCTGTACCACAGAGGTATAGGGACGTGTCGGCTGTACTGCAGAGTTACAGGTACGTGTCGACTGTGCCGCAGAGGTACAGGTACGTGCCGACTGTACTGTAAGTTTGCGGAGAAGTGTGTACTGTACCACAGAGGTACAGGTACGTGCCGACTGTACCAAAGCGGTACGAGTACGTGCCGGCAGTACTGCAGATGTGCAGTGACGTCTCGACTGTAACGCAAATGTGCAGGGGCGTATCAACTGGATGCGCCCCTGCATGGTCGCATCTGTCCTCCCCACCCCACTCATTACGCTGTCGTCCATCGCGTTACAAATAGCTCAGCATTCTGTTGTGTTCAGGCGCACTGTGACTCGTGTTTTTATACTCAGTCGCTGGTTATTGGTGCTGTGATTATTTATGACTTTCCCTGTACAAGAGGCTCGCGGTAACTTACCTTAATTCCGTCTCTGAATGTTTGCTTTCAGCTGAGGCTTGGCCATGATTGGTAACCAGACGCCAGTAATTTTAAAAACGCAAGCCTTAAGGTCCGACTCCAATTCTTGCACCCCTATTCCTCGGCTTTCTCGTCCTCTTTCTCCGCGATTTCTCCCGTGCTTTTTAATCTATTGAACATTCGATCATAAATGTCCTGATCCTTTCTATCGAGCATGTTCTCGATTTGATCTTATTATTGTTACCCTTCTGTCGTATTTCCCTTGTCCTTCTTAACCTTTTCACCCTCACTCGCTGGCTTACGTTGATACAGCTATCGTGCAGACTTTCTTTTCTGTAACGTGTTTTCTTTCCAGCACATGCATATGCTTAGCCATTTTCGCCTCCTGATAATTGGTTGCTGTTCTGCTTAGCCATGCTAAACATGCTTAGACGATGCTAAATATGCTTAGCCATTTTTGCATCCTGATAATTTTTTGCTGTATTGCTGCCCGATGCCTTTATCTTTTGTACAAAAACCAGCCCTGCCTTTCTTCCGCTACCGTGTCGTTATTTCGCTGCAGAGACGGTGCTGCCACCTGTGTGTGACGGAGGCTGCCCGTGCGCCGCAGTATTGAGCTGGTGGAGAGCCTGCCCATCGGCCTGCACTACAACTCCAGCGCCCTGAACCACCAGTCCACCTACCAGTCGTGGAAGCGGCTGCTGGACCTGGCCACCGAGTCGGTGGACATCGCGTCCTACTACTGGTCCCTGCTCGGGAAGGACGTGGTGCCTGACCCGTCGGATGCTCAGGTCAGGACTGGGACAACCACTGCGTGTTGGAGGTGGGTGGAGTGTTTGACTCTTTGGACGCACAGATGTTCTTATTTAGTCCTGCCTGGAACTGATAGAACCTAGGTGGATTTACACGGTTTCTTACTGCTCGATGACTAGTTCTCGCAAGGTCCGCAACAGGGCACGTCCTTAGGCTCGAGGAAGCTGAAAAATGCGAAGAAAAGCGAGAGGACTACGAATAACCGCATGCTGAAAGAGAAAAGACTATTCTAAAACCCACCAAAAACAGAATTGTAATTCAACTTTGTTGAATTAAAGGGTAGATCCATATAAAACTATTTTTATTCAAGAGTAGAAATGAACGTGAGACCAAGATGAGATGAATATAATCCACTCGAGCAAAAAATATACGCAACTAAAAGAGTGAGGACCTAACCTAACCTTATGAGGGCGTTACATAGATAAAACATACTTCAAAATTTACAAGGGTGGCTAAAACGTCTTTAATGGAAATGCGAAAGCTTTAGTTCTAAAAAACTAAACCTAAAAGTTGTCATACAAAGTTAAGTGCATTTGTAAATTGCAAGTGCCATGACCAAACCAAGCTTAAGAACAGGGCGATCAAGGGTAAACAAGCTGAAAGTGTCTGGAAACGTAAATAAAAAACGTGTGGGTCCTAGACTATCATCAGGTCGTTGCGTCCGGCTCTTCTTATTCCTATCGCATTTATCTGCGTTCTTTTAGCTCCTTACGGTCTGAGGTCTTTCCCATTTGAATACAACCTTAGGCTCAGTGATAAATGCATGCTTTGAATTTATTAAAGCTACCATCATTCCATCGGTTAACGTTATGTTTTTTTATCTCGTGTTTGTGTTGTGCTAGAGCATATTCGTGGTGAATGTTAGTGATGACGTGACCGGTGCCCTGCGGGCAGGGTGAGGACATCTACCGTCTGCTGTCGGAGACGGGACTGCGTGACGACGTGACACTGAGTATAGTCGAAAACGGCGAGAACGGCGATCTGGCCACCAACGAGACGACGCACCTTGAGCTGATAGGCGCCGCACAGGTGAGTGCAGGGGCCGCTGGTTTGGCTGGCGATGGGCCTCAGTGGTAGGCGCCGCCCAGGGCGTGCAGGAGGCGCTGTGTTGGCGCTGACGGTGGTAGGCGCCGCCCAGGGGGCGCAGGGGCGCTGTGTTGGCTGGCGGTGGGTCCCGGTAAGGTGGCAGCAGATGGCGTCGTGGCGGTTGGTAGTGGCGCCCGTCTTGTGTCGGAGGTCACCCGGCAACTCTTCAGCGATTTTCTGCATTTCCGCGGAGTCGGTTGCTGACTCCAGAACCGACTCCTGGCTTCTCAGATTATAGATTTAAAGCAATATTTATGGACAATGTTTTGGTAAAGTGTTGGATTGGTGCTCATCTTCGATTCTCTAGCTCTGATTTGTTGTACCGGTTTTCCATATGAATGTTGCTGCTAAATCAGACCAGTGAACGATGTTCCAGTGGACGCCGTTCCGCGATATATGGTCTGACACTCAGGTAGTTCATGGCACCTCCGGATGTTGTGAACGTAACGCCTATCTGGATATACCTACCCTGTTGACCTATGCCGTGGAGTCAGGGTCTGTGCACAACGTGCACAGGCACAGAACGAATGCATAACGTGCACAGAACGAGTAAAAGAATGGGCTCAAAATTCGACTCAGTCATCGTGCTTTACGATCAACACGAACAAACACTTATCTCAGTTGTGCCATTTATGTAAAATTGTGTTTTCGTTCTTGCGTACGCTGCTCAGGTGTACACATCGTTCGCAAAGGTGTAATACTCATCCTCCCGCTGCACCTGGCCACAAGACATCTTCACGTGTTGTGGCATAATAGATGATAGACATCTTCAAGCGGATGTGGATTCTGTGGATGTACAGTGTACCGGGGAGTGTATGGTTTATTGTGTACACAGTGTATAGTGTACAGTGTATTGTGTTCAGTGTACACAATATCCACTTATGTGCGTGAAGACTGCCGGTGAAAAAATCGTCTAATTTGTGTTCATAATTAAACTTTATAACCGGCTTGCTCTCGGCCTGACTACCAGGACTCGATTGCTGCATCACAAACCCGCCTCAACAGTTAAATCGTCATGTTTGTTGAGCTTGCACACAATAACACCCCCGATGTACGGGTTATAGAGCTCTCGCGAATCGCCGTACTTAACGAGGGTTCACGTGGTGTGGGTGTCCCAGTCAGCCCCCTCCGTTTGCGTGGTGTAGGTGTCCCAGTCTGCCCCCTCCGTTTGCGTGGCGTGGGTGTCCCAGTCAGCCCCCTCCGTTTGTGTGGTGTGGGTGTCCCAGTCTGGCCACTTTCCTTTTGTGGTGTGGGTGTCCCAGTCTGCCCCCTTCGTTTGCGTGGCGTGGGTGTCCCAGTCTGGCCACTTTGCTTGTGTGGTGTGGGTGTCCCAGTCTGACCTCTCCGTTTGAGCCGTCGCCCGGCCGTAACACGGCTGTTTGTGGCCTGCCCTCAGGTGCGAAGGCTCAACTTCACTCAGCTGGTGGGCGCTGGCATTCTGCACACCAAGATGTGGCTGGTGGATGGACTGCACTTCTACGTGGGTAGCGCCAACATGGACTACCGATCCCTCACACAGGTGAGGGCTCCCGCACACAGCGCTAACGTGGGCTCTCGGCTCCCTCACATTGGTGGGCAGCGCCAAAGGGGGACAACCGAGCCCCCCTCCTCCACGAAGGTATGCGGCTGTCAGACATGTTTTAAAACCCAAAAATTGTGTTTTTAGCTTCTACGCTATCTACTATAGATTCTTGAACTAATCAGGATGGCGCAGGACCTAGTTGATATGATGACTACTGGCGCTGCATAGCCTTAAGCTGATGATGTGCCCTTTAAGCGGACTCATCGGCGTCAGATTTTATGACTGCGGTGTTTAAAGGGAATGTGTCACCTTTATAACGTGATTTTAACTGAGATAGCCAATTTGTAAAGCATGCCGGAAAACCCGGTACTCTATATATCATTTTGTCTTGAAACTAAAAATTTCCTTAGAGAAAAGCTAAAAACTACCTGAAATGTACCCTACATGTACCCTTAGCAGCAGCAGACCACAGTTTGTCAGCTGTTGGTTTGACGACATATGCTGACGTCACGGTGGGCATCAGCTAATCGAAGCCCTTGAAGCGTATTGAATATGGTAGTGGTTGTCAGATCATGACATCATTCACGGGGGCGCGGTGTGGGTGGTGCGTGCTGGCTCCATTCGCCGACCGGGTTCAGGCCCGGGGCTTCCCTGAACAGGAGCAAGCTGGCTCCCGGAAACCCTTCCAACAGGGAAATAGTTGGCGACGCCATGCCCGCGTTGGTGCGTCGATAAGCCCCAAAATTTTATTACATCATTCACAGGCAGATATTTCTTTCTTTCCCCAGAGGAGCATTTAAGAATCAAAATATTGAGCTTATTGTACATTTTTCAGAGAAATCATGGACGCTTCCATAATTTTCTACTAAAAGTTTCCCTAATTACATTAAATCCCAGGATTCGACCAAGGTGCCACATTGGCTTTAAAATTCAACGGGTAGACATTGAGCTTATGTTCGTTCACTATTGGATGCATCTCAAATGACTCTCTGGTTGAGGCCGGACGTTCTCACACTGTTGCAAACAGCATTGCTACAACTATACGGCTTCACGCGATGAATCGGCGCCTTCACCGCTGACTCTGTTCTTCCTCAGGTGAAAGAGCTGGGTGCCCTCATCTCCAACTGCTCTGCTCTCGCTGCCGATATGAATAAAATCTTCCAGGTAAGCACCCATGCTCTCCAGCTCTAAATGTTGGAGAGCGTCGACTGCGCTGCAGCACTAGATGAAACTTGTGTTTCCAGTTTTGTTAATGCATGGAATTTTACCACAAGGGAATTCAGTGCATTGCAAAAGGCATTGCCAGCCGGAAAGCTGCCACATACTAGAATATAACGCTCCGAAAACTACCCACGGAGCCAGAATTTCTGAACCGGAACTGCTTGGAGCCAATCCCTTTGATGCGACCCGGTAGTTAGGTAAAACATATTGGTATTATTAACATTTTGATATTAATAACATATTAATATGTCAATGTTTAGGGTGTGATATTGTCATTTGTTGTATGCAATGGGTTTTATCGACATGTATTCCAGCAGTTTTTAATCTTCATTTCCAGGTTTTGTAGAGCTGGGTTTGTTTCCAAGAGTTTCTTTGATCTTAATAAATGTTTGCATTTGTGATGAATGTCTTGCACCCATAAGATGAAGCCGGGCAAATGACAATATTGGGAGCATTTTGTTCGCGGTGAAACACATTGGAAGCGTCGTTTTTTCAAGGTGCCGCGAGCTGGTGCTGTCCTTCGATTGGATCCTTCTGCTGCCGTGCCTGAAGCTGCAGGGTTTTGGTTTTTGTTCTGGGTTAAAAACTTGTTTGTTTTCTCTCCGTGGCCACGTTGGGCCCACCGCGTCTTTGGTCCTGGGACTTTTCTCTCAGTGCGTGACATGCGGCCCGGTCGTTTCTTAACCAGCACACTATCATCAGTGATTAAGGGTGGACCTTGCATCGCGCCTGGGGTGAATTAACGATATTCGCTTGGAGCCAGGCACTTTGCTTGCTTTGGACCGATTTTTTTAACCCTGCCTGGGACATAATAGTCCAGGCAAATTAGCATTTACATGTCATAAAATTCTAGCCCTCCATAATATGCATAGTTGTGTTTGCAATTGATAGGGGCGTAAAATATCCAAAATCCGCAAAAATCTACCGAGCGGATATTTTATAACAGGGGTGCAAAGTCTACGTACCAGAGAAAAACCAGATTTTTCAAAGTATAACGTTGTGGTGTGTCGAGCCTGCAAAATTTTCCCAATGGCTATAATTTTTGGGAAGCAGGTACATATGATATTGGTCAATTGCTTATGTTTATTGTCGGATTACTGTTTTTGTTGGTCATGCCATTATGCAATATGTTTTAAAGAGACACAAAAAATTAGGTCTTTAAGTGTAGCGGTTTGTTGCTGAAGAGCTTATTTGCTAGTACATGTCGGGATCCTTCACTTTATGGATTGCCCATGCAGCACCCATTTTGAGGCCAAACCTTGAAAACGTTTAATCCGGCTGCATAATTACATGAGTTGGTTGCTTATTTATCACGTGTCTCATTCTGAAGTGGTTGGCAATGAAGTAAGAACCACTAGGGCAGCAGGTCCCTGGGCTTACTGTAATGATCGCTTCAATGTCAATGTATATTTTTACGGTATCTTCAGGGTGGGGATTGATAAGTTCGCTATATAGGCCTGGCAGCTGAAGCGCCCTAAAACCCCGAGATTTATAAGTCCTGGGTTATTATTTTATAGCAGTAAATAGTAGAGTTTGACGTGCCGGTGTGGTCCGGTTCGAGGCAGTTGGAGTCCCACGATGTGAGGTGGGATATTTCTCGTGATCTCGATCGTGGTACTAAGGATTCTTGTTAACGATTTGCTTTAATTTGAAATTTGAAATAGAAGTGATAATATTTGAAAAAGTAACGACCAAAACATTACTTCAAAATTACAAACTTAAAAGAATATCACGCGGAATTCATCAAATTGCTGTCAATTAAGGTTGGACCTTTTGGTGGATAGTGTAAATCACGGACACATTTTTGGGCCTGTAAAATTAGAAGTCGGTTGATTTTGATTTATAAATTTGTTTTTTCAACTGGTGACAATAATTCCCGACCATTGATCACACACATCAGGTCACACATCAGTCAGGTCAAGGTCACTATCTAATCTAGCACAGTCAATATGCACATCAATCGACTCATAGTAGCAATTTCAACGTAATGGTATCAAAATAAAAGTTGTATCGTCATTTCCCGCTTAGTTATTGACCCAAGTCTGAAAATATGCTGAAATAACCCAGATGACCTCTCAGAGGTCACAGGTGAAACATCGCAACAGGAACCTAGAAAGAAGCCCAGGATACTACTATTTGGGGAATATGAAGGGGGCATGAATATAACCGAGGGCCGCTGGTTTCAAGAAATGTGAAATTAAAAGTAGAGAACTTATCAATTAGCCTTTTTCCTCGAACCCTGGATGTACAATATAGGAAATTTACTGTGTTTTCTTATTCGGGCACAGGCCTTTATAACCTTCATTAAAGAAATTTATGATTAGACATTGCATTGTTCATAGTATGAGCGGATACCTCGAATTGAGTTGCTTTCAAGCGCTCTTTAGTGCGAATTCTTTAAAACTGAGCGTCGAGCAACAATACTCTGGCTATCTCTATCATAAGAGTTGTATTCGTGGTGTGGAAAACTTGACTTGTAGAATCATGAGATACTTTTTTCATTTAGTTCAGCTAGCAGAGCAGCTGGCTACTAGCTTCGTCTTCTACCTCCACCAGGATACAAGCATAGTCTCCCCCACTGCAACTCGGCGCCCCCCATGTGTCTCACCGTTGATAAAGGACGCTCCTATATCCGAATGTGGAATGCGTTGTGTACACATGTATAAATGAGCTCTTCGGTGGGAAAAAATATAATAAGAATGTCTCCTCGTGTAAAGCATGGATGGGGAAGGTGGACGCCTCCCTCACCACCAACCACAGGTGTTGCGTCTATGATGCTTCTCATCAGCGATCGGCAGCATGCAACTGGTTCCGAATATTAATCGGAAACTAACATCATCCTCTGAGACACGTGTTTAAGCCGGAAGTTTTGTTTATTTAAGAACGAATCAAAACAATGCAGCGCTGTCGATTCTGATAACACAATACATTTATGCAACGCTGCTGTCGGCAGTTAATTGGAACTTTTACAAAACTGGCGCACGAATTTCAATGCTAGCACATAACACAACACAACAATAGGAGATCCTGGACTTTTCTATGACTCTCTTCTGGTGTCCGAAGACTGGATCTGTCTATGGCTCTCTTCTCGTGCCTGCAGGCCAAGTGTGAATCGCCCACGCAGGCCCTTTCCCCGGTTCTGGGTCCGCCCGCCCAAGTATACCCGTCAGCGGTACATTCTGTGGGGCGTGGGTGTGTTCCTATTGCTGCTGTAGCCACCCGATCAATGGTGGCTTCTCCCGGCGAATCACTTTGGTACTTGACTTTTGGAAATGACTGCTGTCGCGCGCGTGGAATCTCTTCATGGGACTGTGGGCTATGATAGTACTTTGTTTGTATTAACGACAGGTGCGTAACTTTGAAAATGGCGCTGGTATGTACAAGCTCCGGCGGAGAGCTGGTTTTTGGGAGTTCATGGACCCAGATGGCGTCCTTGGAGTGCTGCCTGTCGCACCTGGGCCGCGCATAGAAATCAGCATTTCAGAACACTGGCGACAGAACATTAAGGATGCAGACCGCTTGCATGCTTGTACAGTTTGGGATGCAAAACCTTGCATTGAGGAGGCAGCTTTATTGCCGAAAGTAGACAAAGGTCCATGCTTACGCCGCCGACATTCCTATTTTTTCTGATGTAAACTGTGCCAAGCTTGATGTGACAGAACAATATGGAAATCATTTTAAATAGAAACTATGTTCAGAAACTATACCCTACTCGTTGAAGCAGTTGCTTAAGCATGGGAGGTGAAAATATTCGGATGTGCTGTATTCCTGGTTCCGGTTCGATACGCAATCCCCCGGTATCACTGTGTTAACCCTTGGTCCACGCTTGGTTTGCCAGTATAAGTGCAGCGTGCTGACGCCAACCGGGGGCCCTCGTATGTTGTGGTGCCTTTGCAATTCTGTCCAGGGATAGCCGACAGGAGAGGCCGCTCATCTGATTGGATGTATGAAAAAACTTTCGCGGGGAATACCCGCGAAATCCCCGCCGTCGACAACTCCGGCGCTGTGCGGCCATGCAAGGCGCAGTTGAGAGTGTGGCGATTGTCGCCCGGTGGGCCTCATGAGGTCTTGGCCTCCGGAGGAGCCACGGTAGGAAACGTTGGTTATATCTGGCCAGGTGATGATGTTTGGGCTTCGCCTAACCACTGGGAAGTGCTTGGTCATCAATTGGATTTTTTTGCGGCTATCGTGGCAAGCATAATACCAGGGTGTTGGTTCGAGCTCTCAACCTCCAATGCTTGCAAGTTTGTAGACCTCAAGGTCTTGGAGGAGTAACAGGAGTTGTTCTTGCTGATTATAAGAGAGTTGATCTATCTGAGTTGATTATAAAAACGTTTTCCGTAGCCTTGTTTTACTGCTGCATGACGATTCCAGCAAAATTAAGCTTGATCTTGTTTACGATGTACTTGAAAATGATATTTTCATTTTAGTTTGACACCAACGGAAAACTTGTAAGTGTCCCTCGGGCAACAATTTGGAGTGCGATGCTACGTTCATGAAAATCCGAGCAGCAGATACAATGTTTGAGACGAAAAAACTGGTGGATGTTCAGCTGCTATTGCCGAGGAAGTAACGGCCGACCTAGGCGGGCTGATTTTTATTATAAATCACTTAACCCTTGCACGTACTCGGGTTTCTGCCACCTTCGCGCCCTTACAAGGTGGTTGTGACCCCACCCCCTCGCGATTGGCCCATAATTGACGTAGAGCTCCGCGGTAAAAACCAGTGTGTTGGTCGTTACGAGTACTCGCGATGGATACTAATTTTGATGGCCTTAGGTAATAAGGTCACCTTCCAGGTCAGTTCAATGACCTGATTTTCGCCCTATTGCGGCCCATTTTGCCGTTTTGGCTGCTATTGACCGGAATTTTGGTATTAAATCACATTTTTATGGTCATTAAATTTAGAAATAGACATTAACGCGTCGCTTCATATGCTATACACCTATTTGACCCATCTTGGTAATGCAGGAGGTGAGGTCAAATGTCACAGGTCACTGACCGGTAAAACTAAGAAGTGCCCAATATGTCTAATTTTTAGTTTCAGAGTGGTAATTTTGGACGCTGGATTCAAATTTAGCACTTTAAACAACGCCCAAGGCTCCTGTCATCAAAATTTCAGGTCATCAGGTCAACGTCCAGGTCAGGTCAATGACCTGGTTGACCTCAATGAATAGGTAAAAAGGTCAAGTCTATATTGGAAGCAAATCAACTTGTTCTGTGTCCACATCATTTACATGGACTATTCATAAGCCATTCTGCATCATTTATGCAAATTTAGTGTCTGTCTAATCATATGTCACTGCTTACACCACCTTCAAGGTCAAGTTAGGTCACAGGTAGAAAAAGGTAAAGTCCATATGGGATGCAAGTCAACTAATTGGTGTTCATCTCATTTAGAAATACCGAATCGAAACACGCATCTGTAGTCGTTATTCGACGCAGAGCTATCACTGAGGTCACCTAAGGTCAAATCAAGGTCATTGAAGGTCAAGAGAGGCCATGAAAGGTCTAACCTGGTAAAGGTGATCCTCAAAGGTTAGAAGAAAATATTCTGGGCCAGTTCATGAACAAATGCTGCAAAAGAACGATGAGAGTCTTGAGCATTCAAGTGAAAATGGGTACAGGCGCCCAAATGACCTCTACATACTTCCACTTTTGAGGTCATAGCTCCGTGACCTTGAAAGGTGGGAACAATTTTTTTGTAAAACACGCGCAATGAATGCCCCGGAGGCTATACAAACTTTCAAGGCTATAACTTAAAAGCTCGATTTCAATTCTTGAAAAACTTTAGGGGAGGGGTTGCAATAACCCCCCCCTGTAAGTGCAAGGCTTAAGAGGCTAGCGTATTTGGATGTGTACTATCAGGATTGATGAATAAAGATGAGCGGTAATATTCCACAAAAAAGAAAATTGTCTACAGAAAAACAGCGAGTAAGGCAATACCAGTGCAACTATTTCCCGTTAAGTCAGTGGACAAAATGCCTCCGTAGATTACGTCTTTAACAATTTATATAGTAAAATTCATTGTCAAAACTTAGAATAAAATGTGTAGGTATGTTCCAAAAGAGGCGACCTAAACACGTGCAGGAATGTGGATAGGGAAAGTCGGATTAGCCCGCACACATCTTTTGGTCCCTCCCAAACATTGGTCCAACCCCAAGCGGAGGAGCCGACAGGGGTCGGGCGAGACGGAGATTCAGCTCGGCCGACAAGCCACAGCGACCCACAGGGGCGGCACAGCCTCGCAACAGCCGCCAAGCACGGGGCGCTGAAACATAGGTTGATTGGCTAGCAAGATGGATGGACAGGGTTAATTTGTTGGTCAGGGCATACAGCAGCAGTAAAGGCAAATGGATAGTCAGAGGGGTGAACAGCACATTAAGACGAATAAAGATTTGGACAGGGGTGTCGGTGGGGCATAGACCCCATAATCACCACATTCAGAGCTCCGCGTTGTTATGTGCCAGAAGTGCCTTGTATCTTACTGGTAGATTTCGACCGAGATAATAATATATGAGATCCATCGTCAGTTATAATTAGATTAGGCTTGTTGGGCAATATCCGTATTACAGGTCATTTTCAAAAGTAAGTGCAGGAAACTGAAAACAGACAGCAGGGTCGGAGTAGAATTAAGGAGTACGCAGAGGGAAACAGAAAATAAATGCAGACTAAGTAGGAAGGGGGCGGAGGCGGGCATGTAGGACCCTATTACCTACCATAGTTAAAGGTTATTGCGCAATAATAAGGGTGAAAATTGGTCCTGTGACTGTTAGGATAGCAGTCAAAGTACGGTTGTATGATTTAAGCGAATTTAGTAACTATAAAGGTACATTTTCTTAAGTACTTTTTTGAAAAATAATTCACTTCTGGGAACATCAGCTAAGCTCCTTATCTAAGGCGATATAACCATATTCCAAGTACGTGGGGCCGAGATAAACCACGAGAATTTACGATACATTCTAGGCGCATATGGTACCAAAAATGCTGATTCAGTCTAGTCTGTCTAGAATTAGGATTTTCTTCTACTTGAGTAATGTGAAATGCCATTGGCGAGGGAAGAAGACCAAGAATATGATTATGTAGTGTAGTGACTTGTAAATATAGTACAAGGTCAGGGAGTTTGATAATTTTGTTTTTTGAATAAGGGGTTGGTATGGGCTAGTCTATCGACTCCTTCAATAATCCGAACCATCTTTTTCTGGAGAATAATTAATTTTTTCAGTCTATATTTAAATGTGCTTCCCCAGATTTGAAGACAATATGATAGAAATGGAAGAATTAAGGCATTATACAGCAGGAGGAGGTGGCTGGAATCTAGTATAAACCTACAGCGTTGGGTGATATCAATATTTCTAGAGATAGTGTTTTCAATATTTTTAAGATGGGAGGTCCACCTCAGATCTTCTTCAATAAGGACTCCTAAATATTTTGTGCATAATTTTCTTTGCAGTTGGGTGTCATTTATATTAATTATGATATCATCGTCTTGCATAGTGGAGAAAATTTGATATGTCGATTTTTTAGCATTAAGCGTCAGGCGATTACATTGTAGTCAGGTCAAAATTTGCGAGATGCTGGAGTTGATTTTACCTTGGAGATCAACCAAATTATCACCAGTGAAGAAAAGTGCAGTGTCGTCTGCGAAAAGGTAGAATTTGGGAGTTGGGGAGCTATTTTGAATGCCATTTATTTACAAAAAACAAAAGGGGGCCAAGGACAGAGCCTTGTGGGACCCCAGACGGCATAAGCTTCGGGTGGGGGTGAAATAGTAGCGTTATATTTAACAACTTGAGTACGGTTAGAAAGGTAGGATTTGAAGAAATTTAAAGCTAGGTCACATAGGCCATAGAATTTCAATTTAGATATGAGAATTGAGTGATTGACTGTATCGAAAGCTTTGCAAAAGCCCAGATATACGGCTGCACACACTTTTTTGTTAACACTAGAAGAGGTGATATCATCAAGGAGTAGAGAGATCGGCATGAAAGTCCTGTGATTTTTCTGAAAGCCAAATTGATTTTCATAAATGATGTTACTGTTGAGGTATTAGATGATTTGATCATACACAATGTTTTCAAATACTTTAGTTAGGGTGGGGAGAATTGAAATGGGCCTATAGTTGTTGAAGTTTGAGTGCTTTGCAGATTTGAATATGGGAACAACTATTGCTTTGCATTTTTGAACTTATGCCGTCACCAGAACTTTCCAGTGAATTAATTGCTTGTAACGTAGCATTAGGCGTAATTGTATGGAACTGAAACAGATTGGGTAGGATTTCCAAGATAATTTAGAGGATCTGAGGTGGAAGGAGAAAGGGCCGAGTCAAGAGAGGATGCTATGGTAGAGAAGAAAATGTTGAATTGATCAGCGATTTCAGATGGGTCAGATAATTTACTATTATTGGAAATAAAGTGGTCAGGTAGGCTTCTCTTACTTTTTAATTTGTGTGTTAGATCTAGAACGGTATTCCACAATTTTTTCGGCTCCGGTTTATTTTCATTTAATTTCCGTTGGTAATATATTTTTTTGCATTGCGAACAACACTGGTCAGCACATTATGATAAGTTTTATATCGTGCTTCATTGACACTACTCGGCGTTTTTACAAATTTATTATACGAGTCGTTTTTGTTATTAATGCATTTCAATAAACCAAAAGATATCCAGGGTTGTATTGGTACTGTTCGCCTTGATACTTTTTTGATCGATAAGGTATTTTAATTTCGTTAGATAGAATGGATTGCAGAGTGTTAGCTGCCTCAGTTGGATCATTGATAGATGAAAAATGTTCTAGTTGTGATGAAAGCCTTTCGTTCAGGGTATGTAAGTTTCTAAAGTCAAATGAAAGGTGTGGTTGACAGTTTTTGTTGTTTGGTTTTCTAATGTAGATTGAGTGTAGATTTAATTTTATTGGCAGGTGATAACTTATGTCGGACATAACGACTGCTGAGGATTTTACTCAAGAAACATCATTAATAAAGAAATTATCAATTATAGATTTAGATTGTGAGTTGACACGAGTAGGAATTGATATAGAGGGAAAAAAATCATGAGCTGCAAGAGATTGAGTCAGTAGAGCAGAGGGTTTCTCTAGTTTCAGTTTTAAGTAAATCAATATTGAAGTATCCCGCTAGTATGCATGTTTTGTGTTCATTACAAATTTTCTCCAGAGAAGTTTTGGTATAGTCCAGGAACATAGATGAAGGGTAGAACGGTGACCTATAGACGGGGCCAATGGTAAAATTTTATGGTAAGGCATTTTGTAATTCTACAAATACAGACTGGTGTTGGACAGTGCATGATTCCAGGTCACCCCCTGCTGTATGAAATTTTCTTATTTATACGCATTCCAGCACCTTTGCCTCTAAATTGAGGAGGAGATGAAGCCTCAAATAAATAA
This sequence comes from Lepas anatifera, assembly GCA_034440635.1. Classification (NCBI taxonomy): domain Eukaryota; kingdom Metazoa; phylum Arthropoda; class Thecostraca; family Lepadidae; genus Lepas; species Lepas anatifera. Next base: position 116,219 of record JAOTON010000501.1, read on the forward strand.
TCATCAACGTTGTACATATTGACTGCATCTGGGGAAAGCCAAAGCTCAGTTACAAATATTATTTGAGGTTTTGATTGAAGGCTATTTAGAAACAGACACAAATTTTCAAAGTTTTTTTGGCAGCGATCGAATGTTAACATGCAATAAGCAGAAGTACTGAACAGTATTGAGTATGTTAGGGGAAGTGGGAATCGATTCATATCTCCAATTTTTTTCATAAATTTTGTTCAAGTTGTTCCTAGTACGACTGGTGGAGTCGGAGTCTCACTAAAGTCATCAAGGGACTTGTCACGGAGACCCCGACCCCACCACCCGAACGAGCAACTCCCTCAATGGAGGGTTAATTTAGAAGCCAAAGTTTAACGTCCCACAAAGCACAGGGACGGCCGCCCCGCTCAGGTCACCCTCTCACCAGTCAGTTGCCAGCCGACCTGTACGTCGGGTAAACTATTGAGCGCCGGAGCGTCTCAGGGGAACCGATCCCAAGCCTGGGCATGCCCTGCCACTGCATGCTTCTGAGCAGCGGGCCGGAGCCCAACGCTCTACCAACTGAGCTACCGGGGCGGCAATTTTTAAGGAGATAAGCAAGCCAGAGGGGATACATTCATTGTCAAGACCTAGACCAGAAAACTCGGGGCAATATCTAGGAGTAGTGGGCTCATCTAACTCTTGTTCACGACACATAAAAGGGGTAACAATGTTTTAACAATGAAAAAAAGAAGAAAAATAATCCAGAGACTGAGCAAACAATAAGTGCTACAAACAAATAAGATAGCGAATAAGAATAAGAATTTGATTAATATCTGCTCTCATCAAATGTTTTGACAGCAGAGATTAGAGAGGTGTGATGTACGAGGATTGTACCAAACCGTTTTAGAACCGGCTAGAGGGGAATTTAGTTTTTATCGAACTTTTATCGAACTTAGTTTTTATCTTTTTGGATTTAGTTTTATCGAACTCGCCGTTAGTGGAGTCACATGTGCGTAGTGGAATTTTCTGTTGGACCATGCGGAAATCTGTACGACTTTTCAATCTGTTCAATGCCGGCCTCCTACTGTCAGCAGAACCACAGCGCTCAATTACAAAAGAGCCGACTTCGAAAACATGAGACGGAGCCTACAGCTCATGCCATGGGACGCATTGCTAGATGGTGGGGTAAACGACGCTATGGGTGTGTTTTATGATGTTTTGAACGCAGCTATCCGCGATCACATCCCCACTGTCACGCTACGCCGTCGATGTCCACCCTGGTTCGACGCTGATGTAAGACGCGCACTTAAGGAAAAGGAAACCGCTTTTAAACGCGTAAAGCGTATCAGGACAGCAGACACGATTAGAAACTTTGAGGGAAAATGTCAAAATTTCAAATCAATTTCAGATGACTGATGCTACAGACACCTTGAGGGCCTGATTTGGAACTTCAAAACGAATCCGAAAAGGTTTTGGACTTTCTGAAAGAGCATCAAGGGTGCAAAGGGGCAAATACCCACTCTCTCGGACGGAAACCGTCGGATCAATTCAGAAAAGGAAAAAGCTGATCTTCTGAATAAAAAATTTGCCAGCAAGTTTACTTCTCCGGAAGTGATTCACTACCCAGAACCGCCTGATTATAATCCTCCAAATTTGACGGGCTTTGAAATCTCTGAAGCCCAGGTCCGGGGCATTTTGGAGAATCTTCAGGTGCACAAGGCCTGCGGTCCGGACAACATTAGCGCTCGGGTCATAAAAGAGTGCCGAGATGAGCTCGCATGTCCTCTATCAATTCTTTTCCGGAAGTCCGTGGATGCGGGGGCATTCCCGAGCAGGTGGGCGGAAGCCAACATTGTCCCAGTATTCAAGAAAGTGGTCAGAAGTAGAAGAAACCTGGAAATTAAAGCTAAATCCCACCAAATGTCCCTCATTTAGGATCACTCTGAAAAAAACAATTCTGGCTAGGTACGAAATTCGTAACAACGACCTGGAACATGTTCAAGAAATTCGAGACCTAGGTATTTGGCTAGACACAAAATTGACGTTTCAGGCTCATATCAACCATACCGTCAGCAAAGCGAATATGGTGCTAGGTTTACTCATGCGCTCACTCCAGACTAGCCGAACGGCGGGACGACTGGAACCTGCTCCTATTCTTTCAGCCTTCTTTGGCAACGTTCCCTCCATCTTAAAATACGGTAGCGTAATCTGGGGTGGAGCCGCAAAAACGCACTTAGATCGACTGGAAAAAATTCAACACAAATTTCTGATCTGGTTGGCTGCCCACACTCACGTGCCACAAAACAATGTATCACTCTCCTACAATGATCTACTAGGTAGTTTCAAAATTACTTCGTTTTCAAAAAGGCGACTAAAAAGCGACATTCTGTTTGTCTACAAAATTCTCATCCACAGAAGGGACCCCGCCTTTCAGCTTGGGAATCTACCGTTGCATGTGCCTCAGCGTCGGACCAGGGAGGGACAAAACCAGCTGCTACACATTCCTTTTGGGAGAGTAGAAACCGTGAGATGTGGATTGTTCATCCGTGCAGTTCGGGCTTTTAATCATCACGTCAGCACGTATCCTTCCATCGACCCTTTTATCTCTACTTTCTCATCGTTTAGATCCTGCGTCATTAAATATCTTAGGGATCATCCGTTTTAGTGAACTCATGGTTTTAGGATTTAACTATTTTATAGCATCATGTTTTTATTTTAATATTTACGTGCTCATTTGAATTTAATGCTTCTGCGGTTGTAACTGTATATGTGACTATGAGTCCATCATCTCTTGTAAATATTCATGTATTGTGTTATCAATGCACTCTGCTGTGAATCTGTATATTCGGATCGTTACATGGTGCATTTCGCTTTTGATATATTTCGTATCACTTGAGCGAGGAGCACGGTTATAAAATGATGACTTATTATTTTGCCCATCGCCTCAAATCTGAGATTGAAAATTGATTTAGTGTCATGCAATCATGTAATGACCTACCAACAGTGGCGGGTCGAGGGCAAAATTTCGGGGAGGCAGGGGCTCGAGCCTTCCCCGCTTTTGCGTCGGAACTGTCTTCGGCTATTCATTAACTACGGGCACTCTGTCATCTCTGGGGGGAGGCTTGAGCCCCTTGTATCTGCTACTGCCTGCAGCTATTCTTTTGTAACCAGCTGTTTGAAGATGCCGATGAAGCTCTGTGCCAGAATGTAGAGTCACTGGTGGTTTTACTCAACTTTCCGTCTCGAACTCGCGGAGATGGGCATCATAGTATACAAATGTCGTGTACTCGACTTTGCTGTAGTGGGCCGCCACTAATGACGGTGATCGACGCTAATGTTATTTACAAATAACGACGTTTTTACCTGCCGTGTTGTTTTTATCATGACAATGGGCGCCGAAAGCGGGGAATAAGGGAGGCTCGCTCCCAATTACTGTACCATGGCAACATCCCTCTAAAAATTGTGACTTTTCACCGACCATATACATATTTTCTCCCGCCGTTGTATTTTTTTCAGCTTTTCACTGCAGGCCGAAGAAGGGAATGCACTGTTTATGGACTTATATGACAAATTTCAATGGTCGAAGAGGAATATTCGTATTTCTACTTATGGCACACTTTTGCTGCCAGGTTTGCACAATAACCCTAGTTGGATGGCCATATCGGCCTCAAATAATGAGTTGATAGCCCCTGCCGAACTAGGAACGAGTCTGCTATTTTTTAGGACCGCGAGGCCAGGAGTTCCCAGTTAGGAAAAGCGCGGAAGGGCTAGGAGGGGCAGGGGGCCAGCAATGTTCTCCAGTTTGTATGCAAGTTGTCTTGTCATTTACGTATCAGATAAGACTTTCGCAAATGTCTCGGAGTTTACTGCAGGAGAAGCTCCGTCTTCCCCCCCTCCTCGGTCATCGCCAAGCCGGAGCCTGTTTTTCTCCCCACCCGCCCCGAGAATTGAATATGTGGCGACGCCGCCGATCGTGACGGCACCATTAGATCTCGTCTGTCGACCATGAACCATTGTATAACACTGCAGTCGTCACCTATGCGTCTGATGCCTATGTCAGACGCCGAAAACGCCGGCCGTGGGCAGCAAACGCCTGTTAGGAAGCCAAATTGTGTGGTTCAGGGCCCTGAATTTGGCTTAAGGGATTGGGCCCGGCAGGAGCGCCCTGTCTTCCGGCGTGAACAGTTGGCGTCCCACCCTCACCGTCAGCCGCAGGACACCTTCAACTAAATGGCGGCTCCTCTACAGAAAGCTGAGCCCCTCTGACGAACTTAAATTCTTCACTTCCCCACAATGCCTTTGAAACACCCAATGCACTTCAGGTTGGCGTCGGGAGAGCTCCGCCTTTAAAACCCAAAGGACGCCCTCCATTAATATACTGGCACCCCTCTCCCTTCTGTTTTGCGTCCCCGCCCCGTAACAAAATCCTGTATCTGTACTGTCCACCCAGTTGCAGAAAGTATCGGGTCAAAGTCGGCTACCTCTATGAAACAGGTAGCTTTGAATTCACTCGCAGCTGTAAGTGGACATGTTTTCAGGACACGTTTCGTTTGAAAGTGATATTTTGGGTCGATCTTGGGCACGTCTCAGTATCAGGCGCCGTGTTTTAAAACGTCCAGAATACTGGGGGAGAGGAAGGCTGGAATTCTCTCTATCTTACAATGCAGGTCACGACGTTTATGGTGCATAGTTATGACCCGGTTGGCGTGCAGTGACTGCAGCGGCGTGCTGGCCCGGCAGACCTACTGGCTGGTGGGCGGCAGCGGGCGCGTGCCGCCGGTCTGGCCCCACTCACTGCACACCGACATCAACCAGCAGCGCCCCCTGGCCGTGCGGCTGCCCCGCGAGACGGCGCTGGTCTACCTGGCGGTGAGCGCGCCCCGATACGGAACCGGGTTTCAGTCTCGTTGTGTAGGTGTGTTGTCTGTGTGTGCGAGGCTTGATTCAGCCGCTGGATCCCCCGCCAGGACTTTAGTTCTTATCTCTGCTGAGACCTGTACCGTCAGAGCTCGCCACCCCAGCTCTGTCCTCCAGTACTGTGGTGCGCTGTGACCTTCGCTGTGACCTGTACCGTTACAGTTCCCCGCCCCAGCTCTGTCCTCCAGTACTGTGGTGTGCTGTGACCTTCGCTGTGACCTGTACCGTTACAGTTTCCTTCCCCAGCTTTGTCCTCCGGTACTGTGGTGTGACCTGTACTGTCAGAGCTCGCCGCCCCAGCTCTGTCCTCCGGTACTCCGCTGTGAACTGTACCGTCAGAGCTCTGTCCTCCGGTACTGTGGTGTGCTGTGACTTGTACCGCCAGAGCTCGCCACCCCAGCTCTGCCCTCCGGTGCTGTACTGTGACCCGCAGTGTGATCTGTACCGTCAGAGCTCGCCACCCCAGCTCTGCCCTCCGGTGCTGTACTGTGACCCGCAGTGTGATCTGTACCGTCAGAGCTCGCCACCCCAGCTCTGCCCTCCGGTGCTGTACTGTGACCTGTACCGTCAGAGCTCGCCGCCCCAGCTCTGTCCTCCGGTACTGTACTGTGGTGTGCTGTGACTTGTACCGCCAGAGCTCGCCATCCCAGCTCTGCCCTCCGGTGCTGTACTGTGACCCGCAGTGTGATCTGTACCGTCAGAGCTCGCCACCCCAGCTCTGCCCTCCAGTACTGTACTGTGACCTGTACCGTCAGAGCTCGCCGCCCCAGCTCTGTCCTCCGGTACTGTACTGTGACCTGCGGTGTGACCTGTACCGTCAGAGCTCGTCGCCCCAGCTCTGTCCCCCGGTACTGTACTGTGACCCGCGGTGTGACCTGTACCGTCAGAGCTCGTCGCCCCAGCTCTGTCCCCCGGTACTGTACTGTGACCCGCGGTGTGACCTGTACCGTCAGAGCTCGCCGCCCCAGCTCTGTCCCCCGGTACTGTACTGTGACCTGCGGTGTGACCTGTACCGTCAGAGCTCATCGCCCCAGCTCTGTCCTCCGGTACTGTACTGTGACCTGCGGTGTGACCTGTACCGTCAGAGCTCGTCGCCCGAGCTCTGTCCCCCGGTACTCTACTGTGACCCGCGGTGTGACCTGTACCGTCAGAGCTCGCCGCCCCAGCTCTGTCCTCCGGTACTGTACTGTGACTCGCGGTGTGACCTGTACCGACAGAGCTCGCCACCCCAGCTCTGCCCCCCGGTACTGTACTGTGACCTGTACCGTCAGAGCTCGTCGCCCCAGCTCTGTCCTCCGGTACTGTACTGTGACTCGCGGTGTGACCTGTACCGACAGACCTCGCCGCCCCAGCTCTGCCCCCCCGGTACTGTACTGTGACCTGTACCGTCAGAGCTCGCCGCCCCAGCTCTGTCCCCCGGTACTGTACTGTGATCTGTACCGTCAGAGCTCGCCGCCCCAGCTCTGTCCTCCGGTACTGTACTGTGACCTGCGGTGTGACCTGTACCGTCAGAGCTCGCCGCTCCAGCTCTGTCCTCCGGTACTGTACTGTGACTCGCGGTGTGACCTGAACCGTCAGAGCTCGCCGCTCCAGCTCTGTCCCTCGGTACTGTACTGTGACCCGCGGTGTGACCTGTACCGTCAGAGCTCGCCGCCCCAGCTCTGCCCCCCGGGCCGCACGTCCGACGGCGCCGCCATCGTCCACAGCATCGACCTGGCGCGCAAATTCGTCTACGTGGCTGTCATGGACTACTACCCGATGCTTATCTACGGACAATTCACGTCAGTAGCCTCCTCGCTCTGCCCTCCATTATCTTTAAAAACTTGGAGCCAACACTAAACTTGTTGCTGCTGATCCTAGTATGCCGAGGGAGCCCGGGAAATGTGTGGTGCATCAGTGCTGTATGCGGACTGTACCCTTACTGCCGTGTGGTGCAGACTGTACCCTCAGTGCCGTGTGGTGCGGACTGTACCCTCAGTGCCGTGTGGTGCGGACTGTACCCTCAGCGCCGTGTGGTGCGGACTGTACCCTCAGTGCCGTGTGCCGCAGGTTCTGGCCTGTTATCGATGACGCGCTGCGGCGGGCGGCGGTAACACGCGGCGTGGAGGTCCGCCTGCTGGCCAGCCACTGGAACCACACCCGGCAGGACATGCTGCACGGACTGCGCTCCCTGCAGACTCTCGACGGCACCCGCAGTCACGTGCGGATCACTGTGGTGAGTCGGCCCAGCTCCACGCTGCTCCTCATCATGCGGTGTTCTCGGTCAATTAGTCTGATTACGCGCCAGTTTCGCAAACTCCTGTGTCGATTTGGATTTATATGCATGATAGCTTTTATGTTGTGGAAATTCAGTTATTTTTGGGAGGATTGATTGGTGCTTATCGCCTTTTCGTGGCCTTTTCGTGCGATGGCTTTATCTTTGGATCTGGATATAATTATAATTATAATTCTGTCCATCCATGAACAACGCGTCAGACCCGCATTGATGAACGTGAAGTCCTTGTTGAGAGGTGGTGGCGCTGGTCGGGCCGCGGCGGCGCGCTGACGTGTCGCTTTCTGGCAGCGGATGTTTGTGGTGCCTCCCTACTCGGGACAGCAGATACCGTTCAGCCGGGTCAACCACAACAAGTACATGGTGACCGACCAGGTGGCCTACATAGGTGAGACCGGCTGCTGGGCATGGGCGCGACTCTCGCTCTAAAAGGCAATGTGGCACCTTGTTGCAACCCCTGACTGGAATGGATTTAAGGGTAGTATGTACCGAAAATAATATATTTGTTCTCAGTTCTTTTGAAAATGTTTGTAAACCAAATATTTTGTTGAGAACACAGCGGTGGTACTAGCGCAAGCCGTGCTCCGCAGCCTCAGGTAGCGCCACTCTCCCCTGCACTAAAGCGCAGCCACAGTGCACCCACGACCCCGTTCCTGCCGTTGTCAGGCACCTCCAACTGGTCCGGCGACTACTTCGTCAACACGGGTGGCATCGGCCTGGTGGTCAACTCCACCCAGCCGGAGTCCACCGACAGCGTCCGCTCGCAGTTGGAGGCCGTGTTTCTGCGCGACTGGGAGTCGGAGCACGCCAGACCGCTGGCTGAGTTCGCCTGACCGCCGACTCCAGGCGGGGAGGAGCCGGAGCCAGCCCCGGTGCGCTCTGTGACCCAGTGGTTGGGATGTCTGATGTTTCCCAGCGCGCCGGGCCACTCCACCGCAACCAGGGAGCATTGGGCAGGCGTGGCTAGCTGGCTGTCACTGTCGGTCAGAGGAGAAGCTGTCTCACGCGTGAACCTAGAGCGCGTGGTCCCGCCTGCAACCTCAGAAGAGACCTCGCCTCTTCGGACGCGCGCTGCCTGGAGCTGGTGTAATGCGGTTGCGACAGCCGTGGGAGTCCTCGGACGCCGAACGTTAGAACGATAGGCGTTTTCAGGAAACGACTATCGTGTGCGCGAACTATTGGCATAAAGAATAACTGCTCATAGAATAATTGCTGCTGCACTTGCAATAGGTTCGCTGTGAAATTCTTCCTGATTGAGTGAAGACAACGGCTGGAATTGTTCATGATTGGTTCGATGCTCGCTTATTAAGTTCAGGTGACACACCCAGGGAACGAACTTAATGCTGGTATGGCTGAAAGGTAACCTCGCACGTTGTCAGACTTTGTCCAGAAGTTCTGCTCTTGATTCTGGAATCACTTCCTCTTGGAAGCTGCTGTTGAAGGCCAGTCGAAGATCTTATCAGGCATCGGTGTGGATAGCTTTGGCGGGAGAGATCAGTAGGTGATATCTGCTCAATTTCCTGTTTGTATGCAGAGGGATGGTGTTGTTCTGTCTTCGTTGTCGCGTTTTAATGACCGAATCAAACAAAATAATGATGCTATATTTTTTAAATGTGTAGGTCTTGGTTATTCAATCCCTATGCTTGTGCTTATACTGTGCATATCATTAATCGCGTTCTATTTGACCCAAACCTGTTCCATCTCATCCATTTTAAATGATAGACGTGTCGTTAGGGTATTGTTATTGTTGTAGAAATCATGGTTGAAATATTGACGCTCTGTGATTGTGAGTGAATTCGGGACGCAATACTGCCAAAGAATGAAATGTGTTGAGACTAAGTACGAAATAGAACTCGTGCTGTCTTCCAAGAAGACACAAGTGCTTAGGATATCGCTACTTCCGCCGAAATTTTGTGATCAATTTGTGATCTCGACTGTATGCAAAATATGTTAAATGAAATGACGCTGATGCATGGAACATGCTGAAGTTTTATTTTGTTGTGTGCGATTTCGTGCTGCTTCTTTGGCTTTAATGGCTGCGACACTGCACACACACATTTTGACAGAAAGGAATGCTGGAGTAAAAACCCGCAATTGGACTTTGTTTTTCCTCTCCATAGCTCCCATTCCAGGACCGAGTATGGTCCAGGACCGCATGGTTCCACTGTAAATGTTTGCGTGAGCAAACTCTCATACAGGCATTCCCCCTTGCCAATAGGTGCACTGTCTCTCATTGTCAATTGAAATGAAATCTGGCGCCTTCATAATGGGATCTTAACTTTCATAGGAGCCTATGGCCCTGTTCCAGCTGGCAGCAGAGTTTGGTCAGCACCAATCAGCGGGCCGCGTTGCGCCTACGTCACAGGACTGTAGCCTTTCCCCGGGAACTAGTTCTAGAGGTTTTACGGGCTGACAGCCTGCTGTTTGCGCTGATGAAAATTAGTAAGTGCACGAAGTGGCAGTCTAATATTTTTTAATGGTGTAAATGTTTGAGTTCCCTTTGCTTAGCACAAACAAGAGGCGATTATAGCGCTGATATTACTTTTTTGGAGGAGAGGTTAGAGGTCCTGCTGATAAAACTGTGCTGACAGCTGGAACAGGGCTTATAATTACATATTGGTAAGTCCGTGTAAGAATATTTATTTTGCCCAAGGGTCGGGTCTGCAGACGCGCCGTAAGTTCGTTGCAGTAAGCAGGTCCTGTTCACTAGGGCTGGGCAATGACGGAGGCGGTAAATTGACCGCTAGACAATGATATTTTACATACATTTTTGTCCAAAGTGCTGCAAGTTCGGATTTTGGAGTCAGGGCCTCACTTAAGTCATCAAGGTACTTGCCACGGAGGCCTCGACTCCACCATCCGAACGAGCAACTCCCGTCATGAATGGTTAATTTGAAAGCCAAAGTTTAACGTCCCACAAAGTACAAGGACGGCCGTCCCACTCAGGTTACTCTCACCATTCATTTTCCAGCCGACCTACCTCAGGAGGGTATTAGCACCGGAGCGTCTCAGGGGAACCAATCCCAAGCATGTCACTTCACGGTCCTGAGCAGCGGACCGGAGCCCAGTACTCTGCTAGCTGAGCTACGGAGGTGGCATCGTGACACACCTGCCACATATTTTGCGTCATTTATCTTAGGTATTTTTTTTATAAAAATATGGTACCAAAACCTCCCGTGTTGTTAAAAGGAGGCTTGGAACAGCCCGATTTCAAATATCCAATGTATTTTACTGGACCGTGCTGCCTGCCGTGTGAGTCAGAGGTGAGATAGCTGATCCTGCAGCTGGAAGGAGACGCGGGCTCGCGGCGGGCGACTGCCCGGCGACCTGACTCGGGGACAGTGGCCCAGGCTGAGGCGGGGCGGCATGGGGGCAACTGTGACGTCGCCAGATGGTAGTGGCGCCGCCACGGTGCACATAGGCCCTAAATGCCTCCGTCCGTGGCCAATATTACATTTCGTGGAAAACTTCTTCGCAATACCGCAAATTCCCCCGATTTTTGGACAAAGGAGCTCATTTGACAGATAATTGAACAGCGCATAAAACTTGCATTCGACATATAGGTTTTATATTACATGGGCGTAATCAGGACAGTGAAAAGAGAGGCATTTGGGGCAACTTAATCCAGCCCAAGGTGTCCGTAAAATATTTTGCAGATGTTGTTGTTGCGCCATGAATTGTGACCGAATTGTAGTTTGAAACACTGCAAACAATAAACATGTAATCCATGAACAACGATACAGCAATCATGGTGTGCCATAAATTCATAAGCGTCACCACGAACAACAAAACGGGAGGCATCATAAATGTGTATTTGAGCTTGGTTTTTCTTTCTAAACCAGCTTTTTGGTATAATTGTAACTCCTTTTCTGCATGGGAATGTTCTATTATAACTGGTATTCGAGTGATTATTAACAACCACACTGGAGAGGGGTCCGACATTAACGCGCACAGGATGGGGGGCTGGTAAGCCCCCTGAGATATCGGAAACTTAGAGGCTTAAGAAATTCCGATTGGGGGTGGGTGGGGGCTATGGTGATCCACATCATAACTAATTTTCATTGACCTAGGTCTATATTGTCATGATCAAACGAGGTCATAAAGGTCAAATTTTGGCCATGCTTGGGACCTGTTGGGAAATGCCCTGATAATGCGTGGGAAAAGCCGGGAGTAAGCTAAAGCCGGACCACGGTCATAGAGGTTGTGCCGCAAAGAATCTTTCCTTCATTTTTGAGGTCTAGGTCATTCAAGGTCATCGACCTATGACGTCAAAACATGGTATATTCCCTATTATGCACACTTAAAGTAGCACTATAGCAAACCTTGTGCTGGAAAGGAGGATTGACCTTTAACCATGATCTTTAACCTTGACCTTTGACCTTGAACTTACAACTGGGTTACCTTTACTACGACGTCATAGCATAATATACGTCAGACTAGGACACGTAAAGCACCGGGGTCAATGACCTTGAAATTGCTGGTATGACTTTGAACTTTGACCTCGGCCTTCACGTGAGGTGACCTTGACATATCATCCCGTCTATATGACACTGTGACGTCACCACTTAGTCTCCAATGCAAGCAAACCGGTTCGACTGCGCGGTGGCGGCGATTTCAAAATGTAGGTCTGACTTTAGAAGCGTATAAATCAAACAATTTGCGAAAAATTTTCAAAATTATTTCACTATTCAACGCGCTGTTAAATTTTCTCAAATGCGACCGATTCCCGTGTTTTGGCTACGAGCGGTTCTCCGCTCATCCCGGAAAAAAATAGTTGGGAGAGTATCCGAGGCCCCTCCAGTGCGCGTGTTAACACGCAGAGTAGAAGAAAGGGGTAGAATATATACCTACCTTGTGTTTCCTCAACAAGGCATATCAAAATATCAGTCTGTGAAGGTCAGTACGTTTCTCTCCGCCCCCCCCGCCCACCCTCCGCTACATATGATATCGCGGTATCGCCAAATATGGGACGTAGGTCACCTGAGCAGCCCGAGCGTCATCTTGCGTCAGCTCGTGACAGTGGGAACGGCGAGGAAATTCGATTCCCGATTGAATCCCTAGGAAACCTCGGGACTCCGATGGTTACGGCGACCGTTCATTTGGATGAAAAGGTATGACTGGTATTCACCATATGTGGTTTAACGTGTGATATGCAGCAAAACAGGATTCTTAGGCATCGTTTTTTGCTGTCCCGGCATTGCTTGAAGGTGTTATAATAAATGTCTGAATCGCGGGATCACGAGAGGCTTAATCCCGTTATTGGGGCTTTTTGAAAATAGCGGGATCCCAATCCTGATATTGACATACCTAGCAGGAACATTTCTCATGCAATAAAAGGTTCGTTGTCGGCAGTCCCTCCGGGTATTTGGATAACAGTCAACACAACAGTCAATACACAAATTTAGGCGGTTATAGTGCTTTGAAATTGTATAAACTAATTTTAGCACTTCTCGGCATTTCTTATAGCATCGTTCTCTGATAGTTCACTCATATTGCTCATTCTTGGCCGGTCCATGCCTCTATTCGGTAACCCACGGCGTTGCGTTAGCACCGCAGCGGCCTGGTTGGAGCCACAACCTCAGTTATTATATGTCATCTGGAACGCGGGGCTGCAAGTGGACGCAAGATATTTTGACTTGCCCTTGTAGAGCACATCCTGGGGAATCGTTTGATGGTAGTCTTATGCTGGGCCGGTGCTGGCCAAGTTTTAAATCCCTCTCTTTGTATTTGTAAATCGAACAGTTTTTGAGATATGCAGTATACTGAGAGAATGGTCTATAAAATAGTTATCAAAACTATTTTTGCATTATTTTATACCAAAACTCATTGCAAAGGGCTCACAAAACAGTGGTATTGCCATACTTTGACCTGTTCTTGCTTTCATGGTCGATTTTAAGCATAATGAAATGTACGTAGTTTTCGCTGCAAATCTCTGGTCCGCGGGTGGCGCACCCGAGTGCTTACTTCAAGCAACTCTACAAAGACTTACAGAGCACGGTTTGTGTTTTCCATGCCTGTTTCAAGTGCAGTGAAGAATTGTCTATCAGTATATGTGCTCAGGAAATGATTTAGAAAAAGTTGCATTTTCGTAATATTGGCCACGGACGGAGGCGTTTAGGGCCTATGTGCGGTGGCGCGCCGCTGAGAGGTGGCCGGCGCCGGCCCACAGCAAATGCGCGGCCTCGCGTGCAGCCGCAGAACGTGCAGCACGTCGGCCAGGTTGGTGGTTGTGACGCGACGGTGGTGCTGGAGGCTGGGCTGGCGGGACTCGCGCCGTCGCGAGGACATGGCCGGAAGGAGACTGGGCCGCTGCTGCCAGGCTGAACCCAGCTGTTTCCACACGCTGCCGCGGCGACTGGCCACCGCTTCCCCAGCTCCTGTCTCCACACTATCATCAGCAGCGCCGCAGGCCGGAGAGCTGCCGTCGCTGCCCAGGTCCCACTCCAGCGTCAGGGTGGCCTGCAGCAGCACCTCCAGCGCGTCGTTATCGACGGCGTCAGTGGCTGGTGTCGGTGGACCGGTGAGGCTCGGCTGGGAGCTGCAGCGCGGCGGCTGCTGTGTCAGAGCCGGCGGCGTGCTCAGCGCGCTGAAGCTGTGCGTCCGATACAGAGGCGCGGGGTGTTCCATGTCCTCCGAACTCAGGTTAGAGGTCTGACGGATGCACGGCACACTGTCACGGCACGTGGCAACCACCGGAGAAGTGGCTTGGCACCAGAGATGGCCCACGCTACGTTAATAATTGTTGGGGTTTAACGACGCACCAACTGCCAGGGTCATACGGCGTCGCCGACTCTCACCCTGTTGGAAGGGATTTTGGGGATCAGATCGACTTATTCAGAGGCTCCGCCGGGACTTGAACCCGGGACCGGTGGCTTAGAAGACAAGGGTGCTATCCACTAAGCCACCTCATCCCCCCCACGCTACGTTACGTTACCGAAAAACTACGCTGCGGAATTACGCTGCGTTATATTTCATCGACTACGGAATTACAGTACTTTAGCTACGGTTGCAGTAAAAAATATATCGTACTACGATATCAACATTTTGTTCACACATGCATACTTTAACCCTCGCCCCGGTGGGGGTGTTTAAACACCCCCTCGGGTTTGACCGGCGGCACGAAAAAACGGCGGGGCGAAGCGCCGCCATACTTCGCAACCCTTATCCTTGATCAATTCCGCAGCTTTCCCCACAATTTTAAGGTTGGGTCATCTCAGGACAGGTCACCAGTGCAGGTTAAGTGACTTCACCTTCAACAATGTTTAAGGTGTCATAAGTGAGAAAGGGGTTAATCTGTTGGATTGAAACTGATACCACATCATGGGCCTACCGATTACTACGACATATAGTCCGGGGTTTTTCACATCGATGACCTAAGGTCAGGTACGGAGTATGACCTCTCCGTTGGAAATGTATGGGAAAATAAATTGGACAGTATTTGTGTAGATAAAGCTGAGAATTTCTTTCCTATTCCCTATTCGTAATACCCTATTACCCATTCCCGAAATCGTAGTATCCTGGGATCCTTTCTAGGTTCCTGTTGCAATGCTTTACCTGAGACTTCTGAGAGGTCATCTGGGTTACTTAAGCAGATTTTCAGACTTGGGTCAACAACTTTGCAGGAAATGACGATAAAAGTTTTATGTTGATACCATTACGTTGAGATTGCTACTACGAGTCGATTGATGTGTACATTGACTATGCTAGATTAGAGTGACCTTGACCTGACCTGATGTGTGACCTGATGACCTGATGTGTGTGACCTGATATGTGTGATCAATGGTCGGGAATTCTTGTCACCAGTTAAAAAACAAATTTATAAAACGAAATCAACCGACTTCTAATTTTTACAGGCCCAAAAATGTGTCCGTGATTTACACTATCCACAAAAAGGTCCCGATCTTAATTGACATCGATTTGATGCATTTCTCGTTGAAATGTTTTAAGTTTGTAATCTTAAAGTAATGGTTTGATCGCTACTTTTCAAATGGTATCACTTCTATTTCAAATTCCGCATTAAAGCAAATCGTTACCAATAATCTTTAGTACCGCGATCAAGATCACGAGAAGGTATATACATATATGATCTAACTTTTTGGCGTAGTACGCAACAGAATTCGCCCAGCTACGCTACGTTTCATTTCCAGAACTACGGCTACGGAAAAATAGTTTCGTAAAGTAGCGTAGGCCATCTCTGCTTGTCACGGTGAAACATGGATACATGGGGTGAATTGCCAAATTGAGTCAGCTTTCAGAATCAGCCGGGCACAGTCGAAGTTTCGCATCCACCGCCACCTGAGGGAGGAGGGGCTCCGACCGGTACTCCCATATTCTCTCCAAAACCAGTTGCGACCCGGGAGGGATCGGAGCGGCACTGGAACTATCCTGCCGTTTTCTTATTTCAGATGAGGCTTAACACGCGCATTGACGGGGGAGGGTACCCGCCACCCCTCGGGCTTTTTTCGGAGATAGCATAAAAACGGTGGCGCGAGCGCCACCATAGCTTTGCTCTCATCATTTTTACAACTTTTTTTCAAAATGTTTAAGGTTAGGTCATCTCAGGTCAGGTCACCAGTACAGGTCGTGACCTGACCTAAAAAGTTTAAGATACCATAAGTCGGAACAGAGTGAACTTAGCCGATTGAAACACTTATCACATAATGGGCCCACCGAGTTCTCTAAAATATGTTCCGGTATCTTTGATATCGATGACCTAAGATCAGGTACGAGCCATGACCTCTCCAATGGAAATGCATGGGAAAAATGGTTTTTACTGAATAACTAGTAACGGATGGTGATAGAGCGTTTATTTTAAAAGCTTTAACTTGTCTTTGCGGTTCTAATCATACTCATTTTATCTAATTTGACCCTGAACTGACCTCAGGTCAGGTCAAATCCTTGATTTGACCTAGCAAGGCCATATTATATATCATTCGATTCGGCTTGCGGCGATGATTCATTTAGTTCAGGTCGTTTTGCTCTATCTTTACTTGTTCAGATGAAATTACCGAAAACCTTCATTTACATGTTATCCCTATGTTTGACTATCCCTATTGTTATCCTATGTTCCTATGTTAGAGGTCCCATGTTTTGACCTCTAGTGACCTTAAATGTGACCTGACAATTTTTTTATTTTGTGAATGGAGAAGTGGATGGGCTACCCAACGCTGTTTACCGTTCTTCGCTACCTAGCGTGGTTCTCGAGATCTTAGGGGGTGGTGGGTACCCGCCGCCCTCCGTCAAAGCGAAGGTGGCTCGGACCCCCATCAATGCGCGTGTTAAGCGTGTGGTGCTCGGTTGGTTCATTATGTTATTTAAATATAAGATAAATATATTAAAGCTGCATGCACTGCTGCAACGTAAGGCCTTTTTAGGTGAGGACCCCTGACCTGGTTTGGTGACCTGACCTGAGATGGCTCCAAATTAACACACGCATTGACGGGGGTCTGAGCTACCTTCGCTTTGACGAGGGAGGGCGGGTACTCCCCCTTAAGATCTCGAGA
Source organism: Lepas anatifera (assembly GCA_034440635.1). Lineage (NCBI taxonomy): Eukaryota > Metazoa > Arthropoda > Thecostraca > Lepadidae > Lepas > Lepas anatifera. The sequence continues at coordinate 132,881 of JAOTON010000501.1, forward strand.
ACCACGGTAGGTAGCGAAAAACGGTAAACAGCGTTGGGTTGCCCATCCACTTTTCCATCGAAAATATTTGAACAATTTTTTCAGGTCACATTTAAGGTCACGACGGGTCAAAACATGCCGTAATAGGGATAACATGTAAATTAAGTTTTTCGGTCATTAAATCTGAACTAAGAAAGATAGAGCAAAATGACTTGCACCATATGAATCCTCGCAGCAAACTAAATCGAATGATATATAATTTGATATTGCTAGGTCAAATCAAGAATTTGACCTGACCTGAGGTCAGGTCAGGGTCAAATTATATAAAATGCATATCATTAGAACTGCAAAGCCAAGGCGAGTCTAATGAAGCTAAAATAAACGCGCTATCACTATCCGTTACTGAGTTATACAGTAAAACCATTTTTCCCATGTATTTCCAATGGAGAGGTCATGCCTCGTACCTGACCTTAGGTCACCGATATCAAAAATGCCGGAACAAATTTTAGAGAACTCGGTGGGCCCATTATGTGGGATGAGTTTCAATTTGATAGGTTTATCCTGCTCCGACTTATGCTATCTTAATATTTTTTTAAGGTCAGGTCACTTGACCTGTACTGGTGACCTGACCTGAGATGACCTTACCTTAAAATTTTCCCAGAAGTTGTAAAAATGATGAGGGAAAAGGTATGCCAAGTACGACTGCGCTACGCGCCGCCGTTTTTATGCTATTTTTGAAAACCAGAGGTGGGCGGGTACCCGCCCCCGTCAATGCGCGTGTTAAGATTTTAACCCGCGCCCCACGGGGGGTCCGGCGCCACCTTCGCCCCACGGGGGCATCGATGGCCCCCTCCTCTAACTCCGAAAATATTGGGGTTGGCGCAAATCTGCAAAGTGCATTAGAAAGCTTGCATTAATTCAGTACGGAATTACTAGCATGTTTAAGCGCTCAGGTGAATGGGTTGACCTCCAGAGGTTAAGAAAGCTCACGATAGGCTATTTTCACTCAAATATGCAATGCTTAAAAACTGGGCATAACTCCTATGCCATTAGAGCTATTGAGATTTGGTTAAGTACGTTTGATAGGAAATTGCCACACCTTTTTCTGCTGTGTGGAACGTTAAGACCTCCAGCCAGTGGTTTGACCTCCAGAGGTCACCTCGTGACCTAATATGACCTGAGTTCACGAAAGGTCAGAAAGTGACCTTGCCGTATATTAAATGAAAGCCAGTGACAAGACAAACACGATGGTGTTTGTTTCAGCGCTCTAGCTTTCTTAGGCCAAAAGTTATTGTCAAAATACTGTTTTTTGACCCCTGATGACCTTGGGTGACCTTGGAAAAGTCAAAGGACAAATATGACCCCTGGGATCCGTGAAAGGGTGTCCAAAACGCTGTTCTGAGCAGTCTGAGTATTTGAAATAATTTTTGTGGTTTTTATATCATAAGACAGCTTTTCCCCATGCTTTTCCAATGGGAGAGGTCGCCTCGTGACCTGACCTCAGGTCATGAATTCGAAAAAATCCTGGATATACATCTTATAGACCCTGGAATGGTCATGAAGTGTAGCAAGTTTCAAATCGATCGACTAAGAAATGTAGCTCTTATAGAGCTCAAAAGTTGAAGTTAGGTGACCTTGGTTGACCTCGCTCGGTGACCTGACCATGGGTGACCCGGGGTGAAATTTTTGGGGATGCTGGGAAAATGATGAAGTGAAAGCTGGAGCCCTTAACCGCGGTGCTGCGTTTCGTCGGTTTTCTGTTATCCCGAAAAAAACCTTAGGGGTCATCGATGCCCCGTGGGGCGAGGGTTAAAAGTTGCTGTATCGGTCAAGGGTAAGATTTGCCAAATACGACGGTGTTTTGTGCCACCGTTCTCTGGTGCCGTCTGAAAAACTCGAGGGACGTTTAAACGCCCCCCGCCCACCTTTAGAATCGTTGACCCATCGTTCAAGGAAGCCAGAACACAAAATAAGAAAATTGTTTGGAGAACGCTCACAAAAGGCAACAACCAACTTAACACATAGACTTTATGTTTCTAGCCGAGAAGTATGAGCCTTGGGAAGGGCGGTACGGTAAGCCTGCTGTGTTGATTCAGGCGCAATAATAAACGCTAATTTAGAAGTCATGCTCAGCAGCTTATTTATCTTGCGCAATTGAAGCTTTGGACGAAACAATTGACCTACGCAGGGAAATTGATTTTTCAAGACGATTGTTGTGCCAAAATTTGGAACATTGCTAGTAACCACCATAAAGATGTTAGTTCCCCACAGGGGGTCATCGACCGCCCCCCTAAGGTTTTTCCGAATAACAGAAAAGCGACGAAGTGTAGTACCGCGGTTGAGGGGTCTAACTATCACGCCATCATTTTCTCACCATCCTTTAAGCTTTTGACTCGGGCCACACTAGGTCAGGTCACGAGGCGAGGTCAACCAAGATCACCTCACTTCAATTTTTGAGCTCTTCTATAGGTACATTTCTAAGCCGATCGAATTGAAACTTTCTACACTTGTTGACCCCTCGAGGTTCTACAAAATTCTTATCAGGGATTTTTTCGATTAAGTGACCTGAGGTGAGGTCACGAGGAGATTTCTCCCACAGAAAAAAACATGGAGAACGGCTTTCTTAAGATCTAAAAGCCACAAATGCTCAGGTTTCTCAGAAAAAAAAACATTTGGTCACCTTTCACAGATTCCAGGGGCGATATTTGCCCTTTGACTTATCTGAGGTCATCACAGGTCACCAGGGATCAAAAGAAATATGTTGACGATAACGTTTGACCTAATCAAGCTAGCGCACTGGTTGAACCTCATCGTGTAGGTCTCGTCACTATCTCTCATTTGGTATACGGCAAGGTCACCTTCTTACCTTCCGTGAACCCAGGTCATGTTAGGTTAACAGGTGCTCTCTGGAGGTCAAACCACAGGTGAAAGTTTATTGTGTTTCACATAGCGGAGAAAGCCCTGGCATTTTCCTATAAAATGTACTTTACCAGATCTAATAACCCTAATGGCATGAGAGCTATGCACAGGTTTCTAAAGTATTGCATATTGTAGTGGAAATAGCCTATCATGACTATCATGACTCAACTGGACCTCTGAAGGTCAACCCATTGACCTGAGCGCTTAAACATGTGAATTAGAATCGCAATGAATTCACACAAGTTTTCCAACGCACTTTGCAGATTTGCGCTAACCCCCATATCTTTATTTAGAGGGGCCATCGATGTCCTGGTTGGGCGCGGGTTAACATAAACTGTGTTTTAGCCTTCTCAAAGGTCTGTTGAAGAGCATAAAACTAATTCAAAATCCTAGAAATGAAAAAAGAACACGAACATTTGAAGCATACCTTAATACTACTTAAATGTTTTATTTGGTTTGCCTGGGTACCCTAAAATTATATAAATCCACACATCTGGACCTACGCATGACAACATTTTCATGTTACACTGCGATTTCGGCACATATAAACGGTTAGTCCACCAATTTCACTCACCTCATTTGGATTAATGATTGAGGGCAGGGCAGGAAGAAATGGAAACATAAATGGTTCTGCGGAGTCTCTATTTCTTTCATTAAATTACATAACTTTAACTCGAAAAGACGAAATGAGTTCAATGGAAAACGTGATGCATGGTTCAACCATATAGATAATTGGACTAACTTTTTGCAACGAGCTCTCCATCAAAATCCGTAGGCCGCTCCTTTATGAACCAGTCTCCTGATCCATTCGAAACAAATTCACGTGGTCCACATGGTTAAAACAAAAGGCCAGTGCTCACCAGGTGTCTTTTTCAGGGCCAACTCGTTCAAAGCCCTACGGATCTGATGCACTTCCTTGGATATGTTTTTTCTCAGCTTCTGCTTGGTTTTCGAGATCGCCTTGGCAACCCTTCGCTCCAGTTTCTGTTGGAAGATGATACCATATGGTTAGGCACTCATGCAGAACAGCGGATGCGTTAAATTGCCTTTTTAATCTACTCTCGAGACGATTCAACAGGTGCCGGTACTGGGTTCACGCCACCTTCGCCGGCACGGGGGAGCGGGTACCTGTCCCCCTACGATCTCTGCGAACATGCTTGGTAGTGGAAAGTGAAACGTGTCCTACATAGCCCTTCTTGATCTCATCCGAAAATGATGGCGTAATTTTCGTTCAGGTCGCTTTTGAGGTTACCAGAGCTCGAATGGGAATACAATGGAAACTTATGTTTTGTCAGAACGGCTGACACAGAAGAGCTATATAAGTTATATTAACATGATTGGAATTGTCTTGAAAACCTATTGAATGAATGACCTATGGAAACGAGATCTTAGACCAGGCTATGACTATTATAGGTCATAACGGATACAATTCAAATCGCAGTGGCAATCAAAATACACTTACCTAAAAAACGTTCTATCGCATTTTTGGGGAAGTTGTCGAACTTAACGCAATTCCTCATGCATTTCCAACGGAGAGGTCATGGCCCCCGACCTGATTTGGGGTCATTAATATGACAAATTGGTAGGAAAATCGATATCATGATTTTGTACTCGATGATCTCATTATGGGTGATCTAATTATGTGACATGAATCTCAAATCGATAGGGTAAGTCTGTTTTTGCTGCTGCACCGCCTTAACATTGTTTTAATTAGTTCGCTTCACCTCGACTGGTGACTTGACCTGATATCATATGTATCTAAAATATCATCATAAGCTGCAAAAATACCGGGTATACCAAGCATGGTGTCGCTGCATGTTGCTAGTTTAATTTTAGCAGCCTGAAAACTTTATGGGGCCGGGTATGCACCCACGGTACCGGTGCGTGTTCACTTTTACTCGAGATGGGCGTGAACGCATGATGTCCCATATACAAGAGTTAACCCAGCTAGCACACATTCATTAATAGGTATGCACCGAGCTGGTGAATGTTGTGAAGAACAAGGTCAAGATATGACTGCAATGGTCACCTTCGGTGGACATCGACCCACGTCCAAAGTATTCCAAGCATCCGAAGACTCTCTTTACCAGCTGACAACTATCAAGGTGGTTACACTTGACAATGATGTTCGGTGTCATTGTTCACCACATCATTTCATTTGTCGCAAAATTACCCAAATGCCTTGATAAAATTAACGGGATAAGCATGAATTAACCATCGCACAGGTGAATGTTAACGTAAATTCATTTCCAAAGATGTGCATTAGGATACAAGGCTATGAATCATAAGCCAAAGGATTCACGACGGCAGCAATAAAAATGCAAAAATCCGAGAAAAATCAGAAGCACATTAAACTTTTCTATTCTGCTCATCATGTCCCCCAAGGCGGTGTTTAAGTCTGAGGTCAGCCTGTTGGGAGTTAAGCCTGTTGCAGCTGGTTTATCCAGTTTGTCCAAAGCATGGTGGAAACACCAGCACGAAGAAAAGCTTTCAGCAGGCGCCGCCAGTCTTTATCACTTGTACAACAGAAAAAGGCTTTCAGCAAACGACGCCGTACAGGCTCAGAGGTCCCATAGCGTGGCTTCTGAACGGAGGCGGGCAGGACACAGCTTCCTGCATACCGTTCTACCGTTGAGGGCGTGAAGCACAACCCGCACACTGGAGAGTAGGGATCCTGAAGAGTTCACACCACCTCTCTCCCCAGACTGATAGGAGTAGATTTCAGGACTGACAAAAGCTTCTTGCTGAAATTTATGAACATTCTTGGGTGCATTACCTTAAGGAAGTGTTTAGAAATCGGCCGCTTACCCGGCAGCGCCTTTCGTACACACCACCGCCTGGGGGTCCGGTCACACCCCCTTCACTGAGAGAAAAATTGATTCCTTTTGGATAGACTGAGTCGGTGCTGAAAGCGACCATGGATTCTGGTGTCAAACTTCGTAGGAATCAGGTATAATCAGGCTCATTGTATTCCCGTCGCAGACTCAATGTAATCTCTTGGACTAGATTGAGTCTAGAACGTAGTGTTGTCTGAAGCTCATAGAATGATCACCGTAAGCTCGGGAATAGAATGTCTGATGACTGGTTTCAAATGATTCTTCGCTCGGTATAGAACAACTTCACAGCATCAATGCATTCCATCCGAAAAATCGTCATGGAATCCGTATATTCCAACACTCTACGAGACATGGATTAGAAAAATATACCCTTCCACTCAACACGGCAACTGAATTCGATGTAAGCCTCAAACGAAACCGCCTCTTTTGAGTCTGCATTTGGCATAAAATTAGTCTAGTAGCAAAACTGATGCTAGTATAATTGTAGTCTGTGTGGTATACTTTGAGTCGTGCCTGGAGTTTCATTGGGTTCACTAGATGTTCCTCGTTAGTCTTCGTGTTTTTTCCTAAATTGAAAGTTTCTGTAAAGATGTTACTTATCGTGCTGTTGTAGCCTTGCTATTACATTAACTTTGTCTAATGACAATGACTGTAATCCAATTTGTTTATAGTAGTCTACTTCACCCTCAAGAAAAGATAACATCATCATAACTTTGTACTAGGACACAAACATTAAACAACAATCACGTTCACCATTTTTCGGACACACATGAAATGCCTTTAATGAACAGTCCTCTCCCATATCGCCCAGGAGCGGTCCAGGCTCACAATTCAAGCACATACCGCTGTCGTCAGAGGTAGCAGCCTCCGTTAACTTTGGATATATAAAGATAATTGCAGACTTGTTTGCTTCAAAGTATCCCGTCATGGCTGTGAAAATCTCATTCTGTACACGATATTGTACAGAATGAGACTTACCTCTGTCCAGCGATGGACGTGCGTTCAGAGGCTCCTGTAAAAATCCTTCCAATCTTTGTTAATCACTTCTAATCTGTGCTCAAAGTGAGCTGAAATCGATCTTTAGGACACTTGGGTGACTGTATCCAACAGTAACAGATGCTTCTCATTACTTCATCAACTTTGCATAGCAAGGGCTGTTCTGCGCGCCAAACTTGGGGCTTCAGTGCATGTTGTCGTCCTCTAGCTGACACACATGGACTGCTGGTTTTGACCACCAGTACAATGAATGCCTGAACCATCGCAGCCCTAGTATGCTTCTTAATTTTCAATAGCTCTCAGCGGAGTCTGTCGGTCATTAGAATCAGCCTAAGCTTCTCCTCTTGATCCGTTATCACCGCTAGGTCTGTCGATGTGGCTTCTCCCGTAAACCATGCTAAATGCAGCGTGGCTTCTTAACCCTCGCCCCACCGGGGGGCCATCGATGGCCCCCCTAAGGTTTTTCCGGGATAGCAGAAAAACGACGAGGCGCAGCACCGCGGTTGAGGGCTCTACCTCTCACTGCATCATTTTCCCATCATCCCTAAAATTTTTTACCCCGGGTCACCCAAGGTCAGGTCACCAGACAAGGTCAACCAAGGTCACCTCACTTCACCTTTAGAGTTCTGTACGAGCTACATTTCAAAGTCGATCGATTTGAAACTTCCTACACTTCATGACCCCTCCAGGGTCTACAAGGTGTATATCCGGGATTTTTCGATTTCGTGCCCTGAGGTCAGGTCACGAGGCGACCTCTCCCATTGGAAAAGCATGGGGAAAAGCTATTTCATGATATAAAAGCCACAAAAATGATTGCAAATACTCAGACTGCTCAGAACAACGTTTTTGGACACCCTTTCACGGATCCCAGGGGTCATATTTGCCCTTTGACTCTTCCAAGGTCATCCAAGGTCACCAGAGGTCAAAAACAGTATTTTGACAATAACTTTTGACCTAATTGAGCTAGAGCGGTGAAACAAACACCATCGTGTTTGTCTTGTCACTGGCTTTCATTTGATATACGGCAAGGTCACTTTTTGACCTTTCGTGACCTCAGGTCATATTAGGTCACGAGGTGACCTCTGGCGGTCAAACCACTGGCGGGAGGTCTTTACGTTCCACATAGCGGAAAAAGTACTGGCAATTTGCTATCAAATGTACTTTACTAGGCCTCAATAGCTCTAATGACATAAGAGTTATGCCCAGTTTGCTTAATCATTGCATATTTGAGTGAAAATAGCCGATCTTGACCTAATTTGACCTCTGGAGGTCAAACCATTGACCTGAGCACTAAAACATGCGAAATAATTTCTTACTGAATTCACGCGAGCTTTCTATTGCACTTTGCAGATTTGCGCTAACGCTCATATTTTCGGAGTTAGAGGGGGGCCATCGATGGCCCCCCGGTGGGGCGAAGGTGGCGCCGGACCCCCGGTGGGGCGCGGGTTAAGGCCCTCAGGTCAAAACCTGAGTTGGATCGATGTAGAAGCACGTGCCAACGTAAAGTGAAAAGGGTCATCTATTCCCCTCAAATTTCGCTCGGATCACGACGCCAAAGCTTTGTGGCCACAGTGAGAGAAATTTGTATTCCTATGTGCTCTATCTAATCCGGAATCACACTCTGCTCGAGCATAAAATGATGCCATGAAACCTTATTAAAGGAACATTTGAGCATGCCTGCTCTCATTAGATCCTCTTCCCAGCATAATTCCAGCACAGAAAGTGTTTTTGTAGGCCTTGAAAGCTTAAAATGATTCTCGGCTTCTAAACATGGTGGGAAGAAGCTTAATATGATACCAATATGGTATTACAAGTGGGATCTTTTTACACCACGAAGCATCATTTTACCATAGGTGCTCGACCTATTCTAGCCACGAAAATGAAAGAGCTATTAATATCCTAATCAAAGTTTCATTTTATACTTGGAATCAATATATTCTGTCACCAGAAATAACCAGGAATATGGGAGCTTTAGCTGCAGAATCATTCGAAACCCCAGTGTATTTTGATACCACGTCAAAGCGTATCCGGAGATTGCATGCGCGTGCTCGACCCGCGATTGAATAAACTTACTCGCCGTCTCGCGCCATCTTCAGTGTTCCTGCCATTGCATGCAGAGCTGGCCACAAACTTTGGCGTCGTGATCCGAGCAAAATTTGAGGGGAATAGCTGACCCTTTTCACTTTACGTTGACACGTGCTTCTACATCGATCCAACTCAGGTTTTACGCTGAGGGGCCTGAAGAAGCCACGCTGCATTTGGCATGGTTTACGGGGAAGCCACATCGACAGACCTAGCGGGGTCATTCCACCATAAATCGACCAAGGCATAAAACCCTACTATTTTTGATTTCCTCCAAAATTGGTATATGGGGACTCTCAAGGGCGTAGAATCCACCCATGGTACCCAAAAAATTATTTAAAAATTTGTTTGAGAGAAATGGCCTCCGGCAATTTCTGAAGGTCATTATACAGGCATTGATTAGAATGCCTATAGCTCCAAAAGTTTTCAAGTGATTTCTGGAAATTGTATTGTTTTAGGATGTAAATTCTACGGGAAACATTTTGGCTATCTTCAATTTTGAAATTTAAACAAAAAATGTTTGATGATCTCATGACCTAGTTTTATAACGGTGACCTTGACCCGTAGTACAGTGAAATTCAAAAATTCTTTTGAAAGCGTTTTGACATATGGCAGTAGTCTTTCATATCAAATAAAGAAAAAAATGGCTTTCGAAATGCATATACTACTTTTAGCTTCCTATATATAACGCTAGGTGTCACTGTGGAGCTATGCTATCGTAACTCATGTTCTAATTAACTTGCAACTTTAAGATGAAAAACATTTGAAGAGTCAAAATCAAGCAGTCAACCTTGAGTTGAAGCATTTTTACACAAGCACAGGAATAGGGGTTACCCTCCCCTATTTTGAATTCACATTATTGTCCCTTTGGGAATGAACTTGGCTGTTGTAAATTTCATGTATGGTTGTTTGGATCATTGTACATCTTTTGAAAATAAATGTGTTCCCGTCACATTGAATCACCGAACCGTGATGTCATTTCCAGAAGCATTTAACCCGCGCCCCACAGGGGGTCCGGCGCCACCTTCGCCCCACTGGTGGGCCATCAATGCCCCCTAACTCCGAAAATATGGAAGTTAGCGCAAAGCTGCAAAAGGCATTAGAAAGCTCATGTTAATTCAGTAAGATTTTATTAACACGTTTAAGCGCTCAGGTCTATGTTTTGACCTCCAGAGGTCAAGTTATGTCACGATAGGCTATTTCCAGTAAGACATGCAATCCTTAAGAAACCTGAGCATAGCTCTCACGCCATTAGAGCTATTGAGATCTAGCAAAAATCATTTGATAGGAAAATACCAGGACTTTCTCCACTATGTGGAAAATAATGGACTCCCGCCAGTGATTTGACCTCCAGAGGGTACCTCGTGACTTAATATGACCTGAGGTCTCGAAAGGTAAGAAAGTGACCGTGCTGTATATCAAATGAAAACTAGTGTCGAGACATACACGATGACCTTTGATTCAGTGCTGTAGCTTAACTAGGTCAAAAGTGATCGTCAAAATGCTGTTTTTGACCTCTGGTGACCTCTGATGATCTCAGATAGCTCAAAGGGCAATATCGTCTCTGGGATCCATGAAAGGGTGTCCAAAAACGTTTGTCTGAGCAAATTGAGCATTTACGATTATTTTGTGACTTTTAGCTCATAAGACCGCTTTTCCCATGTTTTTTTCTATGGAAGAGGTTACCTGGTGACTAAATCGGAAAATCCCGAAGATAAATTTTGTAGACTCCGGAGTGGTCATGAAGTGTCGAAAGTTTAAATCGATCGGCTTAAAAATGTAGCTGTGGTAGAGCTCAAAAGTTAATGTGACGTGACCTTGGTTGACCTCGCCTGGTGACCTGACCTAGGGTGAGCCGGGGTAATAAATTTCAGGGGTGATGGGAAAATAATGGGGCAAGAGGTAGAACCCTCAACCGTGGTGCTGCCCCTCGTTGTTTGTCTGTTGTTCCCAAAAAACCTTTGGGGCCATCGATTTCATTATTCTAGGTGGGGCGAGGATTAAGGAATATTTTTGGATTTTGAGGCTTTGTGTCACGTTCCTCCGGACGTAGCTTGAATTTAAAACATGTTATGCCTCAGTTCGGCTTTTATAGCGTTTGGTAATCCCTTGTGGCATTTTCAAACTTGTTTAAACTTGACCTATGGTAATCTCGTAGTGAATTCTGCTCAGCATACTCATTATTTTAGCTCTTTTATAATTAACAATTTTTAGGCACTAAAAACAAATCATTGGTGATTTTTAGTGGTGCATTGCATTGCATGGGACTGGTTCAGAGCTCAAAAGTACTCCTTAGAAGTGGAAGTAACTAGTTCAGAGTCCACATCATTTAAATGGACTATTCACAAGCCATTCTGAATCATTTATGCCAATTTAGTGAGTTTCTAATCATCTGTCACTGCTTACACCCCCTTCAAGGTCAAATTAGTTCAAAGGTTGGAAAGGTTAAGTCAGTTTTGGAAGAAAAACGTCTTGTTTAGTGCCATTTTCATGCAAATTGACAATTCATAAGACATTTTTCATCAGTTACGCCAAGTGCCTGCTTCATCATTTGCTATTGCTTACAAGGTCAAATGAGGTCAAATTTCGAAAAAGGTCAAGTCCATTTGACATGCAAACCAACTAGTTTAGTGTCCATATCATTTTAATTGACTATTCATAAAAAATTCTGCATCATTTACTCCAAGTAAGTTTGCTTCTTCATTTGTCATTGCTTACCCCCTTTCAAGGTAAAAAAGGTCACAGGTCGAAAAAGGTTAGGCCCGTATCGGACGCAAGTCAAATAATTCGGTGTTCATCTCATTTAGAAATACCGAATTGAAACGCGCATCTGTAGTCGTTATTCGACACAGAGATACTTATCACTGAGGTGATGCAAGGTCAAATAAAGGTCATTGAATGTCAAAAAGGTCATAAAGGGACTAACATGATAAAAATGAGCCTCAAAGGCTGGAAGAAAATATTCTGGGACAGTTCATGAGCAAATGATGCAAAAGAACGATAAGAGTCTGGAGCATTCACGGAAAACGGTTACAGGCGCCCAAATGACCCCAACATGCCTCCACTCTTGAGGTGATAACTCCGTGACCTTGAAGGGTAGGAACAATTCTTTGCAAGATGTCCCCAATGAATGCGTCAGAGGCTATACAACATTTCAAAACTCTAACTTAAGAAGCTCGTTTTCAATTCTTGAAAAACCTGAGGGGATTGCAGCACCCCCCTCTACGTGTAAGGGTTAACACCCTCTATGGCGTTGACGGGAAAGAAATTGGTGAAAATTCCATGGCGCCCCTCTTAAATTCGGACGTTCCGTCGTCACTGGCATTAACCATACCGCGAGTTACGATGGTACAGCTCCATAGTGACACCTAGTGTCAGGTTTCGGAAGCAAAAAGTAGTATATTTAGTGCGAAAGCCATATTTTTTATTACTTTACCTAGAAGAGTATTTCCAAAGGTAAAAATGCTTTTACACGAATTTATAAATTTCACTGTACTGCGGGTCAAGGTCACCGTTCAAAAACTAGGTCACGAGGTCATGACGTCAATTTTGCAGAAATATAAAAATCGAAGATAGCCAAATTGAAATATGTTAAATGGTGAACAGAAATGTAAAATATCGTCACAATCATTAAAAAATGGCAAAACTATAGGCTTTCAAAACAATGCCTACATGGTGACCCCCGAAAAATGCCGGAGGCTATATCGGCCAGACCAAATTTTCAAATAATTTTTTTGACGCCATGGTTAGATTCTACACCTTTGAAACCCCCTTGAAACCAATTTCAGAGAGAATCAAAAATAGAAGGGTTTTATTTTACGAAATTTTTGGTCGATTTATGGTGGAATGACCCAGCGGTGATAACGGATCAAGAGGAGAAGCTTAAGCTGAGTCTGATGACCGACAGACTCCGCTGAGAGCTAGCGAGAGTGAAGAAGCATACTGGGGCTGCGAAGGTTCAGGCATTCATTGTACTGGTGGCCAAAACCAGGAGTCCATGTGTGTCAGCTAGATGACGGCAACATGGACTGAAGCCCCAAGTTTGGCCGCGCAGAACAGCCCTTGCTATGCAAAGTTGATGAAGTAGTGAGAAGCATCTGTTACTGTTGGATACAGTCACCCACGTGTTCTAAAGATCCTTTTAAGCTCACTTTGAGCACAGATTAGGGGCGCTTAAAAAGATCGGAAGGATTTTCACAGGAGCCTCTGAATGCACGTCCACTGCTGGACAGAGCTAAGTCTCATTTTGTACAATATCGTGCACAGAATGACATTTTTCAGCCATGACGTGATACTTTGAAGCAAACATGTGTACAATCATATCTATATATCCAAAGTAAACGAGGGCTGCTATCTCTGACGACAGCGGCATGTGCTTGAAGTGTAAGCCTGGACCGCTCCCGGGCGATATGGAAGAGGACTGTTCATTAAAGGCATTTCATGTGTGTCCGAAAAATAGTGAACGTGATTGTTGTTTAATGTTTGTGTCCTAATACAAAGTCAAGATTATGTTATCTTTTCTCGAGGCTGGAGTGGACTGCGGCAAACAAATTTGATTCCCTCATTATCATCAGACAAAGTCAATGTAATAGCAAGGCCACAACAGCACGATAAGTAACATCTTTACAGAAAGTTTCAATTTAAGAAAAAAACACGAAGGCTAACGATGAACATCTAGTGAACCCAATGAAACTCTAGGCACGACTCAAAGTATGCCACACAGACTACAATTATACCAGCATCAGTTTTGCTACTAGACTAATTTTATGCCAAATGCAGACTCAAAAGAGGCGGTTTCGTTTGAGGCTTGCATCGAATTCAGTTGTCGTGTTGAGTGGAGGGGCATATTTTTCTAAACCATGTCTCGTGGAGAGCTGGAATATAATGATTCCATGACGATTTTGCTGATGGAATACATTGATGCCGTGGAGTTTTTCTATACCGAGCGAAGACTCATTTGAAACCAGGCATCAGACATTTGATTCCCGAGCTTACGGTGATCATTCTATGAGCTTCAGAAAACACTACGTGCTAGACTCAATCCAGTCCAAGAGATTACATTGAGTCTGCGAAGGGAATACAATGAGCCTGATTCTGCCTGATTCCAACCGAGTTTGACACCAGAATCCAGACTCGCTTTCAGCACCGACTCAGTTTAGCCAGAAGGACTCAATTTTTCTCTCAGTGCACGTTTAGAAGCCGAGAATCATTTTAAGCTGTCAAGGACTACAAAAATACTCCCTGTGCTGGAATTATGCTGGGAAGGGGATCTAATGAGAGCAAGCATGTTCAAGTGTTTCTTTAATAAGGTTTCATGGCTCATGTAACAAGGTTCATTTTATGCTCGAGCAGACCGTGATTCCGGCACATAGGAATACAAATAGGAATAGGAATACGCGCCACTGTTCTTAGGCTATCTCTAAAAAACCAGAGGGGGCGGGTACCCACCCCCTCGTCAATGTGCGTGTTAAGGTTGTATAATTTTGGGTTCAAAAGTTAAAGACACAAAAAATTTAAAAGATCGTGACCTTTGGTGAACTCCTCTGACCTCGGTATTGACCTGAACTCAAAATGGATGACAGCACACAGATTTATCGTTTTAAGATTTTTCTAATGCTGTTTCGAAGCTTGATCTAGGGTAAGGGCGGGTAAGAGTACGCAGGAGATAAGAGTACGCAGCAGCTGTTTTGGTTACTTAGCACCTACTGAGATGGTGGATAACCTGGTATAAAAAAGCAAGGTCAGTGCCTAGGCTGCACACCAAAATTCAACGTGCTCCTGTTCTTTCCGCGGGAGTACAGAGCAAAATAAGTTTCTGGGCACCTTTGAAGTAATATTTCCTAACTGGGAAAACTTGTAGACCATGCTTCTTTTATCAAAAGTATTGTATTACGGTCTTTTATCAGTAAGAAAGCTGAGCTAGGAGTGCGCTCCAGGACCGGAGCTCTCGCTAAAACGCCTGACAACATGTTTAAGAAGACTTTCTTCCCAAGGAATCATGTCCGGCAAGAGTACGCAGTAGACCATTGGGCAAGAGTGCGCATGCTAAAGAGATAGGAAAATTTAATTTTCGCTCGGGACAGAGTCCGTAATTCATATTTGGAAAACCAAACGTTGCAACATAGTTCTTGTATATTCAGAACGATATAAAATCATACAATCACCTAGTTTGGCGACAAAAAACTTCGCGACATGGCCTATGCACCTAAAGCACAGCGGGGCATCAATGCGTACTCCAGCCCCCTCTTGTGCGTACTCTTACCGACCCACTCCGGCAAGAGTACGCACGTGACTTCTTATTTTTGATGGGCTCGTGGCGAGTTCCTTTCAGAGACATTGAATTGAAACATAGACCATACATAGACAATTATTCACGCTAAACAACCACATACAAATTTTAGCTGTTATACTTATAGGAGAAAAGTAAAAGCCTTTAGAAAGTTAAGTGCGTACTCTTGCACGGACTTCCCCTATCTCTTCCAGAAGCCGAGTTACACTCTGTTTTTAGCGTCATTTTAGAAGAGCAGAATCGCCTTACATGGGTTAGAAAGGAATTCATGACTGGCTGACCTGACCTGACGCTAACTTTCTGGCATAGGTTGTCAAATGAATTACTGTAGAGACATGCAAAGTGGTGTGCGTTTAATTTAAATTGGTTCGAAATCATTCAAGACAGGGATGAAGGGATAATGTTTCGATTTAACAGCTTTTAAATTTCAGGACTGTACCGGCATTTTTAGGCTCTGCACCATATTCTACCTTTTACCTGAAAATAAGGACGGAATGTCATAAAATTTAAAAATCAGATTCAGGGAATTGTAATTAAAAAAACCTTGGCATAATCAGCGGGACCTGAAACAGGTTATTAGGTTACCGGATCAAAGTCTCATCAGCTGCTATGAAGCGTGAAGGCTCGGTACAAGCCACTGCAATTTGACCTAAAAACAGGATTGTTTTTCGGATCGCCTGAATACTGAAAGATCTCTGGACATGACATGTCTGTCATTGAGGAGCTGGTGAATGGTGATAGCTTCCCGCTCTTCCAGGTACCAAGAACTTACTGTGGTGAACGATCCCTGAAGGTGTGCTGGTGGATTTTCTTAACACGCGCATTGACGGAGGCGAGTACCCGCCCCCTCGGGTTTTTCGAAGATAGCAGAAAAACGGCGGCGCGTAGCGCCGCCATACTTCTCACACCTTTTCTCTTATCATTTGTACAACTTCTGTCAAAATTTTAAGGTTAGGTCATCTCAGGTCAGGTCACCAGTATAGGTCAAGTGACCTGACCTCAAAAAAAGTTTAAGATAGCATAAGTCGGAGTGGGGTAAATATATCCGATTGAAACTCATATCACATAATTCGATCACATCATTCACATCATTCGATTCGGCTTGCTGCGAGGATTCATATAGTTTAAGTCATTTTACTCTACATTTACTTGTACAGATGTAATGGCCGAAAACCTTAATTTACATGTTATCCCTATGACGGCATGTCTTGACCTCTCGTGACCTTAAATGTGACCTGACAAAAAATGGTTAAAATATTTTCGATGGAGAAGTGCATGGGCTACCCGACGCCGTTTACCGTTTTTCACTACCTACCGTGATTTTTCAGCTCTTAGGGGGGCAGGTACCCGTCCCCCCCCGTCAAAGTGAAGGTGGCTCAGGCCCCCATCAGTGCGCGCGTTAAATCACTTAACACGGGCCCCGCTGGGGGCGTTTTTCGCTCCCCCTCCGTATCTCGTTCTCCACGAAAGCTAAAGGAAAATTACGGACGGCGTTCGAAAGCTCTTGACAAGACAAAGAGAATTTATAAGGAGGAGAGTTTTTATGTCAGGTCAATATTGAGGTCAGCATAGGTCAAACAATGCTCCATAGGCTTACAACAGAGCAGTGTACGTTTCCCTCTCTAGATCTGCCCTCAGAGGAGCTAGAGCAAATCTTTATGCATCATTGGATTCCTCTCATCGCGAAAAATCGAATGATGTATAACATGACCTTTGCTTGGTCAAATAGTCAAAATGACCTGACCTCGACCTAGGTCAGGGTCACAGAGTGACCTGGTATAATCATGTTGCATATCAATTGACTCCCCGTGACAATTTAAACACAATTCATGCAAAATGGGAGCTTTATCTCAATTCAGTGAGACTTTATTTGCAAAAAACTATCACTCTCTGCTCCCGTCACCTGATATGACCTTTGATAGGTCAGATGCTCAAAACCTCAACTTTATGGTCAAGATCGAGGTAAGAATAAACAGTTTGAGGATTTTCAGCCTTATCTATCCAGTATTTTCTGAAAACGAGTCCATTCTATTTTTCACCATAGACTTATAGTGGGGTGACCAAAAAATTGACCCCACCTCAGGTCACCAATATCAAAATTCCGAGATAGCAGATTTGTAGACCCTAAGGACCTCATCATATTGTGGTATTTTCAAACTGATCAGTTGGCTGATGTTCCCTGGGCGCTGCTTCAAACTCGTAATTTTATGTTTTGAGGTCGGGTCACTTGACCCTGAATAGCTCCTTGACCTGACATAACCTTAACTAAAAAAATGATCAGATGTGTAAAATTGATCAGGAATAAGGTCCTGTAAGTTCCGTTGTTCTGCGTTTCTTTGTTTATGAGCTATCTGGGAAAAACCAGGAGAGGTCAAATTTCGCCCCCCCAGCGGGGCGCGTGTTAAGCCTCGCCCCACCGGGGGGCCATCGATGCCCCCTAAGGTTTTTTTCGGGATAGCAGAAAACGACGGACGCAGCAGCATGGTTGAGAGCTCCATCTTTCACCCCATTATTTTTCCACCATCCCTGAATTTTTTTCCCGGGTCCCTCCAGGTCAGGTCACCAGACGAGCTCAACCAAGGTCACCTCACTTCAACTTTTGAGCTCTATAAGAGCTATATTTCTTAGTCGATCGATTTGAAACTTGCTACACTTAATGACCTCTCCGTGGTCTACAAGGTGTATACCCAGGATTTTTAGAATTCATGACCTGAGGTCAGGTCACAAGGCGACCTCTCCCATTGGAAAAGCATGGGGAAAACCTGTCTTATGATCTAAAAGTCCCAAAATGATTGAAAATGCTCAGACTGCTCAGAACAGCGTTTTTTGGACACCCTTTCACGGATGCCAGGGGTCATATTTGCCCTTTGACTTTTCCAAGGTCATCCAAGGTCACCAGGGGTCGAAAACAGTATTTTGACATTAACTTTTGACCTAATTAAGCTCGAGCGCTGAATCAAACACCATCATGTAATTCTCGGCACTGGCTATCATTTGATATTCGGCAAGGTCATTTTCTGACCTTTCGTGATCCCAGGTCATATTAGGTCACAAGGTGACCTCTGTAGGTCAAACCACTGGCGGGACGTCATTACGTTCCACATAGCAAAAATAGGTCTGGCATTTTCCTATCAAACTTACTTACAAAATATCAATAGCTCTAATGGCACAAAAACCCCTCAGGGGACCGATCTTCACTTGCCGGATTCGTCCGGCAAGTAAAGATTGGAGCAACGGGGTGTGACGCGCCCAGGGCCCCAGTCAGCACTTGGAGGCAGTTTGTCGCATCGCCGCGGATACATCTTTTTCTAGCCCTCCGACGGCCGCCGCCTCTCCCGACTTGGGTCGGTTAGAGTCGGCGTCTGTCGTCGGTGGCTCTGGTGATGAGGTCCGCGGCGATGCTGATGGCTGCCTTACGGGCCCTTTGTTACCTGGTCGGTAACCGTTTTGGATCGGGTCAGCTCTGTCCTGCTCCTCCCAGTATGTAGCTCCTGTTTGTTTTTGTTTTCTTATTTTGTTGATTATTTTTAGTTTCTGTCCTCTTTTTACGCTTTAGTTATTGGTTCTACAGTTATTTGCCTTCTTCGGCATTTTATGGGTGTAAGGCGCCCACTCGAGACCTATCTCGAGCCCCGGCGACGAGGTTGACGGGATCCTGGGGGTTGAGGTCCCCCTCGGGCGGGTCAGTCCCGAGGGCTCCAACACGCCCCCTTTGGCCCAGATATCTCGATCCAATCGGAGGTAAGCCGTCCGTAGGCTGCCGCGGGCGGCCTAGCTACGCGGCAGTGTCTACGGGCACTATCGCTCGGTCCAGCTGGGCAGGGGGATTATGTTTCGGGCGTGCGGCGCGGTGGCCTTCGCGGTGGGGATTGTGACAGTTCTTGCCGGGCGCGACGTGGGCTGGGGTTTCGGAAACCGTCGATTTGCGAGACTCCGGCCTATTGCGCGCGCCTGGTGGACCGCAGTCTCCGCTGCGTGAGGGCTGCCGCGTTTTGCTGCGTCAGGACTCATCACCCTGCCGGCCCACTGGGCTGATGGCGTCAAGGGGGTAGGTGCGTTCTGATCGGAGGGGTTGTGTGAGTATCTCTCGCCCCTCTGAGACGGGCGCACCTGCCCCCGTAGGCACTGTACCAGCCCCCGGGCCCAGCTATTGACAGCTGGTAACCCGGGGGCCGCCGAAGGTAAATAGTCTCTTCATGGCAGCATATTCACCACCTTCCACCGGACTGATCTCAGGCTCTGTGACCCCCGCTCCGAACCAGACCACCGCTGTCAATGCCTCTTGATATCTCTGCCACCATGGATACCACCGCTGCTGACCCACTCCCTTCACGATCAACCTCTGACCAGGATACCCCTCTGACTCTCGTTATTCGGGTGGAGGATAGATCCCTTAGACTCAACCCATTTCAACTTCACGGCGCTCTGGACGGGTACAAACCGAAACGCACCTACCGATACAGGGATGGTAGGATAGAAGTTGAAATGGGGAGCAAGTCCAGCGCGAGCAAACTTCTGGCTGCCACCTCCTTACAAATCCGCACAGCAAACAGGACGCTATCAGTCCCGATCAAAGTCACACCTCACAACACTAAAAACCACTGTCGTGGTGTGATCAGTTGTCCGGACTTATGCGATGCCACGGACGAGGAGGTGCTCGCGGGCTTAAAAGACCAAGGAGTGACTGAGGCGAAAAGGATGCCTAGGAGAACCGACAATCAGACTACAGACCCTGTAACCTTTATGCTAACCTTCTCGGGAACGACCCTGCCCTAGAAGATACGGAGTCGGCTGGATGACCATCAAGGCTCGTGCGTTCGTTCCTAGTCCCACTCGCTGTTTCAGGTGCCAGGCATTTGGTCACGTTGCCAGTAGCTGCAAAAGGAAGGAACGCTGCGGACGATGCTCCATGACTGGCCACAACTCGACGAGTTGCGATGCCCACAAACCAAAGTGCGTAGGGTGCGGCAGTGAACACGAGGCTTGGGGCCGGTCATGCCCAAGGCTGGCTGAGGTAAAAGAGGCCCAAAGGAAGAAAGTATCACCTATCCCCAAGGAGACACCGGCCACAACGTACCAAACCTCTAGAAACAGACCGGCCCCCAACAACTCACCGTATAGGGACGCGCTGGTACGGAACGAGTCCAGAACATCGAACGAAATTCACCCCGATGCTCGTCCAGTCACTGAGCCTGGACTCTAGTATCGACAAATGCATGGGCCTCTCGCTGCGCCAGTTCCTAGCGATGGTTATAGAGCTGCTCCCCGCAGGCAGAATAGCGACAGTACTGCGAGCTGCACAGACACGAACGATAAGGCGACCCAAACCACGCCGGAACTCCGGGACGCGGCAGTGTGCACGGACCCTAGAGATTTCGAGGCTCCCAGGCCTGAGTTGACCCCTCAGGAGCGCACTGACCAAACCGAAAAAGTTACCACTGGTAAGCGGGCACGAGAGGAATCTCCTATACATTCCCCGTCGCCTAAGGGCCCAGTCACATCACCTGTAACGGAGGAACACAAGTGCAGTCACTGCCCTCCCTCAGCCTACTGAGAGTGCTGGGACCTCACCCAGGGTCGTATACCCCCAGGCAACAGCGGATTCTGCCCTGATGCCTCCTCCGTCTGGAGACACAACAAAGCAAAGAGCACACACGGAACAGAAAATAGAAACAACAGTCAACAAAACAAACAACAAACAAGAGACAATACATAAAGATCAAAGCAAAAAAAACGCAAACTCGCGTCTCCAACAAGCAACAAAACCAGGCAAGACTCAACAGAAACAACAGAAAAACAACGACTGGGACACACGTTCCGGTCCAGTAAAGGTTTCCAGTTAGAAATTCCTCGAGTAACATTAAAAACAACTCACCAGCAAGCTAAACACTGCCTCTCTGAGCGGGCTCGATCAATGGAAAACTTAGGGCCTGCACAAACAGACTTAAGACAATCCACGGACCTGAGACAGCGGATACGCAGGCCCACTCCTGTAGACGATGGGAGGCCGTCATATGCAGGCGATGCATATATGGTGGAGAGGCCAGTCTTCACCAGGTGTTCACCTCCAAGAGACCGCAACGTCCCTCCGCGGGAGGAGCGGAAGTGGAACTCGCGCGTGGGCTGGAAGGAGCCGGAGATGTTTGACGGGAGGAGTTGGGAGGCATAATGAACGGCGAGGGTTTCAAACTAGGACAGCTTTTACATACCTTACTAGCACTTTACTCAATGGCACATGTATTGCAGTGGAACATGAGAGGCTATAGGGCAAACCACACTGAACTGCAAGCGCTGCTAGCGCTGAAAACCCCTACTGTGGTTGCGTTACAGGAAACCAAGCTTAGACAAAACCGACCTTGCCAGCAATTACATTATAAAACCTTCCGCCACGACATTGATTCTCCTACCATTGCCCATGGAGGGGTAGCTCTACTCGTTCATTACAGCGTCTCGTCTCATACATTTCGTTTAAGAACTAGCCTGCAGGCTGTTGCAGCAACTGTGGACTTTGGACAGTATAAATCAACCATTGTATCCCTATATCTCCCTCCCAGTGAAATTTTTTCCGGAGGAGGCACTTAATAATTTAATCCAACAATTACCAGCAAACTACATACTACTGGGTAATTTCAACGCACACAACACAATGTGGGGATGTCCCCGAACGAATAGGCGAGGCCGACGCCTCGAAGAATTAATCCACCGTTTTGATATGTGTGCTCTCAACACAGGACACCCGACACACATTTCATTACCGTCAGGGGCACTGTCAGCAATTGATTTGTCCCTTTATTCACCCTCTTTGACCGATCGCTTTAAGTGGAGAACGCATTCTCACCCATGTAATAGCGATCATTACCCGATTTGGTTGTGGTCTGAGACCCCACATCCGGGCATTAGAACACCGCAATGGAACTTACGGCGGGCTGACTGGGAAGGCTTTACTTCTGACTGTATCCTTGATTTTATACCTGACGAAGGCAAGAGCGCTACTTTGTTTGAGGAAGAGATGCGTGCGCAGATAATCGACTCTGCACAGATGTTTATCCCTAAGACCAGCACCCTACCACGGCGCATTCCTGTGCCCTGGTGGACGGTTGAGTGTCATCGCACCATCAAAGAACGGCGGCGGTGCTTTAAAATATTTACAAGAAGACCGACAACGACCTATTTGATACCATATAGACGTGCGAAAGCCTTAGCGAGACGTACTGTAAGAGATGCCAAGCGGCAGTCATGGCAGACATATATCAGCACCATAAACAGGCTCACACCACTAACAACTATTTGGCGACGGGTTCACAGACTGTCAGGACGCAGTTCTCCAATGCCCGTGCCCGCGTTGGCCGGGCCCAGCGGCACCATTACAAATCCCACCGAAGTAGCAAATCTTTTCGGTAGGACTTGGGTAGCTCAATGGCGGATGGGGTGCGATGATCCGAGGTTTGCTCGCCATAAGCGGCAGAGTGAGCGTTATCCAGTGGATTTTAGCTCATCTGATAACCTCTCCTTCAATGAGCCTTTCACAATGGCAGAATTCCACACAGCACTCTCACGAGCGAGGAGCACAGCTGCTAGTCCAGACAGCATTCACATTGACATGTTAAAAAACCTCAACGAGCGTTCTGCTGCTGCCTTGCTATCTTCTTTTAACTCGCTATGGGCTACACATGACTTCCCCAGTGTCTGGAGAGATGCCACTATTATCCCGATTTTAAAACCTGACAAGGATGGTAGTGACCCTCTACATTATAGACCTATTGCCCTGACGTCGTGTGTTTGTCAACTGTCGCAACGAATGGTAAACGCACCTCTTGTCTGGTTCCTAGAGAGCACCGGTTTTTTCTCTGAAGCTCAGTGTGGGTTTCGTGCGGGGCGCTCTACCACTGATCATCTTGTATCTTTGGACACATCAGTACGCTGTTCTTTCGCTTTGCGACAGCACGTGTTTGCTCTCTTATTTGACATCGAGAAGGCCTACGACACGGCCTGGCGCCACGCAATTTCAAAGAAAGTGCGGAAAGCCGGTATCAAAGTCCACATGGGATATTTTATAGACAATTTTATGAAACGACGTAATTTCAAGGTCAGAGTTGGTAACTCCTTATCTGACAACTTCTGCCAGGAGAGCGGGAGTGGTCCAAGGAGGCGTTTTAAGCGTGACACTGTTCGGCATTTTGATAAACGACATTTTTGACGTCCTGCCCCCTACAGTCGAGAAGTCTCTGTTCGTAGACGACTTTGCCGTCTGGTTGAGTACCTCTACGTCTATCTCAGCTCAAAGACAGCTACAAATATGTATTGACCGGCTAACCGCATGGAGTCTGAAGAACGGTTTTAGATTTTCGACCGACAAAACCGTGTGTATGCATTTCTGTCGCCGTAGATCATGCCCTGACATCAGCCTCCGTTTGTACGGTCGAAGAGTCCCAGTCGTGTCGGAGGCAAAGTTTCTTGGCATGACACTAGATAAGCGCTTGACATACGCACCACATATATCACTGTTGCGTGACAAGTGTTTTAAACGCATGAATGTGTTAAAAATGGTCTCTCGTACATCATTTGGTGCAGACAGAGTGTCACTTATTCGACTTTACCGCGCCCTGATCAGGTCTGTCTTAGATTACGGCTCAGTAGCATACGACAGCTCTCTTAACAGCGTCAAACAGCCTTTAGACGCTGTTCACCATTCCGGCATGAGGATAGCGACAGGTGCGCTTCCGAACCTCCCGCAGAGCCAGTCTCCTCGTCGACGCCAACGAACTGCCGCTAGATCTTAGACGTAAAAGTTAGCACTCGCATACACCAGCAAAATTCGTCAACATCCTCCCACCCAACTTACAAATGGATATTTGATGAGGTGTTAAAGCCCCTCTGGGACAGCACGGCACTGTCCACTTGCACTCTACACGCGTCTTACAATGGCTTGAAGGCTCTGAAATAAATCTGGAACAGATCGCTGAAACTAGACCGCAGCGCATAGAACCATGGCAGCTCACTCCTGCCAAATGTGACCTCGACTTACTGCGCTATAAAAAGTCCTCGATCCTCCCCACAGAGTTCTTAAACTTAGCTCTGCACAAAATAGGAACCTACATAGAACACATACCGTTCTATACCGACGGCTCTAAGGGCGCCAGAGGCGCCGGCAGTGCCTTCATGGGGGATGGTATCAGCCGGGGCTTCAGTTTGCCAGCGACTGTTTCAGTTTTTACCACGGAACTATACGCTATTTTGCGCGTTTTACGACACATCAGACGCACCCTTGAAGAACGATGTATTATTATAACAGACTCAGCAAGCTCTTTGACAGCCCTCCTGTCTCACCACACACAGCAGAACTGGCTCCTACTGACAATCCGAAAGCTTCTGACAGTGATTGCCTCCCGAGGCACTGACGTGTGTTTTCTTTGGGTGCCGAGCCACGTTGGCATTTTAGGGAACGAACAAGTTGATAAATTAGCTAAAGACGCAAGCGAGTTGCCCCCTTCGCGCAGGTTTAAAATTCCAGCCACAGACTTCAAACCATCGTTTAACCCGCGCCCCACCGGGGGGTCCGGCGCCACCTTCGCCCCACCGGGGGGGCCATCGATGGCCCCCTCTAACTCCGAAAATATGGGCGTTAGCGCAAATCTGCAAAGTGCAATAGAAAGCTCGCGTGAATTCAGTAAGAAATTACTTCGCATGTTTTAGTGCTCAGGTCAATGATTTGACCTCCAGAGGTCAAATTAGGTCAAGATCGGCTATTTTCACTCAAATATGCAATGATTAAGCAAACTGGGCATAACTCTTATGCCATTAGAGCTATTGAGGCCTGGTAAAGTACATTTGATAGCAAATTGCCAGTTCTTTTTCCGCTATGTGGAACGTAAAGACCTCCTGCCAGTGGTTTGACCGCCAGAGGTCACCTCGTGACCTAATATGACCTGAGGTCACGAAAGGTCAAAAGGTAACCTTGCCGTATATCAAATGAAAGCCAGTGACAAGACAAACACGATGGTGTTTGTTTCACCGCTCTAGCTCAATTAGGTCAAAAGTTATTGCCAAAATACTGTTTTTGACCTCTGGTGACCTTGGATGACCTTGGAAAAGTCAAAGGGCAAATATGACCCCTGGGATCCGTGAAAGGGTGTCCAAAAACGTTGTTCTGAGCAGTCTGAGTATTTGCAATCATTTTTGTGGCTTTTATATCATGAAATAGCTTTTTCCCATGCTTTTCCAATGGGAGAGGTCGCCTCGTGACCTGACCTCAGGGCACGAAATCGAAAAATCCCGGATATACACCTTGTAGACCCTGGAGGGGTCATGAAGTGTAGGAAGTTTCAAATCGATCGACTTTGAAATGTAGCTCTTACAGAGCTATAAAGGTGAAGTGAGGTGACCTTGGTTGACCTCGTCTGGTGACCTGACCTTGGGTGACCCGGGGTAAAAATTTCAGGGTGATGGGAAAATGATGCAGTGAGAGGTAGAGCCCTCAACCGCGGTGCTGCGCCTCGTCGTTTTCTGCTATCGAAAAACCTTAGGGGGCCATCGATGGCCCCCGGTGGGGCGAGGGTTAAGATGTTAGTAGATGCTGAGTGGCAGACCAGGTGGACCGCGGAGCCAGATTGCTTTTTGAAACATCTGCGTCCATCGATTAAACCCTGGGAGTCGAGCAGCAGGCGAAATAGAAGGGAGGAGGTAAGCCTCACTAGGCTTCGAATAGACCACTGTTACGCGACACACGCCCATTATCTACTTAACACCGCCCCCAAGCAATGCTCGCCCTGTGGCAGCCGCCTCACTGTGCAGCATGTCTTATCTGCTACTGACAGCTGCGACCAGCTGAAACGAAGTCAGCTCCGATTTTTTCCACCGGTTCCGCTGGTACAGATCCTAGGCGATGACGCACTCGTAGACTTTGGAAAAGTTTTATCTTACCTGAGAGAAGAAGATTTCAACGTAGTATACACGCCCGTTAGAGATTCTTAGATTACACACATTCTGTATAGCCCACTTTAGCTAATAAGGACAATCTTAGGATAATGTAATAAAATACTGACGGGGACGTATAGCCTTTGCAGCTGCAGTGCCCTAAAGCTCTAACCATCATCATCATCATCATCATCTAATGGCATAAGAGTTATACCCAATTGTCTTAAGCATCGCATGTTTGAGTGGAAATAGCCTATCGTGACCTAACGTGACCTCTGGATGTCAAACCATTGACCTGAGCGCTTAAACATACAAAGTAGTTTCTTACTGAATTCACGCGAGCCTTCTAATGCACTTTGCATATTTGCATTAACCCTCATATTTTCGGAGTTAGACGGGTGCCATCGATGCCCCCGGTGGGGCGAAGGTGGCGTATGACCCCTGGTGGGGCGCGGGTTAAATGGTAAAAATATGCGACAGGATCTTCTAGCAGTATCAGGGCTCATACATAGTTGGCATAAGAATAGGGAGAGGCACCTGTCTAAACGACATTCTCCAACGAATGGTACCAGAGTAAAGGTTCGCCTCCGGAAAGCATCCCTATTTTGTGGGGATTTAGAGTACTAGGCTGGTGAGCCATGCAATTCCAGGTTTCATGTGGAATATCACGTAATTATATTACCCTGCAAATACATCTGACAAGTAAATGCATGCATTTTGAAGTCAATCTATCGTTCCTGTACGCACGTATATTCCACGCTATCTTTACTTATATGTTATGCACCTCTTCATCGCAATGTAACAACGGGAGACTGCAATGCCGGGCGGCCAATCTGGTGTTTGAAACATGAAATCTTTAACCACTTAGAGGTGATCTTCCCGCTATCTTAGACGCTTGAAATGTGGCTCATTGGGATCAGAATGTAATCTAAAATGGGGAAAAAGTGAGGTTCGAGATTGAAAAGTAAAACAAATCATTTTTTTAATCACACTAATGGGTCATCTTAGGTCAGGTCACCAGTGCAGGTTGTGATTTCACCTAAAAAAATTAAGATAGAATAAGTCAGAACAGAGTGAATCTATTCGATTGAAACTCATTTCACATAATGAGACCACTGAGTTCTGTAAAATATATTCCGGTATTGTGTATATCGATGACCTAACGTCAGGTGCGAGCCATGAACTGCATTGGAAATACATGGGAAATTGTTTAACATAATAATTTAGTAACAGATAATTGTAAAGCGCTTAATTTAACATTAGGTTATCATCATCCTTGCAGTTCTAATGATATGCATTTTGACCTAACTTGAACTTGACCTGACCTGAGGTCAGGCAAAATCCTAGATTTGACCTGACTTCCATTCAGCCGACCCGGGTTCAAGGCCCGGCGGCTTCTCTGAACAAGGAGCAAGCTGGCTCCCGAGAAACCCTTCTAACAGGGAAAGAGTTGGCGACGCCATGTGACCCTGCTGGTTGGTGCGTCGATAAGCCCCAAAAATTATTACTAGATTTGACCTGATTTGACCAAGCAATACAATTTATATATACATATGTATATATTTATATATATAATATATATATATATATATATATATATATATATATATATATATATATATTAGTGTACGTCGGCAAAATATCTTCTTGTAAACATATTTTATTAAAGACGAGGGAAGGCCTGCATTTTAGTATTTTCTTTGTGGTATTTTCGATGTCACGTATGGTTTTCCTGGGTTCTTCTTCTAACGAACCAATAAGGTTACCGAAATTCATTTATTATGGCCTTTTCTGACGTTTCAGAGTACCTACTCCATTTTCAAAGAAATATTTATCATAGTTTTATCTAATTATGCACTTAAACACTCAATACTTGACTATAAAAAAACAACGATAATGTTAACATGATTACGAATTGTGCTACTGTCTAATCTTATGTACCAGTATGGGAAACAAGTAAGTTAGTTGATTATTTCTCGTAAGAAATTCTTTCGACCTCTGCTAGTTGAAGGCAAGTAAACAACAAAGAAGATTTTCACCCTACACTAGGTCGGCTGAAAATCTCTAGGATATTCGGCGATTCTGCCTGGACGTTTATGGCGGGGCTATGTTGGGCGATGAGTAGGGCCTCCAGGATGGCAAGGCGCCGCTTGTCGTTGGCTCGGCCGATGATGGTTGTTTGCTCTACTAGCTCCTTTCTTGTGAGTTCTGTCTTGTGTTTTTGTTTGTCGTGCTCTTTAATTGATCCAGACTGAAGATGCATGGTGAGTCTCCTTGAGATGGTAGTGGTTGTCATACCAATGTAGCACATGTCTTTTCGAAGCAGACAGTCTTCGTGGGTACATTCATATTTATATACCACATTGGTTTGCTTTAGCTTGTCCTTGGTTTTGTTGATGTTTTTCTGGATGAGTAGGCTGCTGACTTTGCCGCTCTTGTAGTAGATGACGATGTTCAGGTTGGTGTCCTTGTTGTTGCATGTCACGTTGTTTTCGATGATTTTGCGGATGGCCCGTTCGTCGTTTTTGTATGATGGTGTCATTTGATTTTGGTAATAAATCTTCAGGGTCTTGATCTTGCTCTTGGCTGTTTTTGCGGTCTCATGTTGTTGTGAAAGTACTTTTTGGATGGCAGAGTCCACTTCAATCATCATTCAATCCACTTCAAACTGGATTATATATATATATACATATATATATATATATATATATATATATATATATATATATATATATATATATATATATATATATTCTGGATTAAAGATGACAGCGTGTTTGGCATTTGTCAGTTTTCTATTCAGTGTTTCGATTTTCCTTATTAGTTTTCTCTGCTCGTTGGATGGAAACTCAGATAATAGTTTACCAAATGATACATTTCGCGACGTTTCGTCAATCACATTAACATCTTCGGGCATATCAATTGGTACAAATACATAAATGCATACAAAATACACTCATCTACTTTCGGATCGTCTCGATATAACTAGCTCTTAATTCTTAAACAGCATGGACAAATCTTCGTTTAAAATTTCATGCTGATAGCTCATGAGGGCACCATCAAGAAAAAGACACGATACTGGTTTTTAAAATTAAACTTACATACATATTCTAACATATTTCTAAACACTTTTATTTAGGGCAATCCTTTGTCACTTATGCTACCTAACTTTACGCACACTTATCTTAACCTAGGCCCCAGGGGGCGCCATCGAATAATGATAATGTGGATATTTGATTCATCTGCCGATTGATGGTCGGGCTGAGATCGCGGATGAATACGGACTCCAGAACCTGCAGCTTCTTTTTGTCTTGGCAGCGAGTGAGGATGTCTGTATTATCGACGAGGATGGTTCTTGTCAGGGTCTTGTTGTGGTCTTGTCTTAGATGTTTCTGTGGAGCGCCTTCTTGCAAGTGCATAGTCATCCTCCTTGAGAAGCTCGTCGTTGTGTAACCAACATAGCTACGCTCTGGACGGTGCGCGCAGTCACCAAATGGGCATTTAAATTGGTAGACTATGTTGATGGCTTTTAATTTCGAGTTCTTCTCGGACAGGTTGTTCTTCATGACTAGACTTGAGATTTTTGGGCTTTTATAAATATTACCAGGCTGATCTTGTGCTCTGGGTTTTGGGTTTGCAGTTTTTGATGACGATATCCTGCAGGGTCTTCTCTTCTTTTTTATATTGGGTTGTCATAATGTTTTGGTAGAAAATCCTGATGTCGTTTCCTTTGTTGGTTTCATTATCTGGTTTTTGCTGATGGTACTTGTTAAGTTGTCTGGAAATTATTTCTTCTATGTTGGCTTTCTCATAGTTGTTTGAAGCTAGAACACTTCTGGTCCGGTTCAGCTCTTGGTGTATAAGCGCCCATGACGAGCAATGGGTGAGCGCACGATGGACGTACGCTCTTATCACGCTGTCTTTATACCGCTGTGGGCACTCACTTTTACCGTTGAGGCAATGACCCGTATTTGTCTCTTTACGGTACACTTGTGTTGTGTATTCAGCATTGGTGGCATCCACCAGCACATCGAGGAAAGGCATCTTGTGCTCAACACTTGTTTCCGTCGTGAAATGGAGTTCAGAGACCTCCTCTAACTTGTTCTTCAGAGTTTCAAGCTGTTCAGTGTCCTTCACATCTGAGTATATGTCATCAATATAGCGACAGTAAAGATAGGGCTTGGTTTCCATCTTCTCCAGAGCCTTCTCCTCCACGTAGGACATGTAGCTTTGCGCAAATAATACTCCCAGGGGGAGCCCATCGCAACGCCATTTACTTGATAGAAGAGTTTTCCCTCTGGGCAACGGAAGGGGGCACTTTTTGTGCAAACAGATAGCATCTCTTCCAGTATATGACGTGGTACCCGAGGTGGTGGTAGATCAGGATGATTGAAGGCATTGTCAAGGATGATCTGAATGGTTTTATCAATGGGCACATTCGTAAAAAGGCTTTGGGCATCAAGAGAAGCAATTATGCCTTTTCTTTCTCGGAGCTTGAGTATTTCTAAGAATTCCTAAGTATTTCTAAGAATATTTGCGCAAAGCTACATGTCCTACGTGGAGGAGAAGGCTCTGGAGAAGATGGAAACCAAGCCCTATCTTTACTGTCGCTATATTGATGACATATACTCAGATGTGAAGGACACTGAACAGCTTGAAACTCTGAAGAACAAGTTAGAGGAGGTCTCTGAACTCCATTTCACGACGGAAACAAGTGTTGAGCACAAGATGCCTTTCCTCGATGTGCTGGTGGATACCACCAATGCTGAATACACAACACAAGTGTACCGTAAAGAGACAAATACGGGTCATTGCCTCAACGGTAAAAGTGAGTGCCCACAGCGGTATAAAGACAGCGTGATAAGAGCGTACGTCCATCGTGCACTCACCCATTGCTCGTCATGGGCGCTTATACACCAAGAGCTGAACCGGATCAGAAGTGTTCTAGCTTCAAACAACTATGAGAAAGCCAACATAGAAGAAATAATTTCCAGACAACTTAACAAGTACCATCAGCAAAAACCAGATAATGAAACCAACAAAGGAAACGACATCAGGATTTTCTACCAAAACATTATGACAACCCAATATAAAAAAGAAGAGAAGACCCTGCAGGATATCGTCATCAAAAACTGCAAACCCAAAAACCCAGAGCACAAGATCAGCCTGGTAATATTTATAAAAGCCCAAAAATCTCAAGTCTAGTCATGAAGAACAACCTGTCCGAGAAGAACTCGAAATTAAAAGCCATCAACATAGTCTACCAATTTAAATGCCCATTTGGTGACTGCGCGCACCGTCCAGAGCGTAGCTATGTTGGTTACACAACGACGAGCTTCTCAAGGAGGATGACTATGCACTTGCAAGAAGGCGCTCCACAGAAACATCTAAGACAAGACCACAACAAGACCCTGACAAGAACCATCCTCGTCGATAATACAGACATCCTCACTCGCTGCCAAGACAAAAAGAAGCTGCAGGTTCTGGAGTCCGTATTCATCCGCGATCTCAGCCCGACCATCAATCGGCAGATGAATCAAATATCCACATTATCATTATTCGATGGCGCCCCCTGGGGCCTAGGTTAAGATAAGTGTGCGTAAAGTTAGGTAGCATAAGTGACAAAGGATTGCCCTAAATAAAAGTGTTTAGAAATATGTTAGAATATGTATGTAAGTTTAATTTTAAAAACCAGTATCGTGTCTTTTTCTTGATGGTGCCCTCATGAGCTATCAGCATGAAATTTTAAACGAAGATTTGTCCATGCTGTTTAAGAATTAAGAGCTAGTTATATCGAGACGATCTGAAAGTAGATGAGTGTATTTTGTATGCATTTATGTATTTGTACCAATTGATATGCCCGAAGATGTTAATGTGATTGACGAAACGTCGCGAAATGTATCATTTGGTAAACTATTATCTGAGTTTCCATCCAACGAGCAGAGAAAACTAATAAGGAAAATCGAAACACTGAATAGAAAACTGACAAATGCCAAACACGCTGTCATCTTTAATCAAGAATGTGTGAACCAAAACTTGCTCCCATACTATACTAATATATATATATATATATATATAATTCAGTTTGGCTTGATGCAATGATTCCAATGGTATATATTGTTTTCCCCTATCTTTACTAATACAGTTGTAATGACTGAACATATTCCTTTACATGTTATCCTGGGTGGCATGCCTTGACCTCTAGTGCCTTTAAATACGACCTGACAAAAAATGGTTACATTTTCACAAATATTCATATGGGCTATCCAAGATCCTTGTACCGTTTTTCGCTAACTAGCGTGGTTCTTGAGATCTTGGGGTTACCCGCCCGCCCGCCCCCCCGTCAGAGCGGAGGTGGCTCAGACCCCTGTCAATGCGCGTGTTGAATCAACAGATTCGATATATGAACGGAGGTCACACGGTATGCATGTAATTAAATGTATACATGTACATCATATCCTGTAAATTCCCATTCCGTTTCCTTTTGACAATAAAGAGCATTGATATCAAGGCCTTGGAAAGCTCACCGACATCCTCTTCTGGTAGAGTGCCTTGGAGATGAAATCCAGTATCATGAGCAGATAACCGAGGCCGCAGAGAATCCATACCACCAGCGAGATCTTGTAGAGCCACAGCCAGCCCGAGAAGTAGTCAGGACCTACCACCTTCCCTGGCCAGGCAGCGGCAGCACACTGTGCTTTAGGGATACTTGTAAGCCGTGTATGCCAATGTAGAAAACTGGTATAACAAAATAAGCTTCCGTCAAGTAAGAGGTTCGCGAGCAGTGGCGGATCCAGGACTTCATTTCGGCAGCTAGAGGGCTCGAGTCTCCCCGCCGTGGCATTGGAACAGCCTCCGGCTATACATTAACCTTCGCCCGGGTGGGGGGTCTTTTTAGACCCCCTCGGGTTTTTCCAAAGTGACCAAAAACGGCGGCGCGCAGCGCCGCCAAACTTGGTCTAGCTGTTCCTTCATCATTTTTACATCTTTCCTGAAAATTTTGGCTCAAGGTCATATCAGGTCAGGTCACCAGGTCAGGTGAAGTGACCTCACCTCAAAAAATACTTAGGACGGCATAACTAAAAGAAGAGTTAATCGATCAAGATGAAACTCATACCACATCTTGGGCCCACCAGGAGCTACAACATTTGTTCCGGGATTTTTGATATTGGTGACCTAAGGTCATGTGCAGAGCATGACCTCCCCATTGACAATGCATGGGGAAAATCACGAAATGAGCTTTTCTCAGTAAGTATGGATGGAATCATCTTCAAACATCGGTTGCGACTTGCTCTTAGCCCATTTCTGAAGCTGATACAAAAATTTTTGACTTGTGACCTTTAAAAAGGTCACCTTAGGTCAAATAAGCATTTTTGGTGTTTTTCTCTATAAATTTTGAATAAACTAAGATAGAGCTTTTATTTTGTCACCAAAGTGTTTGTATAGTCACTGGAAGTCAAATGATATACATCATGACTATACCAGGTCAAGTTGGGTCAGACCGTTGACCTGGGTCAGGTCAAATTCTTAAATTTGACCTGGCATAGCAATATCATATATCATTCGATTCGTATTGACGAGAGGATTGCAATGGTGCATAAACTATGGCTGTATCTTGTTTGGTTTGGAAGCTATTAGCGAAAAAGTAAACGCCCTTATGCATGGGTGGCTATGGACATTCCCAAGAATATGCCCAATATTTAGTGACCTGTAGCTCCCTAGGCTTTGACCTGACACGAAAATGAATGCCACTGTAATGAAAGAGCATCTCAAGAGCTTTCGAATGGTGTTAGAAAAATGTTTCTACCTATCATAGTTTCTGAGATATAGGAGGTTTTCTTAGTACACCTCATATTAGCGATTTTGACCTATTTTGACCTCTGGTGACCTTGATATTGACCTGACAAGAAAAATGACCGAAGTATTTTCGATATCATTTTCAAAGAGCTTTCGATTGCCGTTTTGCGCTTTTTTCTAGCTCTCTTAGTTTTTGAGATCGTAGGGGGTCTTTTTAGCCCCCCACCATGGCGAAGGTGGCTCGTACCCGCCACCGGGGCAAGGGTTAACTATAGGCACTCTGACATTTCGGGGGAGGGGTCCTGAGCCACTAGCCCCCCTGTATCCGCTTACTTACGAGTGTCATCTTTGCGGGAGAGAGGCCCAGCCTACAAGGCTTAAAGCAGCTCTGTTTTGTTCTGTAGGTAGCCCCATGATGGAGCACATTCTCCTTATTTTCTCGCATTTCATGAACTATCGGCACATGCAGCATTCCTGAGACAATAGTGGCCGGCAAACGAGCAGAGTGATGTCCACCTGACGAAAACTATCCAGAAAAAACATATGAAGTTCTCATTGCGTTGGTGCATCGTTAAACGGCTAGCTTGCAAATCACGTTTCGTTGGAAGATACTATGTGCTCCAAGAAGTGAAAGTTACATCAATTGAATGGTAAAAGTATTCACATTTCAAGTATGTAAGTGTGTATAACCAGTGTAGTGAAGAGGTTTGGGAGTAAAAAATAAGGTAGATATTACAGAATGTGCAACATAATGAGAGGTCACGATGCCAGGGTCACACACTCAGGTAGCGCTCGCAGGATGAGAGTGGAGCAGAGCTGTGCTGAGTTGAATGGTGGGCTGCCTTTCTATGATCTGTATTGGCAGCTAAAACTTATTATCCGGAAAACCTGAAGGTAAAAAACCAGGCGTAATCCTAATCTAGGGCAAAACCACAAGTTCTTGCCAATCTGAGTGGAAATCCCATAGTTCATATACGTACCTCTAGACGTGTCTTCTGCTTGAATCAACGTACATGGTATAAAAGTTTCGGGTGTTCGTTGCTCAACACAACATCTAGTGTGAGAGCTAGGCTATTCTTAATTAGAGACCCACCTGCAATTTCGTCGCCAAATCCGATCGTAGTAAGCGTGATGAACGTGTAGTACACAGCCTGGAAGAATGTCCAGTCTTCGATCAGCATGAATATGCCTGAAATTAACCCCTCTATTAGTATCATATCGTATGACTTCTATGGCTGAACAGTCTTGTACGATTCTGTATGAGTTAAAAATGTATACTGCGTAGTGCTACATCAAGAGGAGACGTGCTTAGATGATGGTACGCGTAATAAGCGATCATCTTTTTGGCACAGCCATGTTTCAGAGTATTTAATATGTCATGGATCAGCTTTCACTTGTCAGCTCATCGTCAGTCGAGCTCAGCCTCGACTTGACTTTGACAAAGTATTTCAATCCCCTAAGTTTTTTCAGTTTTGTTTTGTTACGTTTTGGATAGACAAAATCACAGCCTGGAGCAAAAAGCAGCTGCCTTTAGTCATGTGCTATTTTGCATATCTTATGCAAAATTCATTGGGCATATTTTGGGGAAATTTAAGGTAGGCTCACATCAGGTCACTGAACAATGACCCCAGTTCCAGAAGTGTGTCAGACAGATGTTCAGTGTTTTATCTTCCTGCTTTATTCCCCTGAACGTGGCTTGCCTGTAATGTGGGCTATGAGCTCAGTTTACTTTCTGTCACCTTTAAAGACCTCTTGTTTGACATTTACCATCCAGTTCTTCTTCCTATTTTTGGAAATGAAACCTTATGGTTGGGCTAAACAAACATCGCAAATTTGTATACTGAATACTAACACGCGCCCTGATGAGGGCGGGTACCCGCCCCCCCCCACAGTTCTTCTTCCTGCTTTTGAAAATGAAACCTAATGGTGGGGCTAAACAACTATCGCAATTTTGTATTCTGAATATTAACACGTGCATTGATGGGGCTGGTACCTGCCTCCCCTTCAGATTTTTTGGAGAAACCATAAACATGGCAAGCGTAGCGCCGCCGTACTTGACATACCTTTTCTTCCGACCATTTGTAGGACCTTTGTCAAAATCTTAAGTTTAGGTCATCTTAGGTCAGGTCACCAGTACAAGTCAAGTGGCCTGACAAATTTGGGATGGTGTGAAAGTGATGGTGATCTACATTGTAGAAAACTTTCATTGACCTAGTATAATAACTTCAAGGTCAAACAAGGCCGTAAATGTCAAATCTAGTCCGTGCTGGAGACTGATTGTGAAATGCCGTGATTATGCAAAACAGAAACAGGAAAAGACTGAAATCAGACGAACGTCATAGAGGGAAGTTTCCGTACAAGGTTCTCTGAAAGTTTTGGGTTACGGTCACTTAACACGCGCATTGACGGGGGTCTGAGCCACCTTCGCTTTGACGAGGGGGCGGGTACCCGCCCCCCTAAGATCTCGAGAACCACGGTAGGTAGCGAAAAACAGTAAACGGCGTTGGGTATCCCATTCACTTCTCCATCGAAAACATTTGAACCATTTTTGTCAGGTCACGTCTAACCTCGCCCCCACCGGGGGCCATCGATGGCCCCCTAAGGTTTTTCCGGGATAGCAGAAAAACGACGAGGCGCAGCACCGCGGTTGAGGGTTCTACCTCTCACTGCATCATTTTCCCATCATCCCTGAAATTTTTACCCGGGTCACCCAAGGTCAGGTCACCAGACGAGGTCAACCAAGGTCACCTCACTTCAATTTAGAGCTCTGTAAGAGCTACATTTCAAAGTCGATCGATTTTAAACTTCCTACACTTCATGACCCTCCAGGGTCTACAAGGTGTATATCCGGGATTTTTCGATTTCGTGCCCTGAGGTCAGGTCACGAGGCGACCTCTCCCATTGGAAAAGCATGGGGAAAACCTGTTTCATGATATAAAAGCCACAAAATGATTGAAAATACTCAGACTGCTCAGAACAGCGCTTTTGGACACCCTTTCACGGATCCCAGGGGTCATATTTACCCTTTGACTTTTCCAAGGTCATCCAGGTCACCAGAGGTCAAAACAGTATTTTGACAATAACTTTTGACCTAATTAAGCTAGAGCGGCGAAACAAACACCATCGTGTTTGTCTTGTCATTGGCTTTCATTTGATATACGGCAAGGTCACTTTGTGACCTTTCGTAACCTCAGGTCATATTAGGTCACGAGGTGACCTCTGGAGGTCAAACCACTGGCGGGAGGTCTTTACGTTCCACATAGCGGAAGAAGTACTGGCAATTTCCTATCAAATGAACTTTACCAGGCCTCAGTAGCTCTAATGACATAAGAGTTATGACCAGTTTGCTTAATCATTGCATATTTTAGTGAAAATAGCCGATCTTGACCTAATTTGACATCTGGAGGTCAAACCATTGACCTGAGCACTAAAACGTGCGAAGTAATTTCTTACTGAATTCACGCGAGCTTTCTATTGCACTTTGCAGATTTGCGCTAACGCCCATATTTTCGGAGTTAGAGGGGGCATCGATGGCCCCGGTGGGGTGAAGGTGGCGCCGGACCCCGGTGGGGCGCGGGTTAAGATCACGAGAGGTCAAAACATGCCGTCATGGGGATAAAATGTAAATGAAGGTTTTCGGCCATTTCATCTGAATAAGTAAATATATAGAAAAAACGACTTAAACTGTATGAATCCTCGCAGCAAGCCGAATCGAATGATATATAATTTGACCTTGCTAGGTCAAATCGAGGATTTGATCTGACCTGAGGTCAGGTCAGGGTTAAATTATATAAAATTCATATAATTAGAACCGCAAAGCCAAGGCGAGTCTAATGCAGCTAAAATAACTGCTATGTCACCATCCGTGACGGATTTATTCAGTAAAAACCATGTTTCGCATGTATTTCCAATGGAGAGGTCATGCCGCGTATCTGACCTTAGGTCATCGATATCAAAATACTGGAACATATTTTAGAGAACTTGGTGGGGCCATTGTGTGATATGAGTTTCAATCAGATAAGTTCACCTTGCTCCGACTTATGCTGTCTTAAACTTTTTTTGAGGTCAGGTCACTTGACCTGTAATGGTGACCTAACCTGAGATGACCTAACCTTAAAATTTTCACAGAAGTTGTAAAAATCATGAGAGAAAAGGTATGCAAGTACGGTGGCGCTATGCGCCGCCGTTTTTTTGTTATCTTTGAAAAACCTGAGGGGAGGGGGGTACCCGCCTACCCCGTCAATGCGCGTGTTAAGGTTATTGACGTATGACCTAATAATATGACACATTTCCAATAATATACAATACAACTGGCACCATAGTTGCCTTTGTGCGGGGAATGCGGGTCTGACCTGTAAAGAATACATTTCGCCTTGACTTGTGATATTGACCTCAACATTGATTAGCCTAAACCGTAAAGCCATAGCAAAAAAATACGTTATACTGAACAATGCCACCTGACCGGAACATGCAGGTCAATGACCTTGACCTTCGACCTTTGGTTTTGACCTTGAACTTCATGTGGGGTGACCTTGTGATATAGTGGCTCAGACCCCCGCCAATGCACGCGTTAAGGAGCCTTTCCATCGGGCCAGATGGGATACGAAAGACGGTTCTCCCGCCGCGGGGATTGAACCCACGCAAATCCACTCAGTCTTTTCTGAATGCTGGCAATGAAGCCAATAGGCTACTCGGCCCCAAAACCCCCTTTCCATCTGGCTCATACAAATTGGCATCAATCACGAGCTATGACGATGAAATGCAGAATTTTGCCGCAAAACTTAAAACCAATTAGGAGTTAATTGCGAGAGGTGTATGCACAACTATCCTCCGCATCATGAAATTATGAAGGTGGCAAAAAATCAAGTGAAGGGCAAGGGTTAAAAGAGGACCGTTGCAGGAATTACACCAGCAGGGTGTAGAAGTTTAGCTTTCCACAGGTGCGTTACATTTGAGGGGACGCCCACTTTGCCTGGCAACCGTAACGATGCCTACTGCGGTAGCGCCCCAATCATTTTCCAGCGTGACGTCCTGCGGAAGCTTTGTCTGCTTCAATCGCACCGAAATCATTTCCCAGCATGCATTTTGCCTTTCCAACAAATGCTACGTATGACCTTTATCCAACGCATCGAATTCTGACAGAAGAAGCGTAAATAAGGAAACTATCGCCGCCAAAGGCCGTATTTACGAGCTATTGATAGCCGGCGGTGATGAGGCCTCCGATTATGGCCCATCTGGCGGCGATGCGGCGCGGTACCATGCGGACGGAATTGGAGGTTAGGAGCCGCCGTGTTTGCCCACGCGCAAGCATTGACTCTGATCCACCGTGAACTGTCGTCCTCGATCATTGAAGCAATCAGGTGAGCTGATACAGTGAACCTGTA
Source organism: Lepas anatifera (assembly GCA_034440635.1). NCBI lineage: Eukaryota > Metazoa > Arthropoda > Thecostraca > Lepadidae > Lepas > Lepas anatifera. Next base: position 172,078 of record JAOTON010000501.1, read on the forward strand.
GCCTACTTATCGGTGAAATGTGAGCTAACGAGGCAGTACTCCCGGTACGATGCTGTTTTTACCTTGTGTTTTGCTTCTTGCGTGCATATTGTAACGTTCCAGGGGAACACAAATTACACTCATAAGATTATGAAGCCTTGTTCACTGGAAATAAAAGCTCAGACATGCTCAGGAACTCACTCTCTCTCTCCCTCTCTCCTCTCTCTCTCTCTCTCTCTCTCTCTCTATATATATATATATATATATACGTAGTGTTATATGTTAACCCTATTCCTTTCAGGCTCCTGGCGACCCCTATACGTGTCAGGGATGGGGGATTCGGCCCCTTAGATCTCAAAATCTACCTGCTCGGTGTAAAGACTCAAAGCAGGGTCCATTTGCATTAGGCTGAGCGACATTTTCAAAATAAGAAGGTCACAGCTTTGAAAATCGTTGGCAGATGAGCTAAAACCTTTTTTACATTTTGTTATAAATTTCCCATGCCTCTTGGTCCTGGTGTTTGATTTTGACAAAACTAGCACGGGTTAACAGGGAATCGATAGAATATTTTCATCTTATTCAGGTATGTGAAAATTCAAAATGCAGTGTTGATTCCTGTTCCAGAACTATATGTTGATATGCATGTGTATTTTACCAGTTTTTTTTGCATCGAGTATCAAGTGTCAGATAATGCATGACATCGTTGCCATTAACCCTTGCCCCGGTGACGGGTACGAGCCACCTTCGCCCTGGTGGAGGGCTAAAACAGACCCCCCACGATCTAAAAAAAACTAAGAGAGCTAGATAAAAGCGCAAAACGGCAAACGAAAGCTCTTCAAAAATTATATCGAAAATACTTCTGTAATTTTCCTTGTCAGGTCAATGTCAAGGTCACCAGAGGTCAAAATAGGTCAAAATCACTAATATGAGGTGTACTAAGAAAACCTCATATATTTCAGCAACTATGATAGCCAGAAAATTTTTCTAACACTATTCGAAAGCTCTTGTGTTGCTCTTTCATTGCAGTGACATTCATTTTCGTGTCAGGTTGAAGCCTAGGGAGCTACAGGTCACTGAATATTGGGCATGTTCATGGATGTTCTAGCCACCCATGCATAAGGGTGTTTTTTTCCTGATAACTCCAAACTAGCAGCAAGATTCGCCATAGTTGATGACCATTGCAATCCTCTCGTCAATACGAATCGAATGATGTATAATATTGCTATGCCGTTCAAATTTAAATTTGACTGACCCGCCATGGTCCGACTCAACTTGACCTGGTATAGTCATGATGTATATCATTTGACTTGTAGTGACCACGTAACACTGGTGACAAAATAAAGTTTTCTTTGTCATGGTTGTATATGCCATTTATTATTTTGTAGTTGTATATTTTGTAGGTCAAGGCCTGGGAGATACAGGTCCTGATATTGGGACATTCTTGGGAATGTCCATAGCCACCCATGCAAAAGGGCGTTTCCTTTTTCGCTAATAACTTCCAAACCAAACACGATACAGCCATAGTTGATGTACCATTGCAATCCTCTCGTCAATACATATCGAATGATATATAGCATTGCTATGCCAGGTTAAATCTAAGAATTTGACCTGACCCAGGTCAACAGTCTGACCCAACTTGACCTGGTATAGTCATGATGTATATCATTTGACTTGCAGTGACTATACAAACACTTCGGTGACAAAATAAAAATTCTATCCTAGTTTATTCAAAATTTATAGACAAAAACACCACAAAATGCTTATTTGACCTAAGGTGACCTTTTAAAGGTCACAAGTCAAAATTTTTGGCATTAACTTCAGAAATGGGCTAAGAACAAGTCGTAACCGATGTTTGAAGTTGATTCCATCCATACTTACTGAGAAAAGCTCATTTCGTGATTTTCCCCATGTATTGACAATGGGGAGGTCATGCTCTGCACATGACCTTAGGTCACCAATATAAAAAATCCCGGAACAAATGTTGTAGCTTCTGATGGGCCCAATATATGGTATGAGTTTCAACTTGATCGATTAAACCTTCTTTTAGTTATGCGGTCCTAAGCATTCTTTGAGGTGAGGTCACTTCACCTGGCCTGGTGACCTGACCTAATATGACCTTGAGCTAAAAAATTCAGAAAAGATGTAAAAATAATGAAGAAACAGCTAGAGGAAGTTTGGCGGAGCTACGCGCCGCCGTTTTCTGGTCACTTTGGAAAAACCCGAGGGCGGTCTAAAAAGACCACCCACCCGGGCGAAGGCTAAGACAAATGAAATTATGTTAAAATAATCCTCACAGGTGGATGCAGGAGAATAGAATATTGGGGCGAAGTGAGTATTTCCAGTGCCTAGAAGGCATGTACATATGTTCCTGGCTATGGATTCTTAAAACACTTGAATCAGTAATACCTAAGTGACATATGGATATATTAGCTTGAAAGAAACAGGTAAGAGAAGGGAGAGTACAGCGGCAGCACACGTTGCAGCTGACAGTATCTATGGACAAAACGGGTAATCGATATGTTGCACGCTGATACAAACTGCTACAGATACTGTAATCACATGCGAACATATCCACCTAACGCAGTCTCCTTCATTGCCCCGCCACCTGCCCCGAGCAAATATTCCAATGTTTTTGTTTTGCTTGGATTTTTACTTTTTCCCATCTTTTTAGAAAAACCATTCTCAATTCTTTTTCAGGCTGTACCGGCACTTTTAGGCTTTGCACCATATTCTTTGCACCTTTTACCTGAAAATAAGGACGGGATGTCATAAAATTTCAAATCGGATTCAGGGAATTGTAATTAAAACACCTTGGGAACGGTACCTGAAACAGGTTATTAGGTTACCGGATCAAAGCTCATCATACTATTAGAAGGCTATAAAAGCAACTGAAGTGGAAACGAATTTTTTGTCAGATTAATATTGATATCACTGGACATATGCTGACAAAGAAGGCTCTATAGTGTCATTCGCTGTCTCAGGCCAACAGCCTTAACACGCGCATTGACGGGGGCGGGTACCCGCCTCCCTTGGGTTTTTCGGAGATAGTAGAAAAACGGCGGCACGTAGCGCCGCCGTACTTGGCATACCTTTTCTCTCATAATTTTTACAACTTCTGTGAAAATTTTAACATTAGATCAGCTCAGGTTAGGTCACCAGTACAGGTCAAGTGACCCGACCTAAAAAAGTTTAAGATAGCATAAGTCGGAGCAGAGTGAACTTATCCGATGGAAACTCATGTCACATAATGGCCCCATCGAGTTCTCTAAAACATGTTCCGGTATTTTTGATATCGATGACCTAAGGTCAGGTACGAGGCATGACCTCTCCATTGGAAATACATGGGAAAATGGTTTTTACTGTATAACTCAGTAACGGAAAGAGATAGAGCGTTTATTTTGGCTTCATTAGACTCACCTTGGCTTTGCAGTTCTAATGATACGCATTTAATATAATTTGACCCTGACCTGACCTCAGGTCAGGTCAAATCCTTGATTTCACCTAGCAAGGTCAACTTATATATCATTCGATTCGACATGCCGCGAAGATTCATATAGTTTAAGTCGTTTTGCTCTATCTTTATTTGTTCAGATGTAATGGCTGAAAATTTGATTTACATGTTATCCCTATGACGGCATGTTTTGACCTCTCGTGACCTTAAATTTGACCTGACGAAAAAATGGTTTAAATGTTTTCGATGGAGAAGTGGATGGGCAGCCCAACGCCGTTTACCGTTTTTCGCTACATACCGTGGTTCTCGAGATCTTAGGGGGCGGGTACCCCCCCGTCAAAGCGAAGGTGGCTCAGACCCCATCAATGCGCGTGTTAAGGCCACACAAGATGACTAGTTTGCAGCATACAAAAGAACATTTAAAAAAATCGGCGAAAGACACCCGTGAATACTGAACATACTCAAAACCGAAGAGAATGAAGCGAACTAACCAGCGGGGATAACCAAGAAGACCAGCAAGGCAGGTATCAAGTAAAAGAGAGTGTCGACGCAAACTTCCAGTTTGGTCTGGTGACGTCTCTCTTTTATCCTCTGAGTAGCCTGAATCACCTGAAAGAACCGGATGAGTGTTAAAAAATGGCATTCACCGCTAGTTCAATGTCAAGAAAAACGTGAAAGGCCAGCATCCAGGCGAAACAGGCTCCTCCATTACCGCTTGCTATTACTTTATACAGATCCTTGTAAAACGCACAAAAATACCTATGAAATAAATGGAAGCTCAATGCATAGTATGATATCATTTTAGTAGCAAACGCTAGCCCACCACCTTTTGGGCCATTTCGACAGCTTTTACCGCCTGGGGGCTAATTTCTGACCCTCTCCCTCTACTAACCCAAGAACCAATGATGATACGAAAAAAATAGGATGGCATTATGAACTGCAAAAAAAGCTCATAAAGGTGTTGGCTTTGACACAATAAATCAAACTATGCGCATCACGGCTTTTTTAGGTCACCAGATGACCTCGGCCTTAGGCCAGGGTCAAATAAGGATTTTTCAAGACCATGTTACATGTCATTTGAGCCATTAGATCATACCCATCACTGTGATTACAATGTATTGTGGTATCCTGTTTTCATATCAAACGTTGCACACACTACCGCATTATCAAAGTGTGACCCTTGGTGACTTCGGTTTACCTTATTGCTTGCCTTTCCAAGAGTTTTCTGATGATGTTCAGAAATTGCATCCTTTTCTTGTGGGAATCCAATGTACAACCTAGTTTGTTCTATCTTACCTTAGAAGAGCAAAATCTTTTTACATGGATTTATAAATGACGTCATAACCCGCTAATTCGGCCGATCTGATGTAAAGTGACGCGTGTCTCATTCAGGGAAACCGAGGGGGTGGGTCAGAAATGATTACGCGAGTGGGGATTAGATTGAATTGTTTAACCCGCGCCCCACCGGGGTCCGGCGCCACCTGCCCACCGGGGGCCATCGATGGCCCCCTCTAACTCCGAAAATATGGGCGTTAGCGCAAATCTGCAGTGCAATGAAAGCTCGCGTGAATTCAGTAGAAATTACTTCGTGTTTTGTGCTCAGGTCATGGTTTGACCTAGAGGTCAATTAGGTCAGATCGGCTATTTTCACTCAAATATGCAATGATTAAGCAAACTGGGCATAACTCTTATGTCATTGGCTATTGAGGCCTGGTAAAGTACATTTGATAGAAATTGCCGTACTTTTTCGCTATGTGGAACGTAAAGACCTCCCGCCAGTGGTTTGACCGCCAGGGTCCCTCGTGACCTAATATGACCTGGTCACGAAGGTCAAGTGACCTTGCCGTATATCAAATGAAAGCCAGTGACAAGACAAACACGTGGTGTTTGTTTCCCGCTCTAGCTCAATTAGGTCAAAGTTATTGTCAAATACTGTTTTTGACCTCTGGTGCCTTGGATGACCTTGGAAAGTCAAAGGGCAAATATGACCCCTGGGATCCGTGAGGGTGTCAAAACGTTGTTCTGGCGTCTGAGTTTTGATCATTTTTGTGGCTTTTATATCATGAATAGCTTTTCCCCATGCTTTTCCAATGGGGAGGTCGCCTCGTGACCTGACCTCGGGCACGAATCGAAAATCCCGGATATACACCTTGTAGACCCTGGAGGGTTGAGTGTGGGTTTCAATCGATCGGTTTGAAATGTGCTCTTACGAGCTCTAAAGGTGAAGTGAGGTGACCTTGGTTGACCTCGTCTGGTGACCTGACCTTGGGTGACCCGGGTAAATTTCGGGATGATGGGAAATGTTGCGTGGTTGGCCCTCACCGGGTGCTGCGCCTTCGTTTTCGCTTCGAAAACCTTGGCCTCTCGTTAATGCAGGCAATTAAATGCTAAAACATGCAAGTCTAGCAGTGTGCGCGCGCAAACACGAGAGCATTGGCTGAAGTCGTCAGCGATATACTGCAGGCGGAAATGATCAGCATCAAAGCCATGCAGTGTCAGCTTCGTGCACATCATTGGATAAAATCAGCAATGATTGAGCAGCTTCCGCACCAATGTCAAACTTAGCTGACATAGCACAGTGTTTGACAGCCTACATCTATTGAACCAGGAAACATAAGCAGCTCATAACGGCACTCGTTTGACACTTATCAGGCACTCATTCCATTTGCTTAGTGGTTGAATGGCTGCATTTTTTAAAGTCGTAATTAGTTTTACCTTGTTGCTCAAGAGATCAGATATGCTCTTGAGCAGTATGCCGTTGAGGGGAATTCCAATGAGAGCGTATACAATGCAGGCGGCCCGTCCAAGAGTGGTCTTCGGTGCTATGTGGCCATAACCTGAGGGAAACCAGTTTTTACATCTCAGCCCAACCTCTTCGTGTCTCTCATGGGCTTTGTGTCCCTGGGAAGTTATTCAGCTATTACTATGATTAATCCTGCTCTGCTTTAGCCTAATTATCTGAATTTGAACGGATTGATAAATAACCTGATTGGAGGAAACTGTGTGTTTTGTGATTGAAACGCACTAAATTGAGCTTCTAACTTCGGATGATGAATGTATTTTTCTTCTAACACTCGCAGTAGAGACAGGTTTGGCGTCAACGCACATTGGAGGAGGTCATAAAAGCTTCTGCGATCTAAAGATCAAGATGGTTAGGAAAAAACTGTTTGAGGTTTTGTGGGATCTATATTGATCTAAATCTTATCAGATCTGCATTGATCTAGGTCGATATCTTCAAGATCATACGGGGCATTAATGAAATCTAGCCCGTGGTGGGACCCTATTGGGAAGTTCCATAATTGTGCAAAAAATAAGAGGGAACAAACTGAAATGGGACTAAAACAATGTGGGAAAGCTCCCAAACAATATGCGCCGCTGAAATTTTATGGTTGGATCTTTTAAAGTAATCGATGTATCACATCACAATGCGATATATTTCCCATGAAGCACACTACAACTAGTACTGCAGCAACTGATGAGTGGGAAGTGAGGGGTTGGCCTTAATTAACGACCTTTGACTTTGAACTATGACGTTGATCTTGACAAAAAGTAACCTTAATAATGACGTCATGAAATAATATACGTTATACTGGATGATGTCATCTGGCCAGATGAATTAGGGCAATGACTCTGAAAATACTGGTAAGAGCTTTACCTGTGACCTTTGACCTCGACCTTCGCTTGAGGTGGCCTTGATACATAACCCAGATTGTGTCATCATAACGTCACTACTCTAGTCTACACTGAGAGAAAAATTAATTCCTTTTGGATAAACTGAGTCGGTGCTGAAAGCGAGTCTGGATTCTGGTGTCAAACTCGGTTGAATCAGGCAGAACCAGGCTCATTGTATTCCCGTCGCAGACTCAATGTAATCTTTTGGATTAGATTGAGTCTAGCACGTAGTGTTTTCTGAACCTCATAGAATGATCACCACAAGCTCGGGAATAAAATGTATGATTGCTGTTTTCAAATGATTCTTCGCTCGGTATAAAAAAACTCCACAGCGTCACTGTATTCCATCAGCAGAATCGTCATGGAATCTGAAAAAGTAGACTCTCCATTCCTGCTTTCTAAGCTCCTACTGGCTGTGCCCACCCGGCAGCTCCGCACCAGAGCTACATTTCATGAAATGTACGCCTGGATAAATACCATCCAAAACGGTCTATTTTGCCGAATACCGAAGGCGTGCAACGCCTTTTTAAATGCAAGCCGCGATCTACACTTTGTAGATGTCTACACACATGTAGATGTGTGGTAAGTGTCACCGAATTCAATAAACGCGTTGTTTTATACTTACGTGACAGGGGATAATGACGATCGGCTGTGCCTGTTTCTGTATTGATATTTATTGATTTAAGCCTTTTGAATTCACCTGTCAGTGGGTGCCCATGCCTGTTGGTGATTCTTGAAATACATACATACATACATAAATACATACATACATACATACATACATACATACAAAGCTCTGACAAACGACGAAGTGTGATAGCAGCTTAGATATCGATGTTTCAGTAGGCGATCATACTGTGCGTCTGCCTCACCGATGGTGGTGACGACAGTGAAGCAGAAGAAGAAGCTGTTGTACTCGTTCCAGACGGTGGCGGGCGGGGTGCTGGTGTTGGTGACGTCCACGACACACTCGTCCGACACCCTCTCCAGCAGCGACGTCCGCCGCCGCACCGTCGTCGCGTTCTCACCAGAGAACAGCTCCTCTGTGACCAAAGACTTCACCTTTTCCTGCATAACTTGTTTTATCGATAAAGTTAGACCTGGATTTCATGCTTTGGCTTCTGTGCAAGGCACTGAACGTCTTAACTATAGAGCTGGATAGCAGTAAAAATTATGCCGCTGTACTTTTGAAGCGACGCAGCATATGATGAAGGGTTTTGACAGTTAGGAATTCAAAGGTTTACAAATTTACTCCACAGCAGCCTCAATACGCATTCGGGATTGACTATGGTGCATGGCTCATGCTTCACGAGGAGTGTCAACCTTTCTGGCGCAATTATGAATGCTAAGGCTGCAAAAAGTAGTGTTTTGAAGCTTACAAAGCAAGCTAAATGTGCTAGTATTTGTCCTCATTTTTCGTTTGTAGGAAAATGGGTATCTTTTTTCATGTTATTTTGCTTTTTACAGACCAGCCGTCCATTTCACAGACGCTGATATATGTGCTATGTATAATTTCTAGTTCCCAAGGTGGTACAGGGGGTGGGGTCCGATCACACCTCTCCCCCAAGTGGTGGTGTGTAAGAAAAGAGCCCAGGTGGTGCTGGGTCAAGATCAAGGCCAAATGTCAAGGCCAAAGGTTAGGTCAAACCATCATTTCCCGCCCAATGGTTGCTGTTGTGCCAGTTATATTGTACATTGTGGGGAATATTTCATGCAGTGCCGTAATAGGTCATTGACTTTGTATGACCTGACTCCAAAATTTCAGAAAACATTGAATGGGACCCTTCTTTTATGGCCTTAGTACCGTTTTAACACGCGCATTGACGGGGGGCGGGTACCCGCCCCCCACGGGTTTTTCGGATACAGCAGAAAAACGGCGGCGCGCAGCGCCGCCGTACTTTCCATGCCTTTTCCCTCATCATTTTTACAACTTCTGTGAAAATTTTTGGGTTAGGTCATCTTAGGTTAGGTCACCAATACAGGTCAAGTGACCCGACCTCAAAAAAAGTTTAAGATAGCATAAGTCGGAGCAGGGTGAACTTATCCGATTGAAACTCATATCACATAATGGCCCCACCGAGTTCTCTAAAACATGTTCCGGTATTTTTGATATCGATGACCTAAGGTCAGGTACGAGGCATGACCTCTCCATTGGAAATACATGGGAAAATTGGTGTTTACGGAATAACTCAGTAACGGAGGGTGATAGAGCATTTATTTTAGCTGCATTAGACTCGCCTGGCTTTGCGGTTCTAATTATATGCATTTTATATAATTTGACCCTGACCTGACCTCAGGTCAGGTCAAATCCTTGATTTGACATAGCAAGGCTAAATTATATATCATTAGATTCGCCTTGCTGAGAGGATTCATGTAGTTTAAGTCGTTTTGCTATATCTTTACTTGTTCAGATGAAATGACCGAAAAACTGAATTTACATGTTATCCCTATGACGGCATGTTTTGACCTCTCGTGACCTTAAATATGACCTGACAAAAAATGGTTCGAATGTTTTCGATGGAGGAGTGGATGGGAAACCCAACGCCGTTTACCGTTTTTCGCTACCTACCGTGGTTCTCGAGATCTTAGGGGGGGGGGTACCCGCCCCCGTCAATGCGAAGGTGGCTCAGACCCCCGTCAATGCGTGTGTTAAAGGGTATTCCCGAATTCAACTGCATAACTATATTTTCCAATAGGTCCCCAACACGATCCAGACTTGACATTTACGACCTCGCTTTACCTTGACCATATTAACCAAAGTCAAGGAATGCACGCTATATTGTTATTACCAAAGTCCCTACAAGCCCTCAACTGAGAGTTTTTCCAACCCTCTTGGTTTTCCAGATCTAAGATAGAACACTTTAGGAACTGCTCATCTGCGCAGCGATGCCTATTTCTCTCCACTGTGCGGGCTAATATTTGGGTAAACCGTTTGGTGAGCTCAGCGAGTAAATTCGTTTCAGATTTTAATAGCCGATATCTCTGAAGCACAAATCAAAAGAACAAAAGAACTGTGATGTGCAGCTGATCGGCGATAGCCGGAAATTATTGCCTTGGAGTTAAGTTTCCCCATCAGCTGCAACCTACCATGAGCCAGTTTTATGAATGCCCTTTCCTACCGACTACAAGCAGCTCTATCCGCCACGGTTTCTTCAGCTTCATCGGACACCGATCGGGGAACAATTTACAGCCCTCAATAAATCTGGCTCGTGCCTCCTTGGCTGGGACGGGCGCAAATCTACCCTGATCGGCATTTCGCCCGGCAGATGTTTCATCCGAACGGACGCACTATTCTTGCCGGAGGATACTGCTTCAGTGCCGCCGGAAATCTACGCTCCGGCGCGTCACGTGAACCTTTGTAGAGACAGCCAACGGGCATTTACCCAGGGGGTGGACATGAGATACTTCTCTAGAATTCTGGGGGTTTTTAAGGTTCCAATTCTGGTTCAAACAGCTTTTTTTGCAGAAAAACTTAATATGTAATTCCAATAGGACTGTTTGCAGAGGTTGGGGTTCGGGCCAGTGGGAAAAGTTAAGTGGTGCTTAAGGGTATATTTTTCATTTTTGTTATGTAAAATTGATCAGGCTTCTGGTTGCAGTTTTTAGTCCCTGAAGCGCTTTTATAACAAGGAAAATCCACGATGAACTTCATGCTAATTCCTTCAGAATTCTGTTTCGAACGTTTCGCTTAACCAATCAAAACGCTGTATTTTACCTTATGTTAACAAAACCAAAGGTATCATGAACAAAACCCTTTAAAACACCACCATATCCTCAACATGCTGCCAAATCAGGCAGTCAGCTGGCTGTCATGTCCGAACCGTATCTATAGGAACCGTGCATTTACCGGCCGAAGCAATTTCACCAGCGGACATATTTCTGCATAGTTTACGACAGTGTTGAACCCGCTGGAGGCTTATCTGGTGATTGGGTGCCACGTGGATATGAGGGTGACAGTGGTCGTGACCCATGTTAGTGGTGATGAATCAAGATCAGATATATTTATGAAAACATTTATTGAAGCACGAGGCACAATATTCATGTTTTTCAACAACTCAGTCATTGTTTCGCATCCATCCCGGCTACGTCGTCAGGCGAGAAAACAGCCAGTCACACGTTTAATCGACAAGACTGTTTGTCCCTGAAGCGTACGACCCTCACATCCTCACACTTCGAGGCAATGAATGCAAAAATTATACATTAATATTCAGATGTAATTTTTGCTGCTTCTCAATTTAGGAAAACAAAGAAAGAAGCATATTATATTTTCGTGCGAATTTTTGTCACGGAGCCTTTTTCTCCTTTTTGTCATTGGGGAAGTCTTTGCTAACACCCTCTCTTAGTCTTATCAACATGCTTTTTAAGCTTCTGCTCAGGAGTGGAGCCAGAGTTTCATCCAGATGGGTTCAGCATCACAAGCTCTCTCACGGTTAGTAGAGATACTGGCTCTCTCGATTGCGTAAAGTGGAGCGCTAGCCAGAGAGCAGGTCGTATGGAGTGCACTCGATCTCTTACAGGGAACGAGCTTGCCAGTGGCTGATACAAGGTAGGGGGGGGCTAGAGAACTCAAGCCACCCCAAATTTCTGAGCGCCCTTAGTATCTAATCACATAGTAGGAGGCTATTCGCAGTTAAGATGGAGTAGGTTGAGCTTCCTAGCCCCCTCCCCCTCGTTCTCAAATGAAAGTTTGCTTCCATCACTGAGGCTTGACGTACGATAAATTTAGCGCAAATTCAAACTCTGCCAACACCTCATGATTTTCCACCATTGTCCAAGGTCGAGAAGTGAACCAAACCCCCACGGACCCTTATTGCCTCTTTGAGTGCCCGCTTTGCATCGGCCGGCGTACCTTGGATGTCAGCACGAAGTTGAAGCACACGTCGCACGCGATCGGCCTCCTGTCCACGCTCCAAGAAGAAGAAGGCTGCCGCGCCCAGCAGCAGCAGCAGCACGTAGACGGTCAGCAGGAGGACCCACTGGTGGTGGTGCATCGCCGCTGTCTGCCGGCGCAGCTCACCGAGAGCCCAGCACGGCGACAGCGCCGGGTGCCCCCTCTCTGAGACGAAGGAGACCACTCGGATAGAACAGGGGCGTTCGTTAGCTACCTATGTAGTTTAGCACCATCATTCAAAATCATGTTAGTGTAATGCCTAACATTTGGATATCACCAATAAGACGTTATGATACTCCCACTAGCCCGCGCCCCACCGGGGGTCCGGCGCCACCTTCGCCCCACCGGGGGCCATCGATGGCCCCCCTCTAACTCCGAAAATATGGGCGTTAGCGCAAATCTGCAAAGTGCAATAGAAAGCTCGCGTGAATTCAGTAAGAAATTACTTTGCATGTTTTAGTGCTCAGGTCAATGGTTTGACCTCCAGACGTCAAATTAGGTCAAGATCGGCTATTTTCACTCAAATATGCAATGATTAAGCAAACTGGGCATAACTCTTATGTCATTAGAGCTATTGAGGCCTGGTCAAGTACATTTGATAGCAAATTGCCAGTACTTTTTCCGCTATGTGGAACGTAAAGACCTCCCGCCAGTGGTTTGACCGCCAGAGGTCACCTCGTGACCTAATATGACCTGAGGTCACGAAAGGTCAAAAAGTGACCTTGCCGTATATCAAATGAAAGCCAGTGACAAGACAAACACGATGGTGTTTGTTTCATTGCTCTAGCTCAATTAGGTCAAAAGTTATTGTCAAAATACTGTTTTTGACCTCTGGTGACCTTGGATGACCTTGGAAAAGTCAAAGGGCAAATATGACCCCTGGGATCCGTGAAAGGGTGTCGAAAAACGTTGTTCTGAGCAGTCTGAGTATTTGCAATCATTTTTGTGGCTTTTATATCATGAAACAACTTTTCCCTATGCTTTTCCAATGGGAGAGGTCGCCTCGTGACCTGACCTCAGGGCACGAAATCGAAAAATCCCGGATATACACCTTGTAGACCCTGGAGGGGTCATGAAGTGTAGGAAGTTTCAAATCGATCGACTTTGAAATGTAGCTCTTACAGAGCTCTAAAGGTGAAGTGAGGTGACCTTGGTTGACCTCGTCTGGTGACCTGACCTTGGATGACCCGGGGTAAAAAATTTCAGGGATGATGGGAAAATGATGCAGTAAGAGGTAGAGCCCTCAACCGCGGTGCTGCGCCTCGTCGTTTTTCTGCTATCCCGGAAAAACCTTAGGGGGGCCATCGATGGCCCCCCCGGTGGGGCGAGGGCTCGGATACATCTGCTTTTATTGCTCGTGCCATTTTCGTTTAACCTTCGCCCGGGTGGGAGGGGGTCTTTTTAGACCCCCTCGGGTTTTCCGAAGCGACCAAAAAACGGCATCGTGCAGCGCCGCCAAACTTGATCTAACTGTTCCTTCATCATTTCTACATCTTTCCGGAAAATTTCAGCTCAAGGACATATCAGGTCAGGTCACCAGGCCAGGTGAAGTGACCTCACCTCAAAAAATGTTTAGGACCGCATAACTAAAAGAAGGGTTAATCGATCAAGTTCAAACTCATACCACATATTGGGCTCACCAGGAGCTACAAGATTTGTCCGGGATTTTTGATATTGGTGACCTAAGGTCATGTGCAGAGCATGACCTCCCCATTGTAAATACATGGGGAAAATCACGAAATGAGCTTTTCTCAGTAAGTATGGATGGAATCAACCTCAAACATCGCTTACGACCTGCTCTTAACCCATTTCTGAAGTTGATGCCAAAAATTTTGACTTGTGACCTTTAAAAGGTCACTTTTGGTCAAATAACCATTTTTCGGTGTTTTACTCCATAAATGTTGAATAAACTGAGATAGAACTTTTATTTTGTGATTAAAGTGTTTGTATAGTCACTGCAAGTCAAATGATATACATCATGACTATACCAGGTCAAGTTGGGTCAGACCGTTGACCTGGTTCAGGTCAAATTCTTAAATTTGACCTGGCTTAGCAATATCATATATCATTCGATTCGTATTGACGAGAGGATTGCAATGGTGCATAAACTATGGCTGTATCTTGTTTGGTTTGGAAGCTATTAGCGAAAAAGTAAACGCCCTTATGCATGGGTGGCTATGGACATTCCCAAGAATATGCCCAATATTTAGTGACCTGTAGCTCCCTAGGCTTTGACCTGACACGAAAATGAATGCCACTACAATGAAAGCGCATCTCAAGAGGCTTGGAATGATGTTAGAAAAATGTTTCTAGCTATCATAATTGTCTGAGATATATGAGGTTTTCTTAGTACACCTCATATTAGCGATTTTGACCTATTTTGACCTCTGGTGACCTTGATATTGACCTGACAAGAAACATGACCGAAGTATTTTCGATATCATTTTCGAAGAGCTTTTGATTGCCGTTTTGCGCTTTTTTCTAGCGCTCTTAGTTTTTGAGATCGTGGGGGTCTTTTTTAGCCCCCCTACCAGGGCGAAGGTGGCTCTTACCTGCCACCGAGGCAAGGGTTAAATGCAGGTGATCCCTTTGCAAATGTTCATTCACGCTCAATCATACGATGCTTGCATTCTACCCTATCTCCATTACTTAGTGATCTTCCTCGCTTTGCCCTGACCTGCTTATATTAGCTGATATTCAAAGAGCAGATATCAGTTGACCGCTGAATCCAGATCGATCCGACAAGTGTCGGTGGAGAGAATCCCCTTGCAACCAGCGATGGTCGGAGGAGAATCCACTCTTGATATGTGATGATCTCGTGCCGCCGCGCACCTCTGTGGCGACTGGCCTCAGAACACGGGCTGGCGGTGGGCCACCTGCGTGTTGAGATGTATTGTATCTGGAAACTACTCACCCTGCCATCTCGCGGATGGTTGTGAAGCTCTTATCGATAATTGACTGTATCCAGATTGTGGTTTGGCAATCTTTTGCCGGTCATCAACATCTCATGATGTGCAAACGGACCCACGTGCCATCTTCTCTTCGAATTACCAACTAGCAACTAGCAAACAGGAAGAACTAGCACCTAGTTAACCCTTACCCCGGTGGCGGGTACGAGCCACCTTCGCCCTGGTGGGGGAGCTAAAAACGACCTCTTACGATCTCAAAAACTAAAAAAGCTAGAAAAAGCACAACACGTCAATCAGAAGCTCATGGGGATGAGGTGGCTTAGTGGATAGCACCTTTGTCTTCTAAGCTACTGTTCCCGGGTTCAAGACCCGGCGGAGCCTCTGAATAAGTTGATATGATCCCCAAAATCCCTTCCAACAGGTTGAGAGTTGGCGACGCCGTATGACCCTGGCAGTTGGTGCGTTGTTAAACCCCAAAAATTATTATTAATCAGAAGCTCTTCAAAAATGATATCGAAAATACTTTGGTCATTTTTATCGTCAGGTCACCAGAGGCCAAAATAGGTCAAAATCGCTAATATGGGGTGTACTAAGAACACCTCATATATCTCAGAAACTATGATAGCTAGAAACGTTTTTTGAACACCATTCGAAACCTCTTGAGTTGCTCTTTTATTGCATGAGCAATTATTTTTGGGTCAGGTTAAAGCCTAGCGAGCTGCAGGTCACTGAACATTGGGAACGCTCTTGGGAATGTCCATAGCCACCCATTTACAAGGGCGGTTCCTTTTTCACTAATAACGTCCAAAGCAAGATGCAGCCATAGTTGATGCACTATTGCAATTATCTCGGCAATAAAAATAGAATCATTTATGATATTACTATGCCAGGCCAAAATTTAAAAAAATTGACCTGACCCAGGTCAATGGTTTGACCCAACTTGACCTGGTATAATCATGATGTATATTAGGTATTTGACTTGCAGTGACCATACAAACACTTCGGTAACAAAATGAAATTTATATATTTTTTATTTAAAATGCATCCAGTAAAACACCGAAAAATACTTATTTGACCTAAGGTGTCCTTTCAAAGGCCACAGATCAGAATTTTGGGCATCAAATTCCGAAATGGGCTAAGAGCAAGTCGTAAACGATGTTTGAAGTTGATTCTATCTCGTGATTTTTCCCATGCATTTGCAATGGGGAGGTCATGTTCTGTACATGACCTTAGGTCACAAAAAAAATCCCGGACCATATATTGTAGCTCCTGGTGGGCCTAATATGTGGTATGAGTTTAAACTTGATCGATTAACACGTGCATTGACGGGGGTCTGAGCCACCTTCGCATTGACGGGGGAGCGGGTACCCGCCCCCCCCTAAGATCTCGAGAACCACGGTAGGTAGCAAAAAACGGTAAACGGCGTTGGGCTGCCCATCCACTTCTCCATCGGAAACATTTAAACCATTTTTTGTCAGGTCACATTTAAGGTCACGAGAGGTCAAAACATGTCCGTCATAGGGATAACATGTAAATTCAGTTTTTCAGCCATTACATCTGAACAACTAAAGATAGAGCAAAACGACTTGAACTATATGAATCCTCTTAGCAAGCCGAATCGAATGATATATAATTTGACATTGCTAGGTCAAATCAAGGATTTGACCTAACCTGAGGTCAGGTCATGGTCAAATCATTTAAAATGCATATCATTAGAACCGCAAAGCCCAGGCGAGTCTAATGCCGCTAACATAAATGCTCTATCACCATCGGTTACTGAGTCATTCCGTAGAAACCATTTTTCCCATGTATTTCCTATGGAGAGGTCATGCCTCGTACCTGACCTTAGGTCATCGATACCAAAAATACCGGAACATATTTTAGAGAACTCGGTGAGGCCATTATGTGACATGAGTTTCAATCGGATAAGTTCACCCTGCTCCGACTTATGCTATCTTAAACATTTTTTGAGGTCGGGTCACTTGACCTGCACTGGTGACCTGACCTGAGATGACCTAACCTTAAAATTTTCACAGAAGTTGTAAAAATGATGAGGGAAAAGGTATACCAAGTACGGCGGCGCTACGAGCCGCCGTTTTTCTACTATCTCTGAAAAACCTGAGGGGGCGGGTACCCGCCCCCCGTCAATGCGCGTGTTAACCCTCGTTTAACACGTGTATTGACGGGGGTCTGAGCCACCTTCGCTTTGACGAGGGGGGCGGGTACCCACCCCCGTAAGATCTCGAGAACCACGGTAGGTAGCAAAAAACGGTAAACGGCGTTGGGCTGCCCATCCACTTCTCCATCGAAAACATTTGAACCTTTTTTTGTCACGTCACATTTAAGGTCACGAGAGGTCAAAACATGACCGTAATAGGGATAACATGTAAATTAAGTTTTTCAGCCATTACATCTGAACAAATAAAGATAGAGAAAAACGGCTTAAACTATATGAATCCTCGCAGGATGCCGAATCGAATGATATGTAATTTGACCTTGTTAGGTCAAATCAAGGATTTGACCTGACCTGACGTCAGGTCAGGGTCAAATTATATAAAATGCATATCATTAGAACTGCAAAGCCAAGGCGAGTTTAATGAAGCCAAAATAAACGCTCTATCTCTATCCGTTACTGAGTTATACAATAAAACCATTTTTCCCATGTATTTCCAATGGAGAGGTCATGCCTCGTACTTGACCTTAGGTCACCGATATAAAAAATACCGGTAAATATTTTAGAGAACTCCGTTGGCCCATAATGTGATATGAGTTTCAATCGGATAAGTTCACCCTGCTCCGACTTATGCTATCTTAAACTTTTTTTGAGGTCAGGTCACTTGACCTGTACTGGTGACCTGACCTGAGATGACCTAACCTTGAAATTTTCACAAAAGTTATAAAAATGATGAGGGAAAAGGTATGCTAAGTACGGCGGCGCTAGGCGCCGCCGTTTTTATGCTATCTCCGAAAAACCCGAGGGGGGCGGGTACCCGCCCCCGTCAATGCGCGTGTTAATTATGCAGCCCAAAGTATTTTTTAGGTTAGGTCTCTTCATGGCTTGGTGACATGACCTGATATGACCTTGAGCTAAAATTCTCAGAAAAGATGTAAAAATGATGAGAGAACAGCTTGACTACGTTTTGCGGCGCTGCCCGTCGCTGTTTATCGGTAACTTAAAAAACCCAAAGGGGTCAAAAACGACTCCACACCCGGGCGAAGGTTAACTGCTTGCGATATCTAGTTATGGTTGAGATGTTTCGACGATGTTTTTGGATGTTGTATGATATTTGCAGGTGAATTGACATGTGTGTCGTTAGGTGTGTTCTTGTTTTCTTGCTATTTCCCTCCCCTTACATGAGCGCGGATATTTTAGTTCAATGACGTGACAAGTGAAAAACCCCTGTAATGGCGGACCTCTGTCGAATATACTGATTCTCATTCTGATTTCTAAACGATCCTAATGCCATTTCTCATGATTTTATTTTAACAACCCTATTGATTATTTTATTTTGATAACCAGTTTTGAAGATAATATAAATCTGCAATACCTTAACACCCGCACTGGAGGGGGGTCTGGCACTAACGCGCACTGGAGGGGGGCCTGGTAGGCCCCCCCTAAGATCTCGGAAACTAAGAGGGTTAGGAAAACGTCACTTGGTAGGTGGGTGGGGGCTATAGTGATCTACATGATGATCAATTTTCATTGACCTAGGTTAATATCTTTAAGGTCAAACGAGGTCGTAAAGGTCAAATATTGGCCATGCTGGTATCGATTGATAAATGCTGTGATTATGCAGGAAAATGGCGGGAATAAGCTAAAGGCGGACAAGGCTCATAGAGACGAGGTCTCAAAGAGGCTTCTCCACAACTTTTGGGTCAAGGTCATTCAAGGTCATTGACCTTTAAGGTCACCATATGGTATACTACTTATTATTTACACTTTGACTAACACTGTAGCCACTGTTTGGCGGGAAATGAGGATTGACCTTTCCCAATGACCTTTGACCTTGACCTTTGACCTTGACCTTTGTATTGGGGTACCCTACCGATGACGTCATAGCATAATATATGTCAGACGGGGTAACGTCATTTGGCCGGACGCACAGTGGTCAGTGACCTTGAAAGTGCAGATATGACC
Source organism: Lepas anatifera (assembly GCA_034440635.1). NCBI lineage: Eukaryota > Metazoa > Arthropoda > Thecostraca > Lepadidae > Lepas > Lepas anatifera. The sequence goes on from JAOTON010000501.1 coordinate 191,118, forward strand.
TTGACCTGTGACCTTTGACCTTGACCTTGACTTTCATGTGAAGTAACCTTGACATATAGTCCCGCTTATATGACGTTATGACGTCACCACTCGATCTTCAATGCAAGCTAACTGGTCCGACCGCGCGTTTACGGCGATCTCAAATGCAGGTCTGACTTTGAAAGCCTATAAGTCAAAAAATTTTCGGCCGATTTTCAAAAAGTCTTCACCAATCGACGCGCTATTAAATTCTATTAAATGTGGCCAGGTTTCGTTTTTCCACTACAGGCGGTTCTCCGGCCACCTTGGAAAAACAGGTGGGGGGGCCTCCGAGGCCCCCTCCAGTGCGCGTGTTAAGAGCTACTTTAAACTGTTCACGTTGGATGTTCTGTTCACTGAACCAGCATTGGCATTTGCCCTAGAGTTGACAGTTTCAGATGAAAGGTGATAATGCTCACCCAAGCGATATCTACCGAGCGAGACGAGAGAGCCTTGCCTTTGTCATCCCTTTACGTAATAGTTTTGTATTAATTCAGCCACTTAACTTGTATACAGATGCGCCGATCAGAACGTGAGCACAATATCCCTACGCATACCTATCGTAATGAAAGGGGAGGGAGGGACAGGGGTGGTCTGCTCTCAATTTTCATTACACAAATTCCCGATTTCCGCCAAATTGGGTAGAAGTATAGCAGCCTGTAGCCAACCAGTGCAGAGGGCAGCAATGAGCCCACATCCAATGAGCTTTTGGTTATAGAGGGCAGAGTCACGGTCACAGTTGAAGATTACTTGACTCCCACACTTTTCTTCCGGTGGGGACGGTTATGTCTTTGTGCGTATTATTTGCGTCACTGCATAAAGTGACAAAGTTAAACTCTTGTTAATACGAAACAAATCACGACAAACGGCGTTAAGAAACAATATCGTAAGTATGGCACATACGTAATCGTACATACGTTCTGACAACTTTGGTATTAGCCTGAACCCTAGATGGTGCTGTATTTTGTGGACGGAGTTTTACAAGCTAGAGGTGTGCACGAACTTTTCCCCAGGCTTACATACGAGCGGAGTTTGCAGGGGTCATCAATATCCCCATCGGCTAAGCGAGGCAGCGCCTGACAGTGGAGGGTGGATTGATTCCCTGGCAAACTGATTAGTGCCTCGTTTGTTTTTATCTAAGCTCGGAACGATACCAAACTTTTCGCCGAACCGAGGAGGCAGACTGGTACTTGGGTCCAAATGCGAAACACCAGAATAGAGCTGGTGTGGGCTTTGCCGCGGAGACTAAGCTGCTCACTGCACGTAGCATTCTGCCAGTGCTGAAGCTCGCTGGAAAAAGATAATTGTGGGGAGCAAATCAAATAAGGCAAATCCGGTATTTGCGACATAAGTTTTCCTTTTGAGGTAGAAATTCTGGAGCGAATAAGCCCTTCTATTTTGTAGGGTATTGCAGTTTGGCATTACCTACACATTTTGTACGTTTAGGGCAGTCATCTCTGCTTTCGAAGAACTCTGATGTTCTGTCTTATTTGGGAAAACTTTAATTTATTTGTATTTTGTATTTATTTGAGTTATCACCTACGGGATGGCCCCAATAAACGGCGAAGTACAGGAGATAAAACATTGAACAATATATACATACACAGCATTAAGCAGAAGCGCTACAAGACCTTAATTAAAATGACCTAAAAGGAAGTAGCGCATCAAATAATACCTATGAATACACACAGGCAATACAAACCATAAAAGACAACAGAGGGACATAAAATATAATAAAACCTTAAAGTCCCTAAAAGACAATAAGCCATAAAGTTCCTAAAGTCCTTAAAAGTTTCTAAAACTCCTAAAAGTAAAGAGGCCTTCTTTGGCGGTGCCTACCCTTGCATACGGCACTTTCGCAGGGTTCGTGGTTGCTGACGGGTAGCACGAGATGGGACATGAAGTAGAATGCCGCGAGAAGAGATGATGAGAGATACGCCCTCTCAGAATGTTTCGGACAAACATGAGGTCATGCTGTTTTCGCCTAGCTGCTACGAAACAACCCCAAGTGTTTGGAGGTTTCTAAGCCAGTGATGGTGATGGGTGGCGACTGTGTGAGTTGAGCCATATTAAAACTTGTGTTCTACCCGGCTCAATCGCTCGGTGTGGCCGCAGCTCCGTTCCCACAACCTACGTTTCTTATGTTGGATAGACATTGATTTTCTTTGTGATAAATCACTATTCTGTCTCTCTCAACCTATTCAAAATTATACCTGAATGAGGGCCTTTGCTGAGCTAGTCCGATCCAAATATTTCCATATATTGGCTTAACACTTAACTTAACACTTAACTTCCATATATTGGCTTAACTTAACACTATACCAAGGTCAATCTTGACATGGGGAAATGACTATCTCAGGGCTGGCGCTTTTTGATGTGTGGGGATGCAGCTGAAGCATAAAAATCGCTGGCTCATTGGTGAGGGATATTGGGGACTAGTTTCCGAGGTAACGGAACGGCCTGCTCCTGGACATTACTGCAGCTGAACGGGCAGTGACGCCAAGAACCATTCGGTCTATCCTGCAGGTTGACAACATGATCGACATCCTATCAGTGGTCAGATCTTCAGAAAGTCCACCCAAACCTTAGTACCTCCTATATTCAATTGCCCGCTTATAGGGCTCTGATCAACACCATTCCGGCAGTTCGACTGCAAAAAATAGACGACCTCGTGCCGATATATAACGTCCGGTTTATACTCACTCAATTTGTGCCGTGGCGGGCCGTTGACGGCCCAGTTCGCTCCAGATGAGCCCTTCAGCGGTGTCATCATAATTTGGAGGATCAGTCAACGGCAGTGATGGATGTGCCGGCGCCTCTGAAGCCTGCCGCTCGGATGATTGTGGCCCTACTCTCCCTGGAGACTCCATCTGTAGCCACTAGAAAATCATCTCTCATTACGCGCTTCATATAAAGCGCGATGTGGAGGTGGTTAGAGACTAAATGAGATACGCATATGCAAGAGAGAGGAAGTGTCTTCAGAGAGACCAATCTCGCTTCCCCCATGTTTGCTGACGGAAAATAGTTCCTCTTCTTCCGCGAATAAAACGGATGGGACATCAATCCCAGATTAATAAATTCAAATATGAAGCCTTTCCCTTATTTTTGCATGAATCTCAACCCGGCACCGTCTGGGTTCTTTTCATACACACTATCGCCTCGGGGAGTGGGGTCCGATCGGACTCACCCCCTACGTTCTTGGAAACTGTATTTGTTGACCCTTGCCGACGCCAAAATGGGTCAAATTTACATTGAGTGAATCCCTCATTGCTCGGGAACCAATAGACCTAGACCAAAAACAAAAGCCATCAATATGTTTGTATTGACCCCAGAATTTAAGTCATATGAAACAAAATTTTAAGCTAACAATAAGATTGTGAATAGTCCTAAAAATAACCGTCTTACATTCATACTATACATTGAAGAAAAAAGGCCAAGATAATAAACAATATTTCGAATACGATTCTTTTTCAAGTTTTGAGTGACCAGAAATACGAAAGTATGTATGTGGTCACACACTACCATCCAGATAGCCCTCTGCAGCTTTGGATATTTTAGTGTCATGTTAGAGCTGGGTGTCATTTTTTCTTTCAGTGCAGGAATACAATAAAGTATGAATTATCACTCTTCCAAGAAATGACTTCCTTCAATGATAACAAAATGGAACAAAAGAATGGAACAAATGGAACAAACGAATGTTATTCGAAATATTGTTTATTATCTTGGCCTTTTCTCTTCAATATATAGTATGAATGTACGATTATTTTTAGGACTATTCACAATCTTATTGTTACCTTAAAATGTTATTTTTCATATGACATAAATCCAGGGGTCAATAAAAACATATTGATGGCTTTTGTTTTTGGTCTAGGTTTATTGGTTCCCGAGTAATGAGGTATTCACTCAATGTAAATTTGTCCCATTTTGGCGTCGGCAGGGGTCAACAAATACGGTTTCCAAGAATGTAGGGAGTGAGTCCGATCGGACCTCACTCCCCGAGGCGGTAGTGTGTATGAAAAGAACCCAGACGGTGCCGGGTTGAGATTCATATAGAAATAAGAGAAATACTGTCATACTCGTATTTCTGGTCACTCAGAACTTGACAAAGAATCGTATTCGAAATATTGTTTATTATCTTGGCCTTTTGTTATCTATCCAGAACCCAGCTCACGGGCGCGCTGCTAAAATATGCATATCTGGTGATTTTTCTAGAGTTGGGGTTCTGGTGCTGGCCTACCTTGTGGTGTGGGTCACCACCCCAGGAAAACTCCGAGGCACGTGCAATCTGCACGTGAAATTTCACGTGTTAAGTCTATGGGAAAAAATAAATTTAGAAAATAAAAATGTTCTAAAAAATGGGTCTGACGATTTTGTTTAAACTTCTTGAGGTGTTAGTGGGCACCCTTGGGTACTACCGGGTATGGGTGGTATATCTAGGAAAACTTTAAGTCTCGCGCTATATAACCTTTAAAATAGCCTTGCAGCCCAAAAATCTCGACTTTGCCCGAATTGTTTGGTTGTGCACCTTGTTTGGTTGCCTGCAACTGGCCCCACAGGCAGTCAGTGCAGGCAGTCAGTCAGTCAGTGCCAGATTGCTATTATACATACTTTCGTATTTCTGGTCACTCAAAACTTGACAAAGAATCGTATTCGAAATATTGTTTATTATCTTGGCCTTTTCTCTTCAATGTATAGTATGAATGTAAGGCGGCTATTTTTAGGACTATTCACAATGACAACATTCAACCTTTTCATCTCCAATCTTAGAAAAAAGCAATAAGATTATGCCGTGGCCTTGACCTTACATCAAGGTTAAACAGTAATTTTTCAAGGTCACGCTGCGTATCATTAGAATCTCTGGATCATACATGTCGCTATGCTACCAAATTTAACATGCACCTTTTTTGTTCCAAAGTTATAGACGCACAATAACTAAGACCGTGACTTTAGTGACGTCTGGTGACCTTGGCAATGACCTGACATTTGTTATCATTGAAGGGAAGTCATTTCTTGGAAAAGTGATAATTCATACTTTATTTTATTCCTGCACTGAAAGGAAAAATCACACCCAGCCCTAACATGACCCTAAAATATAGCGAATGAAACACCATTTTTTGTTGGACTGATGACTATTTTTGGGGATTAGATCCCTTCATTTGGCGTCAATAACCTTAAACCGGTGTCCTTTCCGAAAGTAACGCGACACCTCATTTTCAACACCATTTCACTTTCTGGCGTCAAAACAACACACACATGGGGAGTTATTACAACATTAAGGGTGTCAGACATTTTAATGGAGATATCCCAACCACCAAATGCCGAATTTGGCTCTTTTCGTGAGGTGTCGGTAGGGTATCTGACTCTTTCAAGAAAGGTGTCCGACGCCTTTCGTAGGGCGCATGAAGGGTGTCAGACTCTTCCAAGAAGGCGTCTGACTCTCTGCACGTAGCTTGCGAGTGGTCGCGACACTTTTGTAGAGAATTTTGCCCCTCACTGGAGAGTCTGACTCTTCTGTGACGTCACAGCACGTGCTATTTCCTTTCTTGTTGCTGCAAAACGGCGTAAAACCGCCTCATTCTGTGTGCAAAATAAATAGGAGCAGGGTAAGGTAAGTGAAGTTATAATTATATGCAATGCATCGTAGGATTGTTAACCCGATGCATTGGAGGATTAGCATTGCACACTATGTGCCTTTAATTTAAGAAATATCATCGAGCATATCTTACAAGTCTACTTATTACAGTGCGTTGCCATGGATTTCTTTCCATGGGGGTTAGGATTGATGGGGGCCTTCTACCCCTGTTCCTTAAAGAGGATCCTAGGTTTTGGGGGCTCCATTTTGTTTTTCATTTGGGGGCTTTCTCTATCAGAAAGCGACCTCCTATGTTGAGTGTTAATGGGCATCCTTTATAAGTAAGGCCACCTCCACGTAGGTCATTCATTGGGCGTCTTTTATAAGTAAGGAGGCCTCCTGGATAGGCTTTCCGGGGGTCCGGCGCCACCTTCGCCCCACCGGGGGTCATTGATGGCCCCCTCAGACTCCGAACATATGGGGGTAGCGCAAATCTGCAAAGGGCATTAGAACTCTAGTGTAAATTCATTATGATTATAATTCATGTGTTAAAACGCTCAGGTCAGTGGTTTGAACTCAAGAAGTCGAATTAGGTCACGATAGCCTATTTCTACTTAAAATATGCAATGGTTAAGAAACCCGCGCATAGCTCTCATGCCATTCGAGCTATCGAGATTTGGTGAAGTAAATTTGATAGGAAAATGTCAGGGCCTTTTCCGCTATATGAAACATAATGACGTACAAGGGCGGAGTCAGAAGTGGTAAATATCGGAAATTTTCGGATAGATGTTTTTGACCCTTTTTTCTTATCTGAAGTGAATTGACGTTTGTGACTTGTACTGAGAGATGCAAGGAACCTATTTTTGCGTTTTTATTCTCACGGGAGGATGTAGGACATTTAAAAAGGGGGGACATTATAACAAAGTTGTTTCTTATTACCGTTTTTCGTATTGAGAGGCTTTGTTCTCAAAATTTTACATGCGAAATGTTGATTCCGATACAAACTGAAATTTTGTACGTATTTGGATGCTCATAGGTGGTTCCAGGAGCAGAAAAACGAAGTAAAATCAGGAAGTCATGAACATCAATTGTTATGCATCTCCTTATAAATTGTTTTTTTATAAATTTTGTTCAAGTTGTTCCTAGTTCGATTGCTGGAGTCAAAGTCTCACTAAAGTCATCAAGGGACTTGTCACGGAGACCCCCGACCCCACCACCCGAACGAGCAACTACCTCAATGGAGGGTTAACCTTCGCCCGGGTGGGGGGTCTTTTAGACCCCCTCGGGTTTTTCCGAAGTGACCAAAAACGGCGGCGCGCAGCGCCACCAAACCTGGTCTAGCTGTTCATCCATCATTTTTACATCTTTCCTGAAAATTTTGGCTCATGGTCATATTAGGTCAGGTCACCAGGCCAGGTGAAGTGACCTCACCTCAAAAAATACTTAGGACCGCATAACTAAAAGAAGGGTTAATCGATCAAGTTGAAACTCATACCACATATTGGGCCCACCAGGAGCTACAACATTTGTTCCGGGATTTTTGATATTGGTGACCTAAGGTCATGTGCAGAGCATGACCTCCCCATTGTAAATACATGAGAGGAAAATCACGAAATGTGCTTTTCTCAGTAAGTATGGATGAAATCAACTTCAAACATCGGTTACGATTTGATCTTAGCCCATTTTTGAAGTTTATGCCAAAAATTTTGACTCGTGACTTTTAAAAGGTCACTTTAGGTCAAATAAGCATTTTTTGGTGTTTTACCCTATAAATTTAGAATAAACTAAGATAGAACTTATATTTTATCACCGAAGTGTTTGTTAAGTCACTGCAAGTCAAATAATATACATCATGACTATACCAGGTCAAGTTGGGTCAGACCGTTGACCCGGTTCAGGTCAAATTCTTAAATTTGACCTGGCATAGCAATATTATATATCATTCGATTCGTATTGACGAGAGGATTGCAATGGTGCATAAACTATGGCTGTATCTGGTTTGGTTTGGAAGCTATTAGCGAAAAAGTAAACGCCCTTATGCATAGGTGGCTATGGACATTCCCAAGAATATGCCCAATATTTAGTGACCTGTAGCTCCCTAGGCTTTGACCTGACACGAAAATGAATGTCACTGCAATGAAAGTGCATCTCAAGAGCTTTCGAATGGTGTTAGAAAAATGTTTCTAGCTATCATAGTGTCTGAGATATATGAGGTTTTCTTAGTACACCTCATATTAGCGATTTTGACCTATTTTGACCTCTGGTGACCTTGGTATTGACCTGAAAAGAAAAATGACCGAAGTATTTTCGATATCATTTTTGAAGAGCTTTCGATTGCCGTTTTGTGCTTTTTTCTAGCTCTCTTAGTTTTTGAGATCGTGGGGGTCTTTTTAGCCCCCCCCACCAGGGCGAAGGTGGCTCGTACCCGCCACCGGGGCAAGGGTTAAGAAAGAATTCAAACATTGCATATTTTGAGAATAAGCTTTCCTATTTGGGGTGAAACGTGCCCAATTATGAGTCAGCATTCCTATCATTGAGTATACCTACAAAACATTGTTTTTATAATTCTGACTACAGCTTTAGCTTCCTCCCAATTGGTTAAGATTAAATTTCAGACCAGATGCCGAAACCCTTGACATTCTTAAATAACTTATTGGTTCTGTCTGTGAAATGTCAGCCAGAATGAAAAATGAAATTACCAACTAACATTTAGATATTCGGTCATTGCAGACCCTCTTGGGAAACGTGAGGGGTCTTGGAACCATATATTTTGAGCAAATGTACCTAAGGTGAATGATCCAAAAGGTTGTTTCAAATGTTTCATAATTGACCATATATGTGACAAGAGATTTATGGCGGATTTCGAAGGTCTGGCTATGCTAGGACTGAAAATTATTGATATATACTCCACGATTCTGATGAAGGGCTGTGCCCGAATATATAATCTTCAGTGTTTTTTACATTTCCGGATTCGAGGGGAGAGGCCAGGGAACATCTTAGCAACTCATCATCATGCTCCTCGCCGCAGCACTTCAAAACTTATGAACGTTTGAAAACATGTTTCATCATAAGTAAGTAGGTCTATTTTCATATGCCTTGTTCGAGTTTGTTAGCCCATTTGATATTATTATCCATTTGTCAGCATGTGAAATAAGACACATTTTTCATTATCTTACTATAGATTTTGTAAAATCTGTCTGGATTGGAGGTGAGCTAAGCAGAGGGAACCCTTACCCTTTTTCTATCGATGGTCTTCCGGTTGCATTTGGGGCCAGAAGACGCTTTAGCTTTCGCATAGAGACTGAAAAGTTCCTTTTGAAGCAGATGTAGGTACAAGGGGAGGGGCTAAGAGGGCTCAAGCCCCCTTCCACACCATGAAATGTCAGAGTGCCTAAAGTAAATGCGTAGTCGGATGCTGTCCCGACACTATGGCGGGAAGGCGCGAGCGCCCAAGCTTCCCTCCCCCGAAATGAAGTCCTGGATCTGCCACTGTTGTGAAGACGTAATCCGAGTCTCGTTTTACCCTTGTAAGAAGCCTTGCAACACCCTTGTTCCCACCCCGTTACGCACTGGTAAAGCGCTTGTGTAAGCAAGGTTCTAATCTCGTCACGCTCTTGTAGGAAGGCTACGGTTGCGTACAAGGCGGACACAAGGCTTTGTTCTACCCTTGTTATGGGGTAATCATGACCTAGTAGAGGGCTTGTGGGGACGTTGTCAGCCATTGTCTTTGCCATGTAGCTTAACCATAGTTAAGTTACAAGGTTTGTACAACGTCTTCTAGCAACCCTTGCCGTACTATGGTTCTACCATTGTTCTACATGGTTTTTCATTGTATTTCCCTTGTTTTCGTGGCACGGATTTTGAACGTACAAGCTTTGCGTTTTACCCTAGTAATTTTCCATGTAAACAAAGGGTCTGACAAGGTTTACCCTTGTAAAAATTTCTTTCTGTGTGGTAAAGCGGTTGTGTAAGCATGGTTCTAATCTCGTCACGCTCTTGTAGGAAGGCTGCACAGAAAGAAATTTTTACAAGGGCAAACCTTGTCAGACCCTTGCTTACATGGAAAATTACTAGGGTAAAACGCAAAGCTTGTACGTTCAAAATCCGTGCCACGAAAACAAGGGAAATACAAGGAAAAACCATGTAGAACAATGGTAGAACCATAGTACGACAAGGGTTGCTAGAAGACATTGTACAAACCTTGTAGCTTAACTATGGTTAACCTACATGGCAAAGACAATAGCTGACAACGTCAACCCAAAGGCCCTCTACTAGGTCATGATTACCCCATAACAAGGGTAGAACAAAGCCTCGTGTCCACCTTGTACCCAACTGCAGCCTTCCTACAAGAGCGTGACGAAATTAGAACCTTGCTTACACAACCGCTTTACCAGTGCGTAACGGGGAGGGAACAAGGGTGTTGCAAGGCTTCTTACAAGGGTAAAACGAGACTCGGATTACGTCTTCACAACAGTGGCAGATCCAGGACTTCATTTCGGGGGGAAGCTTGGGCGCTCGCGCCTTCCCCGCCATAGTGTCTGGACAGCATCCGACTACGCATTTACTTTAGGCACTCTGACATTTCATGGTGTGGAAGGGGGCTTGAGCCCTCTTAGCCCCTCCCCTTGTACCTACATCTGCTTCAAAAGGAACTTTTCAGTCTCTATGCGAAAGCTAAAGCGTCTTCTGGCCCCAAATGCAACCGGAAGACCATCGGTAGAAAAAGGGTAAGCATTGAGCCACCTCTCAAGCAAGAAAATAACCAGCACGTTGTCTTACCCATATCGGTAAAACACAGCATTACTCATCAGGCGCCGATCCAACTGAAGACACCGACAATATCATATTGGAACTCAACTCACCCTATGTTTCAAACGGGCCCATAAGGCAAACACAAATAGGTTCTACCCACTGCAGGTACCTAAGCCATATGATCAAATAGTCTGTGCTCGTTTGACACGAAAATATGAGCCTTAATACCAATATGGCATACATGCCTGAAGTAACTACATACCTCCCTTACCTGGACCTGGATTGACCATTCCAAAATGCCTCACTTTTCAACTATTGGAACAGAGAACAATACTTTCCACTCGCAGATCACCGAAAAATATTCCAGACAGCTTCCAAAGTTCCACCATTGATTAAAATAAGTCACATTTATTCTAACCTACACGGCATGCGTGCCAGGCCACTCTGTATTGCCACGGGTAAACAGAAAGCAAGATGGCGACCGTAGCTCGAGCAGGTATTTGAAACCATAGTCAAACGACAATATCCGAGCAAAGGTGCAACAACGCCCTAGCTTTACCTACCAGCTATTTATAATGCCACTACAACGCCTAGTATTCAGTTAGTGCAGCGCCGGTGCGCAAGCAAGGTATGAACCAGGTATGAACGAGGCTCGCACTATTGTGACACAAGGCAAGGTTGTCATTCCGTAGTAATCGCATTGCTTTATGCTAGTGACGTAACCAGGGTTGTTTTACTTCGGTAATTGAACTACGGTGCAACTATTGTTCTGCAATGGTAAAACTTGTAGAAACACAATCTTAAGCTTGCAACTTGTAGTAAATTCTTTCTGTGTGCGGTTGCGTACAAGGCGGACACAAGGCTTTGTTCTACCCTTGTTTTGGGGTAATCATGACCTAGTAGAGGGCTTGTGGGGACGATGTCAGTCATTGCCTTCGCCATGTAGGTTAACCATAGTCAAGTTACAAGGCTTGTACAACGTCCTCTAGCAACCCTTGTCGTACTATGGTTCTACCATTGTTCTACATGGTTTTTCCTTGTATTTCCCTTGTTTTCATGGCACGGATTTTGAGCGTACAAGCTTTGCGTTTTACCCTAGTAATTTTCCATGTAAACAATGGTCTGACAAGGTTTGCCGTTGTAAAATTTCTTTCTGTGCAGCGGGGCGTGTGTTAACATAAGGTATCGACGCGTAATATGTTTGATGCGGCAGCGCCCCTGCGATTCCCGTCCTAGTTCCTGATCTTGTCCTCTTTGACTCGGCTGCTCTTGCCCCGGTCTTGCTGCTGTTGGTTGTTTCGTGTTGCCGCTTCTGTTGTTGAACCGGCTGCTTTAGGTTCCTGCTGCGATTGCTGGTGTTTCCTTCCTGACTCTGCTCCTTCCGGGTCTTGTCTTCGTTCTCGTGTGAGGGCCTTATCTATGAATTTGTCCGGATATCCGTTTTCTCGGAATATTTCCTTCAGCGTTAGCATCTCGTTTTTCAGGGAGACTGTATCTGTCGTGATGTCCCTTGCTCTTGCGCTAAGGCAGGATATGACACCTGTTTTTATGCTGGAGGCGTGGTGGGATTCGTGTCTTATATACGGATTAGGCGCTGTTTCTTTTCTAAGTACCGACATCTCGAGTTTTCCCGATTCTTTAGAGATTTTCATGTCTGGGAAGTTGAGGGTTCCCTCTTGCTCTTTCCGAAGTGAACTTTATATTTTCTGATATGCTATTGATGTGGTTATGAAACTCGGAGAGTGTTGCTGGTCCGTGCTAACATATTATCAAGACGTCATCCATGTACCGACGCCAAAATTGCGGTTTTAGCCAGGCGGTGCTTAGAGCTTTTGTTTCTAGGTACTCTATGTAGCTATTTGCTAATATCACTGAAAGGCTAAGGCCCATGTGTGCCCCTTCCCGTTGTTCGAAAAACTTCTGGTTCACTTTAAAGTACCTGCATTCCAGACACTCGATCATCAGTCCCATATCGTCTCTACTGAGAGGGACGTCCTATCGCTCAGGGATGAATATTCTCGAAGTTTTTGGAACCCTCAACTTCCTTGACATGTGAATCTTTCAAGAATCAGGAAAACTCAAGGTGTCGATTTTAAGAAAAGAAACAGCACATAATCTGTTTATAAGACACAAATCCTACCACGCATCCGGAATAAAAACAGGTATCATATCCTGCCTTAGCGCAAGAGCAAGGAGCATCACGACAGATGCTGTCTCCCTGAAAAACGAGATGCTAACGCTGAAGGATCCGGAACGACGACAAGATCTCAAACGACGACAAGATCCGGAAGGAGCAGAGTCAGAAAGAAATATCAGCAACCGCAAAAGGAACAACAAGCAAGTGCTACAACAGGAGCAGCAACGGCAGGAGCAGAGCCAGAAAGGAAACACCAACAACTGCGGCAGGAGCCAAAAGCAGCCGGTTCAACAACAGGAGCGGCAACACGAAACAACCAACAGCAGCAAGACCGGGGCAAGAGCAGCCGAGTCAAAGAGGACAAGATCAGGAACTAGGACGGGAATCGCAGGGGGTGCTGCCGCATCAAACATATGATTACGTGTCGATACCTTATGTTAACCCTTGCCCCGGTGGCGGGTACGAGCCACCTTCGCCCTGGTGGGGGGCTAAAAAGACCCCCACGATCTCAAAAACTAAGAGAGCTAGAAAAAAACGCAAAACGGCAATCGAAAGCTCTTCGAAAATGATATCGAAAATAATTCGGTCATTTTTCTTGTCAGGTCAATATCAAGGTCACCGAGAGGTCAAAATAGGTCAAAATCGCTAATATGAGGTGTACAAAGAAAACCTCCTATATCTCAGAAACTATGATAGCTAGAAACATTTTTCTAACACCATTCGAAAGCTCTTGAGATGCGCTTTCATTACAGTGGCATTCATTTTTCGTGTCAGGTCAAAGCCTAGGGAGCTACAGGTCACTAAATATTGGGCATATTCTTGGGAATGTCCATAGCCACCCATGCATAAGGGCGTTTACTTTTCGCTAATAGCTTCCAAACCAAACAAGATACAGCCATAGTTTATGCACCATTCCAATCCTCTCGTCAATACGAATCGAATGATATATGATATTGCTATGCCAGGTCAAATTTAAGAATTTGACCTGACTCAGGTCAACGGTCTGACCCAACTTGACCTGGTATAGTCATGATGTATATCATTTGACTTCCAGTGACTATATAAACACTTTGGTGACAAAATAAAAGCTCTATCTTAGTTTATTCAAAATTTATAGAGAAAAACACCAAAAAATGTTTATTTGACCTAAGGTGACCTTTTAAAGGTCACAAGTCAAAAATTTTAGTATCAGCTTCAGAAATGGGCTAAGAGCAAGTCGCAACCGATGTTTGAAGTTGATTCCATCCATACTTACTGAGAAAAGCTCATTTCGTGATTTTCCCCATGCATTGTCAATGGGGAGGTCATGCTCTGCACATGACCTTAGGTCACCAATATCAAAAATCCCGGAACAACTGTTGTAGCTCCTGGTGGGCCCAATATGTGGTATGAGTTTCAACTTGATCGATTAACCCTTCTTTTAGTTATGCCGTCCTAAGTATTTTTTGAGGTTGGGTCACTTCACCTGACCTGGTGACCTGACCTGATATGACCTTGAGCCAAAATTTTTAGGAAAGATGTAAAAATGATGAAGGAACAGCTAGACCAAGTTTGGCGGCGCTGCGCGCCGCCGTTTTTCGGTCACTTCGGAAAAACCCGAGGAAGGGTCTAAAAAGACCCCCACCCGGGCGAAGGTTAAAGGGGCCAGCAAGAGAATCAGTAGGGCGCTAGACAACCATGGGATGGAAGCGGCGCATAGCTCTAAGATAACCTTAACACGCGCATTGACGGGGGGCGGGTACCCGCCCCCCTCGGGTTTTTCGGAGATAGCAGAAAAACGGCGGCGCGTAGCGCCGCCGTACTTGGTATACCTTTTCCCTCATCATTTTTACAACTTCTGTGAAAATTTTAAGGTTAGGTCATCTCAGGTCAGGTCACCAGTACAGGTCAAGTGACCCGACCTCAAAAAAAGTTTAAGATAGCATAAGTCGGAGCAGGGTGAACTTATCCGATTGAAACTCATATCACATAATGGCCCCACCAAGTTCTCTAAAATATGTTCCGGTATTTTTTAAATCGATGACCTAAGGTCAGGTACGACGCATGACCTCTCCATTGGAAAAACATGGGAAAAATGGTTTTTACGGAATAACTCAGTAACGGATGGTGATAGAGCATTTATTTTAGCTGCATTAGACTCGCCTGGGCTTTGCGGTTCTAATGATATGCATTTTATATAATTTGACCCTGACCTGACCTCAGGTCAGGTCAAATCCTTGATTTGACCTAGCAAGGTCAAATTATATATCATTCGATTCGGCTTGCTAAGAGGATTCATACAGTTTAAATCGTTTTGCTCTATCTTTACTTGTTCAGATGTAATGCCCGAAAAACTGAATTTTACATGTTATCCCTATGACGGGCATGTTTTGACCTCTCGTGACCTTAAATGTGACCTGACAAAAAAATGGTTCAAATGTTTTCGATGGAGAAGTGGATGGGCAGCCCAACGCCGTTTACCGTTTTTCGCTACCTACTGTGGTTCTCGAGATCTTAGGGGGGGGCGGGTACCCGCCCCCGTCAATGCGAAGGTGGCTCAGACCCCCGTCAATGCGCGTGTTAAAGACTTTGGTTGAAATATGTAAAGGGTGTTTAGTCAAAGAGGAAAGAAGAGGGGCAGTGTATGAAATAAACTATGAGTACGGGTCAAAATACGTAGGGGCATAGGCGGATCCAGGGGGTGGCAAGAAGGGGGGCACGTGCCCCCCTGATCGACCCTCGGCGCCCCCCTGAAAGGTCGATGGCGCCCCCCTGAAATGTCGCTTCCCACCCCGCTCCTTAAGGTACGAAAGTCGGCGCCCACCGATAGGATTTGGCGCCCACTTGATAGGTTTTGCCGGTCATAAGTGGCGCCCCCCTGGTCCGGATGGCGCCCCCGGGAAGGTGCCCCCTCCGATCGGCAATCCTGGATCCGCCTATGCGTAGGGGAATCGCGGACGCCACTGGGGGGTAAGGGTGGAAGAGCATATAGGAGATATTCGGAACGGTAGGTTTTCAAAATCAGCAGTTCCATGTCATGTGTATAGTTGTAGGAAATATTCATATTCTAGGTCTATTGACATCATCCAAAAAAAATCTAACATTGATAATATGGTTTGAAAAGTTAACAAAATAGGAGGTAGACTTATTGGGAAGATCAGGTGGAGGCCATTGTGTGTTTCTATTTTAATGAATGTTTAACACGCGCATTGACGGGGGTCTGAGCCACCTTCGGATTGACGAGGGGGCGGGTACCCGCCCCCCTAAGATCTCGAGAACCACGGTAGGTAGCAAAAAAACGGTAAACGGCGTTGGGTAGCCCATCCGCTTCTCCATCGAAAATATTTGCACAATTTTTTTGTCAGGTCACATTTAAGGTCACCAGAGGTCAAAAACATGCCGTCACATGCCGTCATAGGGATAACATGTAAATTAAGTTTTTCGGGCATTACATCTGAACAAAGAGAGATAGAGCAAAACGACTTAAACTGTATGAATCCTCCGCAGCAAGCCGAATCGAATGATATATGATTTGACCTTGCTAGGTCAAATCAAAGATTTGACCTGACCTGAGCTCAGGTCAGGGTCAAATTATATAAAATGCATATCATTAGAACTGCAAAGCCAAGGCAAGTCTAATGAAGCTAAAATAAACGCTCTATCACCATCTGTTACTGAGTTATTCAGTAAAAACCATATTTCCCATGTATTACCAATGGAGAGGTCATGCTTCGTACCTGACCTTAGGTCATCGATATCAACAATACCGGAACAAATTTTAGAGAACTCGGTGAGCCCATTATGTGATATAAGTTTCAATTGGATAAGTTCACCCGACTTATGCTATCTTAAACGTTTTTTGAGGTCGGGTCACTTAACCTGTACTGGTGACCTGACCTGAAATGACCTATCCTTAAAATTTTCACAGAAGTTGCAAAAATGATGAGGGAAAAGGTATGCCAAGTACGGCGGCGCTGCGCACCGCCGTTTTTCTGCTGTCTCCGAAAAACCCGAGGGGGGGCGGTTACCCGCCCCCCGTCAATGCGCGTGTTAATCGATGCACAGTATCATAATATCCGTTGATGAAGAATCGTCCAATAGGTTGGTTATATCCGATAAACAACTTTTTATATACTTTACCAGAAACTAGATCCCGAAAAACCTTTAAGGCTGGGGGGATCCAGTAGCGCGTACCTTCCGCCCGCGCTCTCCCTACGCCCGCGCTGATTTGGGCGCAAGTTTGCGCGTAAGCGATTTGGAGGGATGTTCGGGAGAGAGCGATCGCGCGGAGCTCCGCGGCGGCGTAAGTTAGCGCGGTGCATCGAGGGCAAACCGAGGCGGCGGTGAATAGTGCTGGCGACCGTCGTAAATGGACGCTAAGGGTGAAATTCCCATAGAATACAGTGCTTTTCTGGCCGTAGTAAACTCACGTCATAGGTTACAGCCTGATGACTGCTGTACGGTGTCGGATTTCCTGGCCGACTGTGGGGGGAGGGGATGAGAGGAAGACACGGCCCCGCGCCGGGAGGTGCGATGATGATAAAAGTGCTCGGTTCGGATAAAGGGAAAAGCCTTCACCGATTTCCAAATAAATGAAGCATACATGAGAAAATGATATGATTTGGCTTACTCCAAATGCGTTTTTATTTTAAGCCTACCTCAAGTCAATTTATCTGGGCAGGACACGGGCTTCACGCAACACACTTTTGCCTCGTTGTACTATGGTGCCATTGGATTAGTCGGAGCACTGGGGGAGAGATGAGCCGGGCAGGCCCCAAGAAGCCTGGTTCGGCGAGTGCATTTAGTGCATTTTCTGCATTCTGCCTATGAATTTGACCCCATTTTCCTTATCTTTCTGCCTTTGAAACAGCACCATATATTAAAAACTCCTCACGCCCACAGTTCTCAGGGTGAACTGGGTTATCGCTGGCGTTCCATGTCAGCCACGACGAGACCGTTTGGGGACGGTGAGTGGTACGAAACGTAAGATACGTCCTGGGGCGAACAACAATGTTTATTGGAGGGCAGTTAGCATTACGGCTGGTGATCCACTGTCACAGCTGCAGTGATCTACGTTTCTCTTCGCCTGTGTCTCTTCTGACGATTTCCCAATGAGATGTTGGGAGTTTGTGGGCCTCGATTTTTCTTAAAAATACATGTTTTGTCGAACGCAAATCATATAACTTGGCTTCACTGACATTTCCAATATCTTTTTATTACTTTAAAAGAATCATACAGGCTTCTGCGCTGTCTTCCGCCCTGTTGAGAAGACGCGGAAAGTTAGCGCGTAAGACGGCGGGTTGCGACACTACTTCCGCCACAACTTAGCTGCGCGCCGATGGATCCCTCGAAAAGCCGCTGCTCGCTAACTTACGCCCCCGCGCAGCTGCGCTCTGTCTACCGCGCGTCCGGATCTCCCCAGCCTAAGGTGATGTAATATTAGTTCTGGAAAAAATGACGTTAAAGATCATAAATCGTCACTGAAGTTCAACTGAGGTTATTCAATCTCCCACATCCACACTATAATTAAGCGATCTCAACAGAGAACCTATTAAGTCTAAAAATATTATACAGCTCCCGGGAATGCTGTCCTAGCTCGTTGCCCTCATGACCGAGGGAGGGGTTAGGGTAACTGAATTCCAATACCTCGCAGATCGAGTGCGTTTCCAGAGCTATTGACCCTGTCTGTCGAGTTCAACACAAACAAATGACTACCATTACGCTGGAGCGTTGGCAGCTGCCTTTGCCAAGCCAAAAGGTTACGTTACAGTATCTGTCCTTTGTACCAATTGCAGGGGAGCGACCAGGGTAAGATCAATAGTGCATCACCCCTGGGCTCTTTTCGCATACACCACTGCCTGGGGGGTTAAAGGAAATGTGGCACCTTGGTCGAATCCTGGAATTTAGTGTAATTAGGCGCACTTTTAGCCGAAAAGTAATCAAACCACTCATGATTTCTCTGAAAAAATGAACAATAACCTCAATATTTTAATTTTTAAAATACTCCTCTAGGAAAATAAATAAATATTTGCCTGTGGATGATGTCATGACCTGGCAACCACTACCATACTTGAAACGCTTCAAGGGCTTCGATTGGCTGATGCTCATCGTGACGTCAGTATATGTCGTCACACCAGTAGCTCACAACAATGGCCGCCGGCGACGGGGGGCTGAGGGGGGCTGGTGTCAGGTAGGTTTTAGCTTTTTTCTACGGAAATATCGAGTTACAAGACAAATGAAATATGGAGTACCGGGTTTTCCGACCTGCTTTACAACTTGGCTATCTCAGTTAAAATCACTTTGTGAAGGTGCCCCATTCCCTTTAAATCGGATGCCCATTACCATCTCAAGAACAGGAGGTGATACGGAACAAATCGAAACGAAGCTGAAGGTCTCCTACCGTATTCTACTTTGGACCGAGTTTGAACCATATCGATTGACCTGTACCGTCACAGTGGGTCAAACGGATGAACCATAGGCCCATTTAGGAAATTTATTATAATTCAAGAACCACTAAACCTAGAACAAAGCGACATGCATCAATGCCTTTTCTGGAACCAAGGATTTAAATGGCATGGAGCATGACTTCAGAAGGTCACATTGTGGCCTTCTGTGGTCAAAATACCTAACCTTGACCATAATTCAAGGTCAAGTATTCCTATTTCAAGGTCATGTTGCATATCATTAAAATAAGTGAATCGTGCTCGTCACTATGATATCAAATGTATTATTGTACCTTGTCTCGTTTGGAAGTTATAGGCACGCAAATTTCCCAAAACTGTTACCTTTGGTGACCTCTCGTGGCCTTGTTATTGACCTTCACTCAAAATGGATGACAGTGTGCATTTTTGCTGTTCTAGAACTTTCAAATGATATTTAGAAACTTGATCTAACTATTCTAGAAGCCAGGGGATAAGTGGCTTGGTGGATAACTATGGCGGCGCCGTATGACCCTAGTAGTTGGAGCCTCGTTAGACCACAACAATTATCATTATTATTATATTCTAGAAGCCGAGTTACGCCCTGGTTTTGTCAACCTCATATTATAAAAACATAATTGCCTTACATGGGTTTAGTAACGACGTCATAACTCGTTGACCTGTCCTGATCCGATGTCAATCTTTTATCTTAAGTTGTCAAACTCGTCAACCCAGAGGCATGCAAAGCAATGCCTCTCTCATCTATATCAGGTTGGCATCGTTTACGAAAAACTGATGGGGAGGTGTCCGATCAGACCGCCAGGTAGTGAAGGGATACAAATTGAAAAGGGAATGGATAAGATAATCGTCTTTGAACCTAATAAAATAGGCTTTCAGCTACATTGGCAAGCAGCCTCTGAAAACTTCCAAGCAGCGTATGTGGCGGAGGGTAGGAAATAACATCCCGGCTTTTATTTTGAGAGGAAGTAGGTTTTTTTGTAAGTGGGAAACTATTGGTTCACTAGCCTCCCTTTCCTTTTTCACCCGTGAATTTATTCTACCCATGCGGCTCGATAACCTTTTGTAGTATGCGAAAATTTCCCTGGAAATTCAGAACTTACTAAAAGCATGGCGACTTTGCTATGATCTTAACACGGCAATAGAAGGGATAATAAAGTCCCCTGAACCTGTTTTTCCAAGATAACCAGAGAAAATTTCGACACCGGAAAATTCTACTTCGCTACAATTGAGAACATTTATTAGCATAATGATTGCTGAAATGATTTTAAAAAATCGGTCAATGGTGATTCCATTTATAGGCTTTAAAAATCAAACCTTTTTTGACTGTCACAATCACGCTGTCTTACCAGTTTGCCAGCACTGTAGACCACGTGGTGACGTAATAGCGACATATAATCGGGATTATACATCAATGTCATCTCACATGAAGGTCAATGTTAACACGTGGATTGACGGGGGTCTGAGCCACCTTCGTCTTGACGGGGTGGGGGGGGCGGGTACCCGCGCCCCCTAAGATCTCGATAACCGCGCTAGGTAGCGAAAAACAGTAAACGGCGTGGGATAGCCCATCCACTTCTCCATCGAAAATATTTAAACCATTTTTTGTCAGGTCAAATTTAAGGTCGCTAGAGGTCAAAACATGTCACCATAGGGATAACATGTAAATTACGTTTTTCGTCCATAACAACTAGAGATAGAACAAAACGATTTAAACTGTAATCCTCGCAGCAAGCCAAATCGAATGATATATAATATGACCATGCTAAGTCAAATCAAAGGATTTGACCTGACCTAAGGTTAGGTCAAGGTCCAATTTGGTAAAATGCATATCATTAGAACTGCAATGACGAGGCAAATCTAATGCAGTAAAAATAAATGCTTTATCTCTATTCATTACTGAGTTGTTCCGTAAAAATCATTTTTCCCATCTATTTCCAATGGAGAGGTCATGGCTCGTACCTGGCCTTAACCCGCGCCCCACCGGGGTCCGGCGCCACCTTCCCCACCGGGGGGCCATCGATGGCCCCCCTCTAACTCGAAAATATGGGCGTTAGCGCAAATCTGCAAGTGCAATAGAAAGCTCGCGTGAATTCAGAGAAATTACTTGCATGTTTTAGTGCTCAGGTCAATGGTTTGACCTCAGAGGTCAAATTAGGTCAGATCGGCTATTTTACTCAAATATGCAATGATTAAGCAAATTGGGCATAACTCTTATGTCATTAGAGCTATTGAGGCCTGGTAAAGTACATTTGATAGCAAATTGCCAGTACTTTTCCGCTATGTGGAACGTAAAGACCTCCCGCCAGTGGTTTGACCGCCAGAGGTCACCTCGTGACCTAATATGACCTGAGGTCGAAAGGTCAAAAGTGACCTTGCTGTATATCAAATGAAAGCCAGTGACAAGACAAACACGATGGTGTTTATTTCACCGCTCTAGCTCAATTAGGTGAAAGTTATTGTCAAATACTGTTTTTTAACTCTGGTGACCTTGGATGACCTTGGAAAAGTCA
This sequence comes from Lepas anatifera, assembly GCA_034440635.1. Lineage (NCBI taxonomy): Eukaryota > Metazoa > Arthropoda > Thecostraca > Lepadidae > Lepas > Lepas anatifera. The sequence goes on from JAOTON010000501.1 coordinate 212,526, forward strand.
AGGGCAAATATGACCCCTGGGATCCGTGAAAGGGTGTCCAAAACGTTGTTCTGGCAGTCTGAGTATTTGCATCATTTTTGTGGCTTTTATATCATGAAATAGCTTTTCCCATGCTTTTCCAATGGGGGGTCGCCTCGTGACCTGACCTCGGGCACGAAATCAAAATCCCGGATATACCCTTGTAGACCCTGGAGGGGTCTGGTGTGGAGTTTCAAATCGATCGACTTTGAAATGTGCTCTTCGGCTTTAAGTGAGTGAGGTGACCTTGGTTGACCTCGTTGGTGCCTGACCTTGGGTGACCCGGAGTAAAAATTTCGGGATGATGGGAAATGATGAGTGGAGGTGGCCCTCAGCGGGTGCTGCGCCTGTCGTTTTCTGCTATCCCGAAACCTTGGGGCCTGTGGCCCCGGTTAAGTCATCGATATAAAAAATACCGGAACATATTTTAGAGAACTCGTTGGGGCCATTGCGTAATATGGGTTTCAATCGGATAAGTTCACCCTTTTCCGACTTATGCTATCTTAAACTTTTTGAGATCAGGTCACTTGACCTGTACTGGTGACCTGACCTGAGATGACCTAACCTTAAATTTTGACAAAAGTTGTAGTAAAAAATAGTGAAGGAAAAGTTATACCAAGTACGGCGGCGCTACGCGCCGCCGTTTTTATGCCTTCTTCGAAAAACCCGAGGGGGCGGGCACCCGCCCCCCGTCAATGCGCGTGTTAAAGGTCATAGGTCGGGGTCATACAAGCATTTTCAAAGTCATTGACACCAATGTTTCGGACAGTTAGCATTAATCAATATGACGCATTGAGTAACCTTAGCTATGTATTTATAGTTAAGGTTACTCGATGTCAAGGTCAATGTCACATGTCAAGTTCAAAGGTCTTTTGTCTGGGCGAGACCTTCAATTTTCGCCCAAAGGCTGCTATGATGCGTGTCATCTCCCATATTACAAGGAAATAAATCACATTATTACGGCATAGGTCAGCGAGCTAGAATGAACTTTTACTTCAAGCTTTCAGAGGGCGTTGCGTGGAACTTTCTCTCTATGACCTTAGTCCGCTTTCAGTGTATTCTCGGCTTTTTCTGTATAATCGCGGTTTATCCCAAAGATATCCAGCACGGCCCAGATTTGACTTTCACAACTTTATTTTACCTTGCTCATATTTACCTAGGTCAATGAAAATCTCAGGGGCCGAGATCTCAGGGGGAGGAGTACTTTAGGACCTCCCTCCACTTAGGAAAATTTTGGAGCCACATACAACGTGGCTCTAAAATGGGTTCACATTATATGTGGCTTCATTATGGCAAGCGTTGGAGACCCATACAATACATCACGGTCTGATTTTGGTCCAGGTGGAAGAAACTGTATCTGCCACTATTCAGGTTCACTCAAAATGGACATCTGTCAAGAAATACGTTGCTAGATATGAAGCTGATTCCGTCACGGTCCAAAACACACCTGGAGGTAAATGGTTCTTTCGAAGAGTCTTGGACGTTTCTCGGATTAAAGAGAGCAAGGCGAGGAAAACGCTCTTCAGAACTAACACCTCCAGGCTGACTAGGCTGGTACGCCGGCTGGTTATGATCCAATCTAACGCGAACTTGCGTTGCTAGTCATCTGCTTGGTCAGTCAATAGTCTAAACAGATAACCTTTATGTATGTCTCCACTCATAGATCAATTTGAGTACTGGTCATTAACCCTTAACCGCCTGGGTGGTCCGATCAGGTCCCCCTCGGCCTTTTGCGAATGATTATGAGCCGATTCAAATTAGACGTGCGTCCCTTTGCAGGCTTTTTGGATGTTTGTATGTTCAATTTGACATATTATAAGCGGGAATCGACATCAGGTCAGGCCAGGTCAACGAGTAATGGTGTCATTTCTAAACCCATATAAGGCGATTCTAATATTCTAAAACGAGGCTGATAAAACTAGGATTTGACTCGGCTTCTAAACGAGCTAGATAAAGTTTCAAAAAATTACTTTATTGCTCTTCAAACTAAAAATATGCACGCTGTTATCCATTTTCAGGTCAGGTTAATACCAAAGTCACCCAAGGCCACCAAAAAACACAGTTTTCGAAATGTGTTGTGTCTATAACTTTCAAACGAAACAAATTACCGTCTTGAAGTTGGTACAGGGTGACCCAGAAAAAATGTCACCCTCACATTTCCCAATACAACAAAACATATATTAAGTGTCGACCTGAGCTTCTGGACCCAGGGATTAAATTTAAGGGACATAAAGCTGGGAGAATTTCATTCACAAAATTGTACAGTGTGGGTTGCAATCTCCAAGCACGGAATGATAGGCCCGTACTGGTCCGAGGATCAAGCAGAGAGGTCGGCCATCATCAACTTCGAGCGATTTCTGGGCGCCATGGAGCAATTCTGGAATGAGCTTGGTCAGCAAGAAGACTTCTGAAGATACCAGCGATGATTCCATCAAGACGGCGCTACCCCCATACCTCAAACACCCCTCTCCAGTGGTTAAGTTAGCGCTTTGGGAACTGTCTAATCATTCGGAGGTGTGTCACATATTGGGCTGCGCACTCGCCCCACCTGAACCCAGCATATGTTTTACCTACGTGGTTTTCTTAACCCTCGCCCCACCGGGGCCATCGATGGCCCCCCTCTAAGGGTTTTTCAAGATAGCAGAAACACGACGAAACGCAGCACCGTGGTTGAGGAATCTATCTCTCATCACATCATTTTCCCACCATCCCTGAAAATTTTTACCACGGGTCACCCAAGGTCAGATCACCAGGCGGGGTCAACCTAGGTAACCTCACTTCAACTTTGAAGCTCTATAAGAGCTACATTTCTCAGTCGATTGATTTGAAACTTGCTACACTTCATGAACCTTCTAGGGTCTACAACGTGCATATCTGGGATTTTTCGATTTCGTGACCTTAGGTCAGGTCACGAGGCGACCTGAACTGATTGGAAAAGCATGGGAAAAAGCTATTTCATGATATAAAGGCCACAAAATGATTATTGTCTTGTGATCTTGAGATGTCTTATGATCTAAAAGTCACAACAACGATTGGAAATGCTCAGCCTGCTCAGAAAAGCGTTCTTAGACACTCTTTCACGGATCCCAGGGACCATATTTTCCCTTTGACCTCTTTAAGGTCATCCAAGGTCACCAGGGGTCAAAAACAATTTCTTGACAATAACTTTTGACCTAATTAAGCTAGAACGCTGAAACAAACACCATCGTGTTTGTCTTGTCACTGGCTTTCATTGGATATACGGCAAGGTCAATTTTTGATCTTTCGTGACCTCAGGTCATATTAGGTCACGAGGTGACCTCTGGAGGTCAAACCACTGGCGGGAGGTCCTAACGTTCCACATAGTGGAAAAAGGTCTGGCAATTTCCTATCAAATGTATTTAACCAGATCTCAATAGCTTTAATGGCATAGGAGTTATGCCCAGTTTTCTTAAGCATTGCATATTTGAGTGAAAACAGCCTATCGTGACCTTTCTAGCGCTTAAACATGCGAAGTAATTTCTTACTGATTCACGCGAGCTTTCTAATGCACTTTGCAGATTTTTGGTAACCCCCATATTTTCGGAGTTAGAGGGGGCCATCGATGGCCCCCGGTCGCGGTGGGGCGAAGGTGGCGCCGGACCCCCGGTGGGGCGCGGGTTAAAGAGAGATACGCAAAAAATTATTGGCTAGATCAAACGATCACAAAAAGTTGTTTCAAAAGTCTTTTCTCATTTTTGCGAATTCAGCCCTCAAATACCTTAAAATCGCTCTTAAAGTCAACTTTTCTAGACGACTTATCGATAATTGTCACTATTGATCAAATGACGTAGCCTCGGCTACGACCATCACTTTCTCTAAGAACTAGGACATATCTGTCCTAAATAAGATAGTGCTGTAGAACCTCGAACTATCACAGGAAAAAATTACTTAAGAAAACAGCATTCCAAAAGTATTTCAAATCAAAAATATAGGACTTTAAAGCAATCACAATTCACTCACCGATCAACCTAGGAATCATCATACCGGGGTCACGTGACCTATCTGCCGCAAAAGTTTCGTCATCCAGGGAATTTTGTATAAAACTACTGAAGGAAGACCCGAAGTACGAAACGGCCTAAGACTTGAGTAATTGTTCTATGCTTCATTTCTAGGACAAACTGTTTCATTTTGTAGTTTTTAAAGGCTATGCTAAATTAACTCAAATTGAAAATACAGGACAACATACATTTGCATTACAAAAACAATTACTTTAAAAGTGTTAAATAGCTTTTGAAAACATTGAGGTGAAGAGCAGGTTCCAGGTTTTACCGGTACCGTTAACATATTTCAATAATGAGTGAGGGGTCTCCAATTTTGTTTACAAATACAGAAAAAATTGACTGCGTCGTAATCAAGATTTTTGAAATAGTAAGAAACCGCAAAATACTTTTTTGCGAATCTCCGGATACAGTGTATATGAACAAGCCTCAGACTATACCTGAGCTGAAGGACGCCATCACAGCTCAGATACAGGCTGTCACAGTTGAAGACTGTGCTTGGGTTATAGACAATTTTACGCATCGAGTCCAGCTGTGCCTTCGTCGTCGAGCGGCGCATCTGGAGCACATCTTGAAACGGTCGTAAATTCCACATAGTTCCTTACAATCGAATGCAATTCGGTAGATGAGTTGTCCCATAAAATTAGCAAACGTGTGCGTATTTGTGCGATTCTAACCGAATTATTATTGGTTTTAGGATATATTTCATGGGTGGCATTTTTGGGTCACCCTATATCATAGTAATCAGCATGACTCAAGGATTCAGATTATATGCAACATGTCTTTTAAATGCTATCATTTGGCTTTGATCTAAAGTCAAGGTCATTATATGACCTCATAAGCTCATAAGGACATCATAGTTCCCGAGTTATACAGTATTTCTAAAAGGGTGTGAATTTAACCCGACATAATGGGTCGACGGACATGGTTCAAACTCGGCTCCAGAGTAGAAGAGGGTAAGGCGCTTCCAGCATCATTTCAATTTATCGTATCACTTCTGATTCCCGAGATCGTAGGTGGACATCCGATTGGACCCCCAGGCGGTGGTGTAAACGAAAAGAACCCAGACGGTGCCGGGTCAAGCTCTGTTGCTTTATGCAGATAGCTTTTTAAGTTGATAAGATGTCTTATGGCATGCCTGCTCGAATCCGGGATGCAAAATGGAGCTAATTCGCCGATAGCATACATTTGGGCACAGCCCTTCATCAGAATCCTCATAACAACGAGAAAAATCACGATAGTCATTTTCTAAATACGATAAGCACAACGCGATAAGTCATACGATAAGTCATTTTCTAAAACATTCTCTCTGATCCATCGCTCCAGATGTTGACCATGAGGTTTCTCGTGACTGTCCGTGCAGGCCTTTCTCCTTGTTTCTGATGCAACAGATATGCTGACAGTTGAGTTTGCTGTAAGCCCAACGAATCACACTGGTCGGCAACAAGTGCACCGTGTATAAGCGATAAATCCGACTTCCTTTGATTAGGATTCGATGCCTGAAAGTGGATAACGCAAACTGGAGGAGGCTTTGGAGCCCCCACCCCTCCACTAATTTTTCCAAGTTGGCTGGAAAAATCCTTGTAGCTGCAAAACGCTACTCAATCAAATTTGAGGAAATTTAACCGCGTGTCGATTGGTGAAAACAATTTTAAGAAATCGGCCAAAATGTGTATTTCGAGATTAGGCCTACATTTTGAGATCGCTGCAATCGCGCGGTCGCACAAGTTTGCCTGCATTGGTTAACGAGTAGTGACGTCATAACGCCATATAAGCGAGATGATTTGTTAAGTTTACCTCACATGAAGGTCTAGATAACATGTCACAGGTCAAAGTCATTCCAGATGTCATTGGCCCCAGTGCTTCTGGTCAAATATCATTACCCAGTATGACGCATACTGGGTATGCTATGATATACGCATATGCTATGGCATCCTATCTAAAGTAACTCAATGTAAAGTTAAAAGTCAGATGTCAAGGTCAGGTTCATGAGTCAAGGTTCATCTTCATGGTTCATCTCCCGCCCACCGTTTGAAATAGCGCTACTAATAATGCACATTTAAGGGTTTACACTATATTGTGACGTCATAGGTAAAAGATCTTGGATGGCCTTGATCCCAAAATTTTGAAAGTACCGTGTGGGACTTGATCATTGTGACCTTGGTCCGCTTTCAGTACATTCCTGACCTTCTGCCGCTTAATTACGGCCTTTCCCAATGGGTTCCTGGCAGGGTCGAGATTTGACATCATTACTTCGTTTGACCTTGAAGATATTGACCTAGGTCAATGACATTTAGTTATAATCTATATTAACATAGCCCCCTAACAACCCCCCGCCTCCAAACGGGCGGTTTTCTACGTCTCTTGCTTTTCAGATATTAGGGGCCTCCAAGCCGCCCTCCCCATCTCCATTACACGTCTGTACCAGATCCCTCTCTAGTGCAGGTAATAACATATGTAGTAAGTAATAACAACGCGATACAATCTGATTCGATTGCTACTGAGGTGTGTATAAGCATCCGAGAGAGTAACTTTGCGTATATGCTTTGCACTTGGGCGCGGACGAACATTGGCCGGGTCAGGTATTGTGTCCGGCCGGGGACGCCGTCGTTTTCGATTACGATCACTCGTGACGGGCGGACGTGCGCCGGTTTCGGGGGTTACGCCGGGGCCGGAGGTACCGTGGCAGGGAGACGTCCCGGGTTTATGGAGAGCTAAAGCTGACACCAGCCAAGTGGTACGGTGCTCAGGCCGGAGATCTAATCAGTAGGCATACGTTTCTGACTAATATTGCATTCAAATCAATTAGACATTATCTGAATGAGCCGGATTGCTTGGAAGGCGCGTGCCTAATTGTTATTACCGTCAGCATCGTCCCAGAGTGTAATTTGGTTATCAATGTTTTCTTCTTTCTCAGTAACGTTACACGTCATAAATGCGTTGCAATCTGCACTGACGCTTGGCTTTCCTTCGTTGGGCATTGGGCGGTGAGAACAGATATACATATATATATATATATATATATATATATATATATATATATATATATATATATATATATATATATATTCAAGTTGTTTATGTTACAAGAAATATTATGTTCCCATTTATTCAGGGCATAAATCGGAAAGCAGTTTGTTGTTCATATGGTAAAATACTTTGATTCATTTAAAATCTGAAATGAGAATGAAATGAAATAAGATTCAGGGTATCGTTTCAAATTTGTCACGTTTCTTGGTTCGTGGAATTGCTCGCCTACTCGTGTTGCGTCACGTATCCGAGAACGAAAATAGCTGACTTAGTAGACAATCAAGCGAATAAGATACCATGAAATGCTATGCTTTAGGACCTATCTTCCCGATGTTTCCTCCCAGCTAACTTCAGCTTGTAATCACCTCGCAGAAACTCCAATATACCATCTTCAGCTGGGTAGAATAACGCATTGCGGCCGCAGTTTCTTTCCTGCCAGGTCTAAGTATCTGCAGTGAAAACAAAATACCCATGAAACAAGAGCTTGGCCAACAGGTGAGGCAATTACCCTCCCAGTTATCGGCAATAGGCGGCGACCAGAGAGCCTGCAGGCCCGCTATAGCGCGGCTCAGCAGCACCAGCATAGCCTCCTCGGCGCAGCCACTTCTATGACTTGCCGACCGTCTCCGCTAATTAGAGCTCAGCCGTTGTCATTTCGGAGGCGAGGAGTGACTAATTCACCCCGACCCACTAGGGTGACGCGCGGTGCCCGGTTTTAATATGAGGTCGTACACAGCATAGTTATGTTGTAAGTGAGGGATTAGAATAAAGCACATAGCAGGTAAGGTGTGGTATATTATTATGCATGTTCTTGAATCTGTGATTGTCTCATTTTCTGAAAAAAATAGGGAACATTATTGCATTTCATAACCGTCAGTGCAAAAAGTTCATATCGGGGGTGTCCGTGCAGTGTTTGAGGTTTTTGGTCTGTTTTCCCTCTGAAGACAACAAATGGGAAATGTTTTAGCAGGGTGTGTGTTTTTACAGCCTTACGTCGAGCCTCTTGGCAAGGAGCTTGAATATGATGTAAAAACTCAGCCGCGGTAGCTTTCACAATAGGCATTTGACATACCCAGCTGAAGGGAAAGGATGCGTTTTTACTTTGCCACTCATATTTTTGTAGATTTTTACAATTCAAGGTCAGCACAGGAGAAGGGGCCAAGCAGTTCACATGTACACTATAGCCAATTTTATTAACCTAGGTAAATATCTTCAGGGTCAGACAAGGTCGCAAATGAAAATCTGGGCTGTACTGAAAACCAATAGGAAAATGTCGTTATCAAGCGGAAATAAACCGAGATTAACCATGATTAATAGCAAATCATATTGATAAAACATATTGAGGTCATGACACGTTAGAAGGTTCTTACATATGCTTTCTTGAGCTATTTTTGAGGTGAGTACACTTGACCTGCACTGGTGACCTGACCTGAGATAACCCAACCTTAATTTTTTGGGAAAGTTGCAAAATGGATCAAAGAAAAGGTGTGCCAAGTATGGCCGTGCTTCCCGGTACTGTTTTCGATGCTGCCGGAAAAGCCTGAGGAGGTGTTCCAGCACCTCCACTAGGGCGATGGTTAAATCCTTGCCTATATACTCAGTCTTCTAACGGTGATACCGTTTCGCCGCAAGCAGAAGCATTGCGGGTGTTACATTAACACGCGCATTGACGGGGGGGGGCGGGTACCCGCCCCCCTCGGGTTTTTCGGAGACAGCAGAAAAACGGCGGCGCGTAGCGCCGCCGTACTTGGTATACCTTTTCCCTCATCATTTTTACAACTTCTGTGAAAATTTTAAGGTTAGGTCATCTCAGGTCAGGTCACCAGTACGGGTCAAGTGACCCGACCTCAAAAAAAGTTTAAGATAGCATAAGTCGGAGCGGGGTGAACTTATCCGATTGAAACTCATATCACATAATGGCCCCACCGAGTTCTCTAAAATATTTTCCGGTATTTTTGATATCGATGACCTAAGGTCAGGTACGAGGCATGACCTCTCCATTGGAAATACATGGGAAAAATGGTTTTTACGGAATAACTCAGTAACGGATGGTGATAGAGCATTTATTTTAGCTGCATTAGACTCGCCGGGGCTTTGCGGTTCTAATGATATGCATTTTTATATAATTTGACCCTGACCTGACCTCAGGTCAGGTCAAATCCTTGATTTGACCTAGCAAGGTCAAATTATATATCATTCGATTCGGCTTGCTAAGAGGATTCATATAGTTCAAGTCGTTTTGCTCTATCTTTACTTTTTCAGATGTAATGGCCGAAAAACTGATTTTACATGTTATCCCTATGACGGGCATGTTTTGACCTCTCGTGACCTTAAATGTGACCTGACAAAAAAATGGTTCAAATGTTTTCGATGGAGAAGTGGATGGGCAGCCCAACGCCGTTTACCGTTTTTCGCTACCTACCGCGGTTCTCGAGATCTTAGGGGGGCGGGTACCCGCCCCCCCGTCAATGCGAAGGTGGCTCAGACCCCCGTCAATGCGCGTGTTAA
>JAOTON010000502.1:0-166134 GCA_034440635.1 Lepas anatifera
GATAAAAACACACATTGAGCACGTCCCTAGACGCCCGACATACGTATCTGCGGCGTATGATTAATTAAACTCTCCGAGAATCTGGCGGATACGGCGCACTGCAGCGACAGGTATCTGGGATCCGGCACCGCTGCGTCCGCGGCGCGCCGCCAACGTCGGCGTCGGCGCCGACGCGAGACCGGCTGCGTGCGGCGGCGGCGCGTCGGTGCCGTCGTCGGCAGCGCCGGCCTCCACGCGCCAGTGCCGCTGGGGATGTGTTGTCGCGGGCTGCGTGCTGACCCCTCTCTGGTGGACCAAGTGCGACCTGGCAACTGGAACATCCTGCCGAGGCCACGATCCTGCACGCGGTGAGGGCGCTGGGAGGTCTTGCAAAAGGCTTGTATGGTGGAGAGGGCTGATGGCGTGGAAGTTCTCACTGACATTATTCTGTCTGTGTTCTTTGTCACTCTTTGTTACTTTGTGTCCAACGTGAGCCTCATTTTTGGCATCTCAGGGGTCTTGGTGGGAAATGTTCCATCGTGGAATATAGTGTATTTCAAGAACTATGTTTGAAGTTTGCCACAGTATGTCTCTCAAACCAGACGTGACATGAATATTGCATTAGCTTAAAAAAACAAAATATTGCCGGCAAGCTAGTGGGTTGGCGTTTAATGTGATTGTAAGCCCTCAAAGTTATTGGTAGTCCCATTTCTTGACAAACCGGCACGTGAAGGTAACCGCCTCTGAAGGAAGGGATGACTGCGCAGGCAACAACTCCAGACCAGGAGGCGCCATTCGGACCACAAACGCCTGACCTGGTCAACGGTCCTCCTCACAGCTGCTATGGTCCACTGTTTGTCAGGTAGTCAGTCAGCATTTTTGGCCTTTACAGGGCCCTGCTTTTGACCGGTCACTTTCTAGAACATGATGTTTATTTGAATGTTTCCCGGTCAGAGACCCCTACTTCTTATCTTAGAGCTTCGCTTCTGTTCAGGAGTTTTCTACAATATTGTAAGATGTGGCGTGACAATGCGCCAGCAGTCACGTAGTCTCGGCTCCCATCGCTCAATAAACACCTTTGGAATTATGCTCACTCAAAATATGCAGCTACCTGAAAATTGCTTCCCTGCACGCTAGATGTTCACGACACTCTATTCTGCTCAGTCTTGGTCCGATAGTATTTATGCTGTGCTCTACCACTCTAGTTCCTTCAGTGTGATGCAACAAATAATGGAGCCTCCTTTGGAAAGTTACATGGAATTTTCAATATCTGACTGACACTGCGGCGAACCTATCACCTGAAGCTAATCTCACTACCGACTTTATTTGTGATTTGCTTAATTTTGTATGCGGTTGTTAGAGTATAGTTCAATATAAACCACAAACAATGACCATCGTGACCCCGGTCTTTGCCTGTTCCATCCAAATCTGTGTACGGATGCTGCCCCAGTGGATAGCTTCCGTGGGATTTACTGCGAATTACACCTGGTCAGATTTAAGGGCTTCCACTTTTCGGAGGTGATTTTCTTCACCATATGTCCAAGCTTATTGCACAATACTGCACGCCGCTGCAATTGGTTAAGATTTTTACCCGACTGCACAAACTTATGAGATCGAGACACGCATCCAATAAAGGGACGGATAAGCCATGCTGCCTCTCCCCAGCAGTCTAGGAGGCATGCTTCCCTCCCCTCTCACTAGCCGAGAAGCCAGTTTTCCACACTCGTTAAAGATCTTAGAACACTTTTATTAAGTGTAGGAACTTGGAGAAGAAATTTGAAATATATTTGGGGTCACCACTTGTTCACAGATAGCTTAAAAACGACATTGCCATACCTTGTATACCTATTAGGTACATGGTTATGTTTTCGACTTCTGAAAACAGTCTTGGCCAAGGTTATGTCAGGCCAGGTCAGCAGTTCAGGTCAATTGAACTATCCTCGAGAAAATTTTAAGGGGGCAGCAGCACGAGCAACCATATTCTTTTAATTTGAGATTCACATCATATAATAAAGTCAACGAGTACAGCCATTTTCGTAACTTGGTTTTATATCGATGACCTGGGGCTAGGGCAGAGCCAAAGCTTCTCAATTGTAATTAAATGAGAAATTGGTTTAGGGTCGATAACTTCACAGATAATGGCGACAAAGCATTTATTTTGACTTCATTGTGTTTTGTTTGCCACTGCTGCTCGAATAACATGCAGTATGACATATTCTGATTCTGACCTGACCTAAAGTCAAACCAACTTTAGGATTGGCCCTGAAAATCCTATGTAGTGCATCATTCGCCGGTATTGACGGAGTAATTCCAACGAGATAAGGCAGGCTACCTAGTGCGGTTTTCCACTTTGCTTTGCCTTGAAGAACTCCTGAGATCTTAGAAGGGAGGGTAACCGCCCTTCCCGCGGGGATGCGAGCATCGGTCAAGTATGCCGCCTGACCCCGCGTTTTAATAAGACAATTTATTCATGGTTAATGTCATTATTTGTATCATTAATCAACTATTTCATTCGCTTAAACAGTGCATTCTATTATCTGATATGAAAATACTGTAATTAGACATTGCAAATTTGAGGGATTGCGTGTCCAGATTTTCCCCATTCCTAGCTGTCAGCCGCCTGACTCGGTATTTTGACTGCGGGACTGCCATGAACTGCAACATTGTACGACTATTTACAGGCCCTATGTCGTAAGGATACCGCCTGCAAGATGTTTTAATGCACTGCAGTTGCTTGCGAGAGACTGGAAATTACGGCAGTTGAATATGAGATGCTACATCTCACGGCACAGTTGCGGCAACCCAACCAGATGGCGGAGCGGCCATACCACACAGTATGGCTTTGCCGCTGCTTGTGACGTTGTACTGCAGCTCGGAGTTCTCTGGGGCAGCGTGTTTGTATGCTGCACCGCAAACTATAAGCGACCTGAAGATGTTGCACTGCTGGATAGATTGGCCTGGAATATACCATTCGACAGTTGCACAGAGCACAACCACTCATGGTAGGCTGTCCCGCACAACAGGGCAGTGACAGGCTACGTTCCGCGCAGTACAAGAACCCGATGGATGCCACTTTCAGCTATACTTCTGCTTGTGACACGCAATGCTGCATACCAATTTTGCTTTGCAGACACTATGCTGCGTCGCCATTGCATGCTAAGAGATGTCTGACACGGTAGTCTGCAAGATGGCTTCAAAGCCAGACCGAGATGATCTAATTATATGACACCGACCTCACCTGTCAGATGTTTAATTTCGTTTTTTATCGGCTGTTTTGCCATTTCTTCTACCACCGGCTGGTTGTGCATTTCTATATTTAAGTACCAAAAAGAGCATATGTTTTTCAAATGTAGTTAGTGTGCTTCATGTTCATGGAAAGTATTAACGAAATGCCCTAACCAAATAGGCTATGAGGGTCGCAGGTAGCCAAACGTTGTGGTTTCACCGGATTTGTTTAACTCCTCATCAGCAAGAAAAACTACCTTCTGTGGCAGAGAAGTCGCCACCATACAAGCTTGGAGCGTCTACTGACAAAAACACGACGTGTCAAAACAAAACAAAACAGTTGGCTGCATTCAGAAAAAAATACAAAACTGAGCTGTCCGGGTAGCTCCACTGGTAGAACGCTGGGCTCCGACCCGCTAAGAAAACCGTGCGGTGGCACTGCACCGGTGAAGACTTGGGATCATTTCTTCCGAAACATTCGGTGCGCAATATTTATCCGACGTAGGTCGGCTGGTGACTGCCTGGTGAGAGAGTGACCTGAGCGGGGAGGCTGTTCCTGTGCTTAGTGATACGTCAAACTTTGGCTTCCAAATAGATCCGTCATTGCGGGAATTGCTCGTTCGGATGGTGAGCTTAGAGTTTCCGTGACAAGTCCCTTGATGACTTTAGTGAGGCTTCGATCCCAGGAGCCGAGCCTGCTATAACTTGGACAAAATAAAAAAAACTACTTCTTCACATTGTGCTCACGATTGCCCTGTTCTTGCGCTGCTGACAAAATTAAGGTTTTCCCAATATGTTCGAAATCAGAAAAGGCTAGAAATGTGAATCTAGTGAATTTTTAGCATCAAAGATTATCACCGTTCTTATAGGATCAGTAGAAAAGGAGAGAAGCTGTTACATCAACTCAAGCGGACCAAATGTCTTCAAGTTTATTCAGCATTATGGCTCTCACAAATTTGGCTCTTTGGCCATCCAAAGGACCTTACCTGGGTTTACAATGTCCACCGTGCGCAGCTCTAAATGCTTGAAAAGTTTCAGAGAGTATTTCAGCATCACCGAGCTAATAATTTCACCACTCAGAGAAGCATGTGACGTGATTCCTAGCTCAGAGGGCTGCTAAAATTACCACCGAGCAAGCCATTAACCCTCGCCCCACCGGGAGGGCCATCGATGGCCCCCCTAAGGTTTTTCCGGGATAGCAGAAAAACGACGAGGCGCAGCACCGCGGTTGAGGGCTCTACCTCTCACTGCATCATTTTCCCATCATCCCTGAAATTTTTTACCCCGGGTCACTCAAGGTCAGGTCACCAGACGAGGTCAACCAAGGTCACCTCACTTCACCTTTAGAGCTCTGTAAGAGCTACATTTCAAAGTCGATCAAATTGAAACTTCCTACACTTCATGACCCCTCCAGGGTCTACAAGGTGTATATCCGGGATTTTTCGATTTCGTGCCCTGAGGTCAGGTCACGAGGCGACCTCTCCCATTGGAAAAGCATGGGGAAAAGCTATTTCATGATATAAAAGCCACAAAAATGATTGCAAATACTCAGACTGCTCAGAACAACGTTTTTGGACACTCTTCCACGGATCCCAGGGGTCATATTTGCCCTTTGACTTTTCCAAGGTCATCCAAGGTCACCAGAGGTCAAAAACAGTATTTTGACAATAACTTTTGACCTAACTGAGCTAGAGCGGTGAAACAAACACCATCGTGTTTGTCTTGTCACTGGCTTTCATTTGATATACGGCAAGGTCACTTTGTGACCTTTCGTGACCTCAGGTCATATTAGGTCACGAGGTGACCTCTGGCGGTCAAACCACTGGCGGGAGGTCTTTACGTTCCACATAGCGGAAAAAGTACTGGCAATTTGCTATCAAATGTTTTTTACCAGGCCTCAATAGCTCTAATGACATAAGAGTTATGCCCAGTTTGCTTAATCATTGCATATTTGAGTGAAAATAGCCGATCTTGACCTAATTTGACCTCTGGAGGTCAAACCATTGACCTGAGCACTAAAACATGCGAAGTAATTTCTTACTGAATTCACGCGAGCTTTCTATTGCACTTTGCAGATTTGTGCTAGCGCCCATATTTTCGGAGTTAGAGGGGGGCCATCGATGGCCCCCTCCGGTGGGGCGAAGGTGGCGCCGGACCCCCGGTGGGGGCGCGGGTTAACATGCTGCCCAAGCCGACCTATCTCAGGCTCGGGTCTGGGGAGCTCAATCACCTGTCAAAACACAATAGACCATTAAATTTGCAGGTCCAGAACACGTAAAGTTATAAAAGTGAGCAATACATTGGCTTGAAATTGATATTCCTTCTTAAAAATCGTTTGATTTTTGTAGTGATTTTGTGCTCTTTTTGGGTTGTGCTTCAGATGGTGTGTCCGGGTCGGCGTCGAAATTACATCACCAGCTGGCTGCTCCCCTGTCTACTACAGGGTAAGTCCTCAGTCCGTCACCTGTCTGCTACAGGGTAAGTATTCAGTCTTTCACCTGTCTGCCACAGGGTAAGTATTCAGACCGTCACCTGTTTGCTACAGGGTAAGTACTCAGTCCGTCGCCTGTCTGCTACACGGTTATCATTCGGTCTGTCACTATTCTGCTACAGGGTAATCACTCAGTTGATCACCTGTCTGCTACAGGGTAAGTACTCAGTATGTCACCTGTCTGCTACAGGGTAGGTCCTCAGCCCGTCACCTGTCTGCTACAGGGTAAGTATTCAGCCCGTCACCTGTCTGCTACAGGGTAAGTCCTCAGTCCGTCACCTGTCTGCTACAGGGTAAGTATTCAGTCCTTCACCTGTCTGCCACAGGGTAAGTATTCAGACCGTCACCTGTTTGCTACAGGGTAAGTACTCAGTCCGTCGCCTGTCTGCTACAGGGTAAGTACTCAGTCCGTCACCTATCTGCTACTAGGTAAGTATTCAGTCCATTACCATTCTGATCAGACGTGACGGCTTCTCATTCCGTAGGGCCTCACGGACAGCCATTGCGTGCGGAATGAAAGTTTTACTCTCGGTCGTAGCGCCTGGAGAAATGGGTCGCAAAGAAGCTGGGTGCGGAATAGCTGGAATGCTCTGGAATGAAATTGGGTAAATTGGTACTTCTAGTGGTAATAAGAATGGATGTGTTTCTACATGTTTATGAACCAAAAGGCGAATATTCGCCCTTGCTTACACGGCTTGCTGTGTCAGTCGAGTAAGGGGCTTACTGTGTATCCTTTTGTCTGGGGACCACGTGACAAAAACTGGCAAACCCTGAAGTCCAAGGGTGCGTTCTTTGAAATATTCCAGCCTGGAAATCCAGGAACAGTGACGTCACAGCCGTTCTTTGAAACTTTTCCCGGGATTCCACGTGGAATATTCCCGCCATTCCGCACGGAACGGTGGGAATAGAAAAAACAGTCCCGCTCAAGATGGCGGCACCCATGGATGAATTTCGTAACAGTAAGTTCGTGGACTTTGAATATTTATCGGCTTGAAAGGTCCATTATATGTTCTTGCAGGATAATCGGACCCTAATAATAACACCTAAATGAAGGTAAATGAAAGATTTGCGCGTGCACAAGTCAAAATAAATAATGAGACTGTCGCAACCTCGCCATTTACGCCGCATTCCAGCCTCGTTCAAGAACGTTCCACAGCTGGAATCCGGGGAATATCACGACGTCACAATCCCTGGAATTCTACCTCGGAATAATTCAAAGAACGCAGCCCAAATTTCTAACTGCATCCGATTTGAAAACCAAAGAATGAAACTGTACAAATAACGTATGAAACCAAACACCATGACTGGTGGAATCGGGCAAATACCTTCTTTGCACGGCGTTCGCCACCCCGTGACACCGATATAAAATGCTCCCCTATCGTGGGCATGACGAGTATACGCACAATTCTAGTGACTTGTAAACATCCTCAGACCAGATGTGATGAATAGTCGGTCCATTGGCCGACCAGAGCCCGAAATTGGTTTGCTAGCTGGGTAAAACATAGAACCAATCAGTTAATCATATCTTCCTTAACACGCACCCCGCTGGGGTCCCTGGCATGACGAGCCCCGCTGGGGGGCGTTTTTCGCCCCTCCGTGTCTCATTCTCCACGAAAGATATAGGAAAATTACGGACGGTGTTTGAAAGTTCTTGACAAAACGAAGAGATTTTATACGGATAATTTTTATGTCAGGTCAAAATTGAGGTCACCATAGGTCAAAGAAGGTTCCATAGGCTTACAACAGAGCAGTGCACGTTTATTTCTCTAGATCTGCCCTCAGGAAAACTAGAGCAAATCATAATGCATCATTGGATTTCTCTCATCGCGGCGAATAGAATGATGTATAATATGACCTTGCTAGGCCAAATAGTGAAAATGACCTGTCCTCGAGCTAGGTCAGGGTCACAGAGTAACCTGGTATGGTCATGTGACATATCGATCGACTCCACGTGACAATATAAGCACAATGCAAGCAATGCACAATGCCGCCCCGGTAGCTCAGTTGGTAGAGCGTTGGGCTCCGGCCCGCTGCTCAGAAGCATGCAGTGGCAGTGCATGTCCAGGCTTGGGATCGGTTCCCCTGAGACGCTCCGGCGCTCAAAAGTTTACCCGATGTACAGGTCGGCTGGCAACCGACTGGTGAGAGGGTGACCTGAGCGGGGCGGCCGTCCCTGTGCTTTGTGGGACGTTAAACTTTGGCTTCTAAATTAACCCTCCATTGAGGGAGTTGCTCGTTCGGGTGGTGGGGTCGGGGTCTCCGTGACAAGTCCCTTGGTGACTTTAGTGAGACTCCGACTCCAGCAGCCTTACCAGGAACAACTTGAACAAAATTTATAAAAAAACATGGGAGCTTTATCTCAATTCAGTGTGAAGTTATTGGCAAATCACTCACTCTATGCTCCCGTGATCTGACACGACCAAGGAGAGGTCAGATGCTAAAAAATTCACCTTAATGGTCAAGATCGTGGTAAGAATAGACGTTTTGAGGATTTTCAGCTTTGTATATCCAGTATTTACTGAAAACGAGCCCATTCTATTTTTCACCATAGACTTATAATGGGGTGACCAAAAAATTGACCTCACCTCAGGTCAATAATATCAAAATTCCGAGATTGCTGATTTGTAGAACCTAATAACCTTATCATATTGTGGAAGTTTCAAACCGATCGGTTCGCTGATGTTCCCTGGTCGCCACTTCAAACTCGTGATTTTAGGTTTTGAGGTCGGGTCACTTGACCTTGAATTGCTCCTTGACCTGACATGACCTCAACTCAAAATTTGGTCAGATGTATCAAATTGATCAGGAATAAGGTACTGCAAGTTTCTTGTTTTGCGTCTCTTCGTTTTTGAGCTATCTGGGGAAAACCAGGAGGGGGGATATCGCCCCCCCAGCGGGGCACGTGTTAATTTCCGAAAGACTAAGGGGGTCGAAAACACCCTAGGAAAAGTCGCTTCCGTCATTGTTTCTATTTCTTATTAGGACTCCTCCCAACAGGCACACTTGCTTGATTACAAAGAGCACTAGCGTGTGTGTTTATCTCATGCCCCCCTGGGGTAGCTGGTGTGACGCGCTCCGATGGGGGTGTATTCTACCCCTCAGTATTATATTTTCTGGAAATGCTAAATCAAGATTATGGACGGTCTCTGAAAGCTCTTGACGAGGCGAAGCGAAATGATACGAACTGTTTTCAGCTCGGGTCAATATCGCGGTCTTTAGAGATAACAGAAGATTCCCTGTGATTGCCTCAGATTTTTACATATTTTGTCCTACATATTTTTACTGAGCGGAGTTAGAACATGCACGTGAACGTGAACACGTGTTAAACGAGGGTTAACACGCGCATTGACGGGGGCGGGTACCCGCCCCCTCGGGTTTTTCGGAGATAGTAGAAAAACGGCGGCGTGTAGCGCCGCCGTACTTGGTACACCTTTTTCCTCATCATTTTTACAACTTCTGTGAAAATTTTAAGGTTAGGTCATCTCAGGTCAGGTCACCAGTACAGGTCAAGTGACCCGACCTCAAAAAAAGTTTAAGATAGCATAAGTCGGAGCAGGGTGAACTTATCCGATTGAAACTCATATCACATAATGGCCCTACCGAGTTCTCTAACATATGTTCTGGTATTTTTGATATCGATGACCTAAGGTCAGGTACGAGGCATGACCTCTCCATTGGAAATACATGGGAAAAATGGTTTTTACGGAATAACTCAGTAACGGATGGTGATAGAGCATTTATTTTAGCTGCATTAGACTTGCCTGGGCTTTGCGGTTCTAATGATATGCATTTTATATAATTTGACCCTGACCTGACCTCAGGTCAGGTCAAATCCTTGATTTGACCCAGCAAGGTCAAATTATATATCATTCGATTCGGCTTGCTAAGAGGATTCATATAGTTCAAGTTGTTTTGCTCTATCTTTACTTGTTCAGATGTAATGCCCGAAAAACTGAATTTTACATGTTATCCCTATGACGGGCATGTTTTGACCTCTCGTGACCTTAAATGTGACCTGACAAAAAAATTGTTCAAATGTTTTCGATGGAGAAGTGGATAGGCAGCCCAACGCCGTTTACCATTTTTCGCTACCTACCGTGGTTCTCGAGATCTTAGGGGGGCGGGTACCCGCCCCCGTCAATGCGAAGGTGGCTCAGACCCCCGTCAATGCGCGTGTTAAGTAATCAATGGAATACTGTTATCATCTCAAATCGAATGATACATGCATCGTGTATGTATACGTAATATGGTCAGGCTAGATCCAATGGTCAAAATGGCCTAACCTCAAGCCAAGTTAAAGTTACACGAAGATCTGCTATGATCATGCCACGATTTAATCAAATCCCAGTGACAATACGATCATAATTAAATAAAACTGCAGGCTCGACTTTCATTCAGCATGATGTTATTTACAAAGCAAGACAGTCTGTTCAGGTGACCTCACAAGAACTCTGAGCTTGATGGTCAGCGAAGTGCTAAAAATACATGGCATGAAGAATTTAAATTTGATGCCTCTGGTATTTACTGAAGAAGAGCTCTAACTATTTTACCGTACACTTAACACACACATTGACGGGGGTCTGAGCCACCTTCGCTTTGACGGGGGTGGGGTGGGTACCACATTTAACCCTTGCCCCGGTGGTGGGTCCGAGCCACTTTCGCCCTGGTGGGGGGCTAAAAAGACCCCCACGATCTCAAAAACTAAGAGTGCTAGAAAAAAGCGCAAAACGGCAATTGAAAGCTCCTAAAAATATATCGAAAATACTAGTCTTTTTATCGTCAGGTCAATACCAAGGTCACCAGAGGTCAAAATAGGTCAAAATCGCTAATATGAGGTGTACTAAAAAACCTCATATATCTAAATAACCATGCTAGCTAGAAACATTTTCTCAACACCATTCGAAAGCTTTAGAAATGCTCTTTCATTACAGCGACACTGATTGTCGGTCAGATTAAAGCCTAGGGAGCTACAGGTCACTGAATATTTGGAATGTTGTTGGGAATGTCCATAGCCACCCATGCATAAGGGTGTTTCCTTTTTCGCTGATAACTTCCAAACCAAGCAGCAAGATGCAGCCATAGTTGATGCACCATTGCAATCCTCTCGTCAATACGAATCGAATGATGTTTAGTATTGCTATGCCAGTTCAAATTTAAAATTTGACCTGACCCAGGTCAATGGTCTGACTCAACTTGACCTGGTATAGTCATGATGTATATAATTTGACTTGTAGTGACTATACAAACACTTTGGTGACAAAATAAAAGTTATATCTTTTTATTCAAAATTTAGAGAGTAAGACACCAAAAATGCTTATTTGACCTAAGGTGACCTATTAAAGGTCACAAATCAAAATTTTTAGTATCAACCTCAGAAATGGGCTAAGAACAAGTCGTTACCGATGTTTGAAGTTGATTCCATCCATACTTACTGAGAAAAGCTCATTTCGTGATTTTTCCCATGTATTTACAACGGGGAGGTCATGCTCTGCACATGACCTTAGGTCACCAATATCAAAAATCCCAGAACATATGTTGTAGCTCCTGGTCGGCCCAATATATGGAATGAGTTTCAGCTTGATCAATTAACCCTCCTTTTAGTTATGCAGTCCTAAGTATTTTTAGGTGAGGTCACTTCACCTGGCCTGGTGACCTGACCTGATATGATCTTGAGCTAACAATTTTCAGGGAAGATGTAAAAATGATGAAGGAACAGTTAGACTAAGTTTGGCAGCTCTGCGCGCCGCCGTTTTTTGGTCACTTTGGAAAAACCCGAGGGAGGGTTCTAAAAAGACCTCCACCCGGGCGAACGTCACTAGAGCTCAAAACATGCCGTCATAGGGATAACATGTAAATGAAGGTTTTCGGTCATTACATATGAACAAGTTAACCCTCGTCCCACCGGGGGCGGCATCGATGGCCTCCTAAGGTTTTTCCGGAATAGCAGAAAAACGACGAGGCGCAGCACCGCGGTTGAGGGCTCTACCTCTCACTGCATCATTTTTCCATCATCCCTGAAATTTTTTAACCCAGGTCACCCAAGGTCAGGTCACCAGGCGAGGTCAACCAAGGTCACTTCACTTCAAATTTAGAGCTCTGTAAGAGCTACATTTCAAAATCGATCGATTTGAAACTTCCTACACTTTATGACCCCTCCAGGGTCTACAAGGTGTATATCCGGGATTTTTCGGTTTCGTACCCTGAGGTCAGGTCACGAGGCGACCTCTCCCATTGGAAAAGCATGGGGAAAACCTGTTTCATGATATAAAAGCCACAAAAATAATTGCAAATACTCAGACTGCTAAGAACAGCGTTTTTGGACACCCTTTCACGGATCCCAGGGGTCATATTTACCCTTTGACTTTTCCAAGGTCATCCAAGGTCACCAGAGGTCAAAAACAGTATTTTGACAATAACTTTTGACCTAATTAAGCTAGAGCGGTGAAACAAACAGCATCGTGTTTGTCTTGTCATTGGCTTTTATTTGATATACAGCAAGGTCACTTTCTGACCTTTCGTGACCTCAGGTCATATTAGGTCACGAGGTGACCTCTGGAGGTCAAACCACTGGCGGGAGGTCTTTACGTTTCACATAGCAGAAAAAAGTACTGGCAATTTGCTATCAAATGTACTTTACCAGGCCTCAATAGCTCTAATGACATCAAGAGTTATGCCCAGTCTGCTTAATCATTGCATATTTGAGTGAAAATAGCCGATCTTGACCTAATTTGACCTCTGGAGGCCAAACCATTAACCTGAGCACTAAAACATGCAAAATAATTTCTTACTGAATTCACGCGAGCTTTCTATTGCACTTTGCAGATTTGCGCTAACGCCCATATTTCTGGAGTTAGAGGGGGCCATCGATGGCCCCCGGTGGGGCGAAGGTGGCGCCGGACCCCCGGTGGGGCGCGGGTTAAGATAGAGCAAAACAATTTACACGATATGAATCCTCGCAGCAAGCCAAATCGAATGATATGTGATACGACCTTGCTAAGTCAAATCAAGGATTTGACCTGACCTGAGGTCAGGTTAAGGTCAAATTAGGTAAAATGTGTATCATTAGAACTGCAAAGACAAGTCGAATCTAATGCAATTAAAATAACCGCTCTATCACCATCCGTTACTAAGTTATTCAGTTAAAACTATTTTCCCATGTATTTCCAATGGAGAGGTCATGGCTCGTACCTGACCTTAGATCATCTATATGAAAAATACCGGAACGTATCTTAGAGAGCTCGGTGGGCCCATTATGTGATAAGAGTTTAAATCGGATAAGTTCACTCTGTTCCGACTTATACTATCCTAAGCTTTTTTGGGTCAGGTCACTTGACCTGTACTGGTGACCTGATCTGAGATGACCTAATCTTAAAATTTTGACAAAAGTTGTAAAAATAATTCGAGAAAAGGTATGCCAAGTACGGCGGCGCTAGGCGCCGCTGTTTTTATGCTCTCTCCGAAAAACCCGAGGGGGAGGGTAACCGCCCCCAGTCAATGCACGTTTTAAGATGGGGATTAAGAACTGATCCCATCTTAGTTTATAGATATGAATAAGCTATATAAGCCGCATTTTTTAGGCTTTTCATGTTTGCGGCACTCAGGTGAAACCAGGAGAATTGGGGAGGGGGAGGTGAATTTCGAAATCTTCCCGGCGGGGCGTAAACTACGAGTATTTCTAGCAAACTGATGGGACACGGTAGGCAGTTTCCCGCTGTAGGGATTGAACCCAAGTTACTCCACATCACCTAAACTAATAAACCACTTGATACGATGAGAAAATTTCTATAAATTTTCCCGAAATGCAAAATTTTCTCAAGGAGGTGTGGGTCTAAATCTCGGGACCTCTGCTTGCGGTCCGCTATTTTTTATTTATTGGATTTAAGGTAAACTGAATGATTTGCGTGGCTTCTAGTCTAGACGTGCTCAGAAATATTGATATTTTTCGCGGCCCCGATACCAACTCTTAAAGGCCCTTGAGACCAGCCCTGGGGGCACCTGAGACCAAGACTTGGGGGCCCTCGGGATCAGCTTTTGGGGTCCCGAGATCAGTACTGTGAACTCGGGACTCCAAAAGTATCTCACCCCGACACTAAATATTGCCGCCCCCCCGTGACACACATTTTGGAGTCCCTAAGACAAACTCTTGGGAGCCCCTAAGACAAACTCTTGAGGACCCACGAGACCAAATCTTGGGGTCTTCTAGATCAACATTCGGCTGGCGTTTGGGTTCCCGGGATGCCCATCAAACATCACCTGAGGCCCGTGCGGCGGCCTTTTGCTGTGCTTAAGCTCAGCCCAAGGAGAGGGGGTGGTCACCCTCAATGCCTGCCCTTCGTATCCACCCCTGGTACCAACTAGCTCTAAGTGGATAGGTTTCTATTATGCTGCTTGTCTTACAAGCGAGTACCAAGTTTGTCCGTGATGTTTTTGACTGGAGTGCAAATGACACAAAGTTTTAATTGCTTATCCATTTTTGTTTCGGGTGACATCGAGTGCCAGGTGCCTGACAGAGGTGCAGAAACTTGCCAACTCGGCTACCGGAGTTTGTGACACATTTACGAAAATTGAGGTGCATAATTGTGACAAAATAGCGATCCTGACTGTATGGCTCAAGCTCAAATCCCATATTTTCGAAATAGAGAATGTAGCGTGTAGGGAATATTTTAACTTAGCAGCTCTGTTCTTCAATTGCACAGCGTACCATTAGTAATACAATATTGGTACTGTGTTCAGTTTCTACTAAAACGAGGGACCCCGCTGCAGAAAACCCGCAAACCGCTGTCACAGTTGCCAGATTTTAACATGCAACCCAATGGGGCTGATTGTTAGTAGTTTGCAGAAAGTTGTCGCCTAGATACCGGAAATGTGACAGTCAATTTTTCGAGAAATACACGATTGTGGGCATATTTAAGGCATTAACGATAACGCAGATACTTTATTAAGTACTTCTCTGTCAATTTTTCAGGTTAAATCATATTTACAGTTTGAGTGTCTTCGATTTATTGGCCCCTATTTCTTCGAATTTAGTATTAAGTACGCCTAAAAGCTACTAATAAAAGTACTAAGTGAGTGAGAAAATAAACATAGCTGGGCAGCAATTCTACTTAAACTGCGCAACAGCGACAAGACAAGTTAGAAATGTTTATGTGATGTAGAGCCTGCCAAAAATTTAAACAGGCGTAAGCCACTTATTTTGAGGGCATATTCATTAGGTATATTTAAAATAAGTGCAGGCTAAAACTATCTAGAACAAATATTGCTGCCCATGGCTAATCTAAGATGAATGTAGGCTATTGTAAGACTCATGCACTTTCCCATATCAAGCTTGGTTTTCATTCCTTAGCCTGCTTGTGCCTTGGTTTATTTGGCCCTAGATTGGTTGGATAGATTTGGAGCTGGAGGAAGTTGGGAGAGTTGGCGCCAGCAACAGGCTGGCAACAACAGTGATTCAGGTGAGTTTTCATGATCAAATTATCATATCAATATTGTACAGATAGCAAATGTGTGCTAATGCAGTCCTCCACAAAGTGTTAACACCCACACTGGAGAGGGGCCTGGAACTAACGTGCACTGGAGGGGGCCGAGTAGACCCTCTTCTTATCTCAGAAAATCACAGCAAATCTCAGAAACAAATAGACTTCGAAAAACGCTGGTTGGGGGTGTGTTGCTTACTACCAGTGGTGGTAAACAATGCACAGGACCTGAACTGCATGGAGTTAAAGCAGGATTTTGACTACACTGGATCTTTCTTTGGTATGTGAATTCCAATACCTCTGTACCTATTAGGGCAATAGACATAATTTTACGTCTATGCAGGCTAGTTGCCTCAGAGTTTTTACTGCAAAAGGAATGACCAGGCAGGTAATGATCGTGAGTGGGATGCAAATTTTAAGCATTTGATGTGTTTATAAAAATGCTACCTAAGGTCCACTTTACCAACACATTTTAGGTAGATTCAAATACTATGTTGACATTGACATGTTTTCCCTTTTGTTGATATGTGAGATAGAAGTTTAGTGAGGGGGAAAGCTGCGGTTAGGGTTCCCAATTGTGTGTACATGTATGCTCCCATTAATAGGTATGTTCCCAATAATGACTATTTTCATGATAATTGCTACATGTAATCATGTGGAAAAGTACCATAATTGGAAACACTCCTTTCAAAAATGGAAACTTCTTCAAAAAGGAAATGCATGTCATTGGGGGAAACTGCAGTCAGAGTTGCCAATAATAGTTATGACCCCAATACTGGAAGAAATGACCCATAATTGGAAATTTTCCTTCGAAAAACAAAAACATGATCTATAAATGAAAACTTACTACTTTCATGGTGTAATGGTTTGGTGCTAGAACCTTGTCTGCTGCAAAAAGTAAGGGACAGGTAGATGACATTCAGCATATTGGAAATAGTATTCAAGTATACAATTATTATTTCCAGCTCTGTGTGACAGAGGAGGCATATGTCGCATTGAGTTTGTGACAGCCAGCATACTTTCTGCACCTCTGGTGCCTGACGTCATTCTGACGCCGGGGATAATACTTGAGAAAGGTATTGGCCGCTATAATTAAAAGCCTAACTTGTCAACCGATCTGAAGTTTTCCGATTGCACTTCGGAGCTCTCCCGGGTGCAATATGAGTGCGTTTTAGTGCCTGAGGGAAGTACCCGAAATGATATTATAAGATCCGCCGACGGAACGTCCTCTAAAAGAAGAGAAAATGTGCTCGTGAATTGAGGTATGACATGAACTGTGACTGTAAAAGATACATCACGCACATCAGGGCCAACATAGTGTTTTATTGTAAAGGTTTACTGTTGCTCCACTGCCCTGCATTGTAGGAAATCCGGCGAAACAACAACCAGTGTTGTGACATATTTGGTGCATATGTAACTGTACGTGTCATATGAAAGACATTTGAAAAGAAGAGAAAACAGCCGTCCCAAAGTTGTATATGATGCATAAAATGCCTTCTAAAATAAATAAAGCTAAGGTCTAAAATAAAGCTATGGATCATAATGGCAGGTCTGAGCTCAATTATGCATCATCTTAAATATTTCGATAAATTTAAACTGGAGTTAGAGACCTATAAAAATAACTCGGTATTGTGACCCGAGGAAAATTCCAAAGGCTACACGTCAGTAACGGGATGTCAGATGAGCAGAAATCTTGAAAACTAAATTCAGCACTCCAGATAATCGTGCATTCAAACTCCACGAAACTCGACATGAAATTTTTACAAAGGAAAAACTTTGTTCGATCTGTTCTGAAATGCCTTACCTGCTCCAGCTTGACCTTGGTGATGTACAGTAGGGTGTTTCAGACCACTATAGTAAAATTTTGTTTGTTTGGAACGAAGTCATATCGACTTTCCCCAGCTCTGTACGTGAAACTGAATCGATTGACACCCTTAAAAGCAAAATAAAAGGACATTTAGAGGTCGCGCACTTTTATCACCAAAAATCATTACACTTGAAAGAGGCGCATTCTTTCTTGGTGCGCTTGGGTAGAGCCCTCCGATGGAGTTCCACCACCCGGAGCAGGTATGTACTGCTTCTGCTTCTCGTCCTTGACGAATCCGTTGAACCTCTTGATGAGGGTGATCTCCTTTCCCGCTGTTTTTGTCCTGAGTCGAAAGTTAGAGTCGTTGTGGCGTCCCATTTAATATAATGATCCTTCCCATATGTAGAAGGAGTATCGCAACAGATTCGACGCATATGTTCTAAATTCAACGTAAGAACATATTTTAAGGCACATCAAACGATCAAACAATTACTGGTCAAACCAAAGGACAGGATAGACAACCGGAAAAACCAGGCCCAGTATACAAGATGGAATGTAATGACTGTCCAAAAATATACATTTGAGAAAGCAAAAGGATGATGGAAGTCCGACAAGACGAACACCGAAAATCTCGACAAAAACTAATCCGGAGTCAATTGACGAGAGAGCAGCAGAGGCCACAGCAAAACAATCATTCAAAATGATCTTTATATCAAATGGGACGCCACAACGACTTTAACTTTCGACTCAAGACAAAAACAGCGGGAAATAAAAGAGGCAATTTACATCCAAGCCACCACGGAACCAAAAATGGATAGAAATATCGGCAAAGTTACCATCTTCTCTGGATTTTTGGACCTCTTAAAACGCCAGCCAAACAAGAGATTGAATTGAAAAATAACACGTGTTTAGAGCTAATAATTCTAAAATGATTCATCATGTTCATAGCTAAGATTGTTCTTTCAAAGTTTACCCTGTCTTCGTGTTTTCGCTTAGTTAGGCTTATGTCATAGTGTTTTCTTCATCTCCCTTGAAAACGGGGGCGGGATGCTCCCGAAATCGGTCGGGTTTTATGCTCAGGCTAGTCTTGTGCAGTAATAAATGTTTTATTTAATTTTAAGAATATTTCAGATGTGAAATAGAAAACCAAGCAAAAGAAAACCAGCGCCAGCATCAGTGTGGAAATGTGTACATTCATAGGCGTAGGCGTAGGAACAGGGGGGCAGGGGCCTGGCCCCCCCCAATATTCTTGATTCTTAACCCTTAACCCTGTGGCGTTGACTGGAAAGAAATGACTTCCAAATGCACCTTGGCCCCCAATATTCTGGACGTTCCCACGCTTATGTGTACATTTGAGTACATTTGATAAAAAACTGCAAAGTGCGCGACCTCTAAATATTATGAAAATACATGGAAATTTCGCACCCAAGCTTGTAAGCAGATGAGGTTTGAGGGGAACGTCGATATACGTCAAAATATTGCATTTTGGAACAATGAAACACCTAATGTACAGTTTCAGCCGAGCCCCATCGGAGCGCCTTTAAATGCAATATACACTGTGGTAGCATTTTCTGTTTTAGTCACTGTAGAGCATTCACCTGAGAAACCTAACAATGTTTAGTTAAGCGGCGTATCCCCGCTAAACTAGACAGGAAGTACGGCCGTGCATTCTGGAGATGCTCTGTCACAGTTGTAAAACAAAGTTAACTTGAAGCACCACGCTTAGTTTAGAGAAGCTGCAGGTTCTAAGTTGCGAATGCATCCAACCAGTTTTAACATGCCGTCTTTGTCTTTGACTTTAACGGTCGTCTTTGACTTTGACGTAAGTATATTTCCGGCTCATAAGCCTGCCCTCCAAAGAGACTAAGGGAATACTCTCTACATACTCTACATACTCTATATACTCAATATACTCAATACTCTACATCCAGAATACTCTCCGGAGGCAGCCGCACGGGTGAGACGAATGTGTTCGATGAGGGAAAGTGCCCTTGCGCTGCTCTGCTCCCTGGAGGTATCCCTGGTGAGTCAGACTGGATTCTTTTGATTAAACGATTGCTCGGCTCTTCTGTGGCTACAGTCAAGGGGAAGTGTAGCGCGAAAATATTTCGCCTGGAAACCAAGGTAGAGGTACAGATTTTGTGATACCCTGGAACCATAAGTTACCATTTCTTGCTCTCTAGTGAGGAATCCAAAGCTTCTAAATTAATTTTTTTGTAGGAAATTTAGTTTACCACATTATGCGCGAGAGAGCCGATCGTTGGGCAATAGTTGTGCCGCTCTCATTTGGATGAAACATCTGTTTATATACTTATTTTTGAGCAAAGCGCGGAAATGAGAGAATGACTTAATAATTGTTGAGGCATAACGACGCACCAACTGCCAGGGTCATACGGCGTCGCCAACTCTCACCCTGTTGGAAGGGATTTTGGGGATCAGATCGACTTATTTAGAGGCTCCGCCGGGACTTGAACCCGGAACCGGTAGCTTAGAAGACAAGGGTGCTATCCACTAAGCCACCTCATCCCCTGAGAGAATGACTTAAACTCCTGCCTAGTGTGTATGTACTTTGGTAGCTCAACGAAGATTGATTCCTGTCTTCCGATCCATAAGCTGCTAGAGCAAATGATTAGCATCGATAGAAGGCACAGCCCTCAGTGGAAGTAGCAGTAAGTCTCTGCTTGAAAGCTAAAAATGTTCATCCTTTTTAAAAGGCCATGTTTGCACTGCACAAAATCAATGCGTTGTTTCCTTCCACTTGTCTGCCAGATGTGTGACAGGGGGTGGCACCTGTACAGTGTATGGTGGAGATCTAATTATGGAAGAATGATAATGATATTTACCTGTTGAGCTGCAATTAAAAATCAAATGCAATTAAATGCATTATTAAAAGGAATGCGATTAAATTAAATGTTTTTTTTTCGCCCAGGACTGAGCATCCCCACAAATTGAAGACTCGCTAAGGTGTTCCCTGGCCTCTCCCTCGAATCCAGAAATGCAAAAAACACTGAAGATTATATATTCGGGCACAGCCCTTCATCAGAATCGTGGAGTAAATATCAATAATTCTCAGTCCTAGTATAGCCAGACCTCGAATTAAGCTTCACACAAAAATGCCTTTTAGAATAAATCGTTAAGAATAAGATTGGATGTCGTGACAACAACGATATTGGTACCTCTAACCTAAAAGCAATGCCGACAATACGACAAACCTAGACCAGTATTTGTGACAGACTTTTCTATTATTTCAGCCAAACACTAGCTTTTGATTAACAAAGAAAAACTCGCTGAAGTACCTTAATCGGTTATTTGAATATTTCTGTTCTTCTTATTTACTTTTTCCGTCGACTGCAGCTAAAATGCTAACCAAAAACTACCTATTTAGCACTAGTAGACGTGATACTAGATCGTTGTAAAGACTGCATACTTTCCCCTTTAACATGATGCTATATTTTTACAATAAAATCCTCCCTCGAATTATTTAGTTAAGATTGTACCTAGTGGTCAACGTCAACTTTTTTGTAATTGATAAACCCATTTTCCACAGCCTGCTCCTCTGGCCCAACGTTAAGCGTCGAAAGAGTATACGTGTGGCTGCAAAAAAACATTATAAAATTTATATTATACTTATTCAACAACCCTTGCCCATAGTATGTACCTCTTAAACAAATGCAACTTTTATAGCTAGTTAATGTGATCAATCATTGGTAAATACTTTTCCTCAGCCTGTACCTCTAGCCCAACGTTAAGTGTCGAATGGGTATACGTCTAGCTGCAGAAAAGTATTATCAATAATTAGTTGCATATTTCAAAAACCCCAACCCCAGTACGTACCCCTAAAATCAAACCATCTCTTTGAGCTAGTTAATCTGATCAATCATTAATAAACCCTTTTTCCCAGCCCCTACTTCTGGCCCAACGTTAAGCGTTGAATGAGTATGCATCTGGTTGCAGAAAAGCACCATCAAAGATAAATTACCTAAAAAAACCTGAGCCTTACCTGTGACCTAAGTCCATCACTTCTGACTAGTTAAACTAATTCAACCATCATAGCCCTTTTTTCCAGCCTGTAAATCGGGCCCAAAGTTAAACGTCAAAAGCATATACGTCTAGCATCAATAACACTATCAATAATGTAAGGAAGTCTTACCCCAGAGCACATATACTTACGTTGATCCCTCCCTTACCTCTTAAGCCACTGCTGTTAAGTGATAGCCTATCCTAGACCCGCATAATAGGCCAGGACGTTCCTTGTACGTTAAGGCTGGGATGACGGTCCTGAATGGTTATGGATTCGGCTATCTTTCTATCTGGATGATCACGTGCCCGATGAACTACTTTTAGCTCAAGTGGTTCTGATATAGCCTGAGTGTCCTGTGCTGCATGTTTCTCGAGGAAATGATCTCCTAGAGGTGTGCTCCTAGTTTTATTTTTCGCGTCCCGCAAATGTTCGTTAAATCGCAATCGGACGGGCCTCATCGACTCCCCTACGTATTGAGCCCTGTTTTGATCCTGGTTACACAGTCTACAGTCTATTTGATACACTAAATTTTTCTGTGTGCAGTCGCCTTTAAAACCTGACTTGCCTAAATGACACCTCTGACCCCCAGGACATTTTGCCTTAGAAATGGCCGACCTAACCAATGACGACTGAAGTTTCTTGTTATTCTTCCAGGCTATATGTACGTTCAGGTTAGATTTCTTTACGACCTTTTTTATTTTACAGAGTAGCTGTTCGTCTACGTACGGCAAAGTCAAGAACCCATCATAAGAATCTGAGCCTTCTTTCTTTTTCTTGCACCTTCCGTTACCTGTCCTAGCTAGTCTAACCTCCCTCAACAAACGCCTGAGAAGCCCTGCATGATACCCATTTTTTAGAAGCAGATTCCAAATCTTATCTAGGCTTTTTCTCTCTTTCTCTGGGCCCGATGAGTTATCCATAGCCCTGTGGAACATGTTTCGGATAATATTGTGTTTCGTCTACAAAACACAATCGAAACACGTCTACGAAACATTATTGTAAAAAATATAGCATCATGTTAAAGGGGAAAGCATGCAGTCTTTACACGGATCTAATATCACGTCTACTAGTGCTAAATAGGTAGTTTTTGGTTAGCATTTTAGCTGCAGTCGACGGAAAAAAGTAAATAAGAAGAACAGAAATATTCAAATAACCGATTAAGGTACTTCAGCGAGTTTTTCTTTGTTAACGCGCATTGCGGGGTCTGAGCCACTCGTTGACGGGGGCGGGTACCCGCCCCTAAGATTCGGAACCACGGTAGGTAGCGAAAACGGTAAACGGTGTTGGGCTGCCCATCCGCTTTCCATCAAAATTTGACCATTTTTGTCAGGTACATTTAGGTCACGAGGTCAAACATGCCCGTATAGGGATAACATGTAATTCGTTTTTCGGCCATTACATCTGAACAAGTAAAGGTGGCAAAACGACTTGAACTATATGAATCTTCTTAGCAAGCCGAATCGAATGATATATAATTTGACCTTGCTAGGTCAAATCAAGGATTTGACCTGACCTGGGTCGGTCGGGTCAATTATATAAAATGCATATCATTAGAACTGAAGCCCGGCGAGTCTAATGCGCTAAAATAAATGCTCTATCACCATCCGTTACTGGTTATTCTGTAAAACCTTTTTCATGTATTTCCTTGGGAGGTCTACCTCGTCCTGACCTTAGGTCATCGTATCAAAATACGGACATATTTTAGAGAGCTCGGTGGGGCCATTATGTGATATGGTTTCATCGATGTTCCCCTGCTCCGACTTTGTTCTTAACTTTTTTGAGGTGGGTCACTTGACCTGTACTGGTGACCTACCTGAGATGACCTAACCTTAAAATTTTCGAAGTTGTAAAATGATGAGGAAAGGTATTCGGCGGCGCTCACGCCGCTGTTTTTACTTCTCCGAAACGGGGGGTCGTGTTAATCAAAAGCTAGTGTTTGGCTGAAATAATAGAAAAGACTGTCACAAATACTAGTCTAGGTTTGTCGTATTGTCGGCATTGATTTTAGGTTAGAGGTACCAATATCGTTGTTGTCACGACATCCAATATTATTTTTAACGATTTATTCTAAAAGGCATTTTGGTGTGAAGCTCAATTCAAGGTCTGGCTATACTAGGACTGAGAATTATTGATATTTACTCCACGATTCTGATGAAGGGCTGTGCCCGAATGTATAATCTTCAGTGTTTTTTACATTTCCGGATTCGAGGGGAAAGGCCAGGGAACATCTTAGCAACTCATCATCATGCTCCTCGCCGCAGCACTTCAAAACTTATCAAAATTGAAGACTTGCTTTATTTCAGGAGTAGTCATGCATAAGTCAATCGATCAGCCTCCACTAAACCTGCTACTAAAACAACATTTCCATGAAGTTTATTTGCCCTAGAAAGAGCTAAATCAATGTCATTGCTTTGCGAGAAGAACATTTTATTCATTCTCCTAGTTTAATGGTTATAATGGAGATTACAGATTTACCACGTAGCACTGATATAGCAATTACCATGATGTGGATCTATTAAAATCTCCCGCCATGACATGACAAAAATCCTGGAGTACAACGTAAACAGTCTGAAACCACGGAGGAAATGTCAATTGCAGTGCTATCTGAAATTTTGGAGCAATATCACTCGAGATTATTGACCTGCGACC
The DNA here is from genome assembly GCA_034440635.1 of Lepas anatifera. Lineage (NCBI taxonomy): Eukaryota > Metazoa > Arthropoda > Thecostraca > Lepadidae > Lepas > Lepas anatifera. The sequence goes on from JAOTON010000502.1 coordinate 23,646, forward strand.
GCTTTATTCTGTATCCTCACGGTGAGCTTAATACAAATATTTTAGAAACCTTCGAACTATAATGGAGGTTTTTTCTTTAACAAATAATCTCCAAATTTTCATGTACTAAGAAAACGTACAACGCAATGGCACTGTGATGCCAAACATGTTTTGTTGTCCAAGTTCGCACATTTCTGTTACGAAAAGCGATTTCCGCAAACCTCTGACGGAAAATACGCAAGGAAAAAAGACAAAAAAATGGGTTGGCGAACAAAAAACCGTACCTCTGTTTGGCGTGTACGGCGGCAACTACGGATCACCACTTTTGATTGTCAAGGTCGACACGCTCGGTATGATTAATTGATGTAATTAGCTGTTGAACGCTAGATTGATTGGCTGATCAACTGGCATTATTAACCGTAAGGCGTGGTATGACCAAGATGAATTATACGATCTAGGATATAAGTGACTGGGATTCCAACGCACTGAACGTTCAGATGATACAAGTGGCACAAATGTTCAGCACTTATCAAGAAATTAAGCTCGTTTCTTGGCCTGTTTCACTCCAGGGCGAAATCAAACCTCTCATCGCCCCAACTACACTGCTGCTTTTAGAGCCTGAGGTACCGAAACAAGGGCTGATTTCCGGTATTGTTTACTCCATGCGTGCTATTCCCGTTCGACAGGTGGCCTGTGCATCCGCATCACCGAGATGCAGATTCCTGGCACCCTGGTGAAGGGATCAGAGGTTACCTTGCGCTGTCAGTTCGACCCCGAGGGAAAAGACATCTACGCAGTGAAGTGGTACAAAGATAGACAGGAATTCTATCACTTCCTGCCCCGCAACAACAGACCAAAGGATGCCTACAACGTCACAGGATTCAGAGTCGTGGTGAGTCATTAGTCCATGTGGCAGAGAGAAATATGAGTGGTCGATTGGACCTAGTGGCCATGGCACGAGCAGAATACTCCCTTACTCTCGCGAGAGCTGATATGGTTGCCTGTTCCTAACAGACATACCTTGGTAAGAAGCTTACCAAAGACACCAATGTGACCGAGGCTCCGATTGGCTATCGTGACAGTCCTGTTGTTTCTTTTTTATAGCTCAGATCAGTTGGAATATGAACTCCCTATGATGCGAATCACACTACAGTGATGAAAACCACTATGGCGTGGTTAATTGTGCATGCGTTATTTCGGTCGGGTGGCCTAGTGACATCACTGCCTGCCTTCATGTTGAGACAGCATGGATTAACGTGGACTCAACCCCATGGCGGAAAACTGCCTCCCGTATCCCATCTGACCCGGTGGAAAGAATCCTTAACCGAGCATCGCCTGGACTTTTTTCGCACCCCACGCCGCCTGGGAGGTCCGATCAGACGATCACCACCTACGATCTCGGGAGCTGGAGATGATATGGAACAGATAGAAACGATGCTGGAAGCACCCTACCATATAATGCTTTGAAGTCTAGTTTGAACCATATTTGTTAACCCGTGACGTCACAGTGGGTCAAAATGGGTCAAATTGATGTCTATTTAGGAAATATCTTTTAGCTCAGGAACCACTGGACCTAGAAAAAGCGCATCAATGTGTTTGACATGGCAAGGTCGCATTGTAACCTTAATCCTCGAGGTTTCTGTGCCGGATACCCAAATTTGCAAATAAGTGTTTGGTCACGAGTAACTACGACTTGTTTAATAATATTTTTAGTACGTTTAGACCACAGGTTTGGGTGATGCCACCAATTTGGTCTAAGCTATCCAGACAAAATGGAATAGGTCCTAAATCTCGTAACTTTACTCATGAAACGTTGGTTATATACATCTGTGTGTGTGTGTGTGTGTGTGTGTGTGTGTGTGTGTGTGTGTGTGTGTGTGTGTGTGTGTGTGTGTGTGTGTGTGTGTGTGTGTGTGTGTGTGCTTTTATCCCTTACAGTGTTTTGATATGTTCGTGTGTATGCACATGTTGAAATGTTGGGCTACTGATATTTTAATGACTGACTTCGCCTGTCAGTGGACGTCCGTTGGTGATAATCACAAAAATAAGATAAAGTGAAATAAGATAAATAGTTTATAAGCTGATTTGTATCGCTAGAAAAAAAACTAGGAAAAAATTAAGAAAAACCTGCATATAACTGCAATACAGGTTAAAATCGGTAAAAAACTGGCAGTCCATGTATTATTGGCTGCCGAGACTTTGCTTTATTGGCCTGTCGCATGCAAACAGCATAAGACACCGAACCAAGAAGGACTTAGGTGGCTGGATGGAAATGTGGCGTTGTTTTCGTGTGCTGAACATGTGTTGTAAGTTGCTGAGCAGTTTGAAATTCTGAAGCAATAGTTGCCCCTAAAATAGTAAATAGAATCTGTTCATGCTGCCCCACAGACCTGTGCTTGTTATGATCTCACACGTCTAACAACATTCGGAAATCACAAAGCTGTAATGGTGTGACTTTTCACAATTTTGCATTACTGGGCTCTGATCGCGTCTTCCCAAAAATGGAACGCTGAGTCATTGGCGGACGCAGAGGGGGCCAGGGGTCAATTTCCCCCTCTCCCCCAAATGGCGAAATTTTGACCGATTTCCTTAAAAAACACCATGTTTTTACGATGTGTCCCGAGTTGCCCCCCCTCCCCCCAAAAAACGGCGCTCCTGCATCCGCCACTGTACTGTGTTTGATATCGAGATAATTTTCCCGTCAAAGACAGATAATTTCATTGGAATTAAGTGACAAATATGTAGAGTTATCACAGTTGGCAGCTGCAGCAATCGTCCCAACTTTGCATGGAGCTCAGCGGTGGCTATTCGCGGCAGTTCACCGGGCCATTATTTACCGGCTGCGGCGCGGCGCGGCCCGCTGCGCCGTTCTGGAACACTGGCCGCGTCCCCGGGATTCCAGCGCGGTGTGAGGGAGATTCTGGATGGTCCCAGATTACTGAAGGCGTGCAGGGATCAATGCCGCCGCCAGCCGGCTGCTAATGGCAAATGATGGCCCGAGAGGAACGAGCCGGCCCGCCCCCGCCCCCTTCCTCCCCCTTCCAACGACACAAGGGCAAGCTATCCATCCTCTGTCGTGGATGTGTTGGATGCCTCTTTGAAGAATGGCAAGGCTGAATTTGGGTTATTTTCTTCTTCTTTACTTAGAAGAGCTATCGGCATACAAATTTTTAGGGCAGTTAGAAGGCCTGAATATTATGAATATGTCAGGTGAAAGTTTATTTACATTTTCATATAACAGTTAATCGAGATAATGGTAGAATACAACCTAATGTTCATACTAGTTTAAGACCGAAAAAGTTATTAATCTATAAGTGTCATATTTCGAGCTCGGCTCTTTATCAAACACGAAATTAAAATGGGGTTCAAGCACAGACGCCTGTGCTTAATCCTCATTTTGGATTCGTGTTTGATAAAGAGCCGAGCTCGAATTATAACACTCGCACACTAACTACTTTTTCAGTCCTAAACTAGCATGAACATTACCCTGTAATCCACTATTATATTAATAATTATCGTCACCCTAAACTTCGTCATCCAACAGTTAATAGAGGTGGTTCCGGAAACTAAAGATAAGGGGTTTATACTGTAATTGGGTTGTGCTCTTACAGAGTGAATAGACTGCTTACCTGACAGCCGGGAGGAATACAAGTAGCCATTCCATACTCCAAACCCTATATCATTGTATAATAAGATGCCCTAGGCGTGCTGAGGTATTGTAATTAAGGGGGTTTCACTCATGTGCAAGCATATGCGGATCCAGGATCTCCAATCGGGAGGGGGACATGGTCATATGTTCGAGGGTATGTTCGGGGGCTGCATGTGAACCAGAGGGCATCACTTTTGGGTGCAAACTATATATCAGGTGGGGACCAAATCCTATCGCAGGGCTGCTGATGCTTGCCTTCTGGGGGGGGGGTAAGGATGGGAAATAAACCTTCAAAGGGGCGCCATCAACTTTTTACGGGGCTGCCATGACCATTTTAGACGCAGCAAAGTTTGATTGGGAGGAAGAAGTGCTTCCCTTTCCCCTGCCCTGGATCTACCTATGTGTGCAAGTGTATTTTAGCATACTAGGTGCAATAAGTGTAACAAGCATCTTAGGCATACATTATATTCCAAGACCGAATAGAGAGCAATTATTCATGGGCGGATCAAGGAGCCTCGATCATTCAGAATCTCCTCTTTCCCGGGATTGGCATGGGTGGATAAAGGTTGGGCAGTATGAAAAACATCAACAGTCGAGGAACATATTTGTATACATGCCTTTTTGACATTGCAGATATTTATCTTACTTTGCCTGTGTGCGTCCGCCGATCTGATGGTTCTTTTGACATATCGCTTATCTTGATGTCAAAAATGGCAGGCGGTATCTGACGTCTTCTAATCTATGCAACAAAAATACTAGAATGTAGATACCTTACCATATATTTATGGCCCTGGAACTGCCACTGAATTTTGAAATTTCACCTAAGTGAAGGATATGGCAATTATACACTAATTATCTGTCAGTGTGTCCTAGTTTTGTTAAAATCAAACAACAAGGCTAAAAGTTATGGAGAATGCAAGACAAACTGTAGAAAACGGATATTTTGCGCGACCTTGCCCAAAATTTTCATTGAAATTTATTTTCAAAATAGATTTCAGCTTGAAAAAATCCCACTTTGATTTTTTTTATCAGACGGGTATGTTTTGAGATCTTAGGAAAAGGCGCCAAATCCTCTGCTCTTGACAGGAATAGAGGTGGCCAGGAGTCTGACAGAAATAGGGTTAAGCATCCCTCTTGAAAGGGCGTCTCGAAAACTTCTCTGTTTTGCAAAAATTCTGCTGGCTAGGTCAATTATTTACATTTGCAGGTTAAAATAAACAGCCCCAAGTACTGCGGTCCCGAACGCTCCTCCAGCCCCGCCGCAATTTTCACCCATGCCACACATAGAAAATAAAGAACAACCTGAAGCGTAGCAAAATCTGCCTCCCTGCTCTCTAAACACAATCGATCATTCAAAATATCAGGCAATGCCTGTCCGAGCTGCGGCTGGAACTTCAGAGGACCTCGCACTGCTCAGCACTGGCTTGATTGACTTCTGAGGATTTGGCACTGGTCCGCTCCTGTCGCGCGGAGACTGACCTGAAACTGAGCCGTGTCTGACGAGCCTCAGAACCGATGAGCGGTGAATTCCCCTGACCAACACGTCATGTATTGTGATCTACGTAAGTCTGACACTCCATGGCTTCCCCGGATGACGCGGCTGTCCAACCACTAATGTTCAGGACACACTGTGTCACAGGCGATCATTGGTTGCACGGCAGGCACATGATTAAACGGCTTTCTACCAGTAACTGCAGGCGCACAAAAATTGACCCTTTGAACATGCATTTGAGACGCACTACACAAAGTCTGCCGACAGAAATATAAGAAACCGTTGTATTGGCGCAACAAGCGTCTAAACAGTTGTCGAGATAGAGAGAGAGAGAGAGAGAGAGAGAGAGAGAGTGAGCGTGAGCGTGAGCGTGGGAGTGATAGTAAGAGTGAGACTCACTGAGAGACAGCTGAGACCCTCGTTCCGGGGTGTGGGTTTTCCTGGCGATGGCTGCACTGTTTACCTGATCCTTTAGATGGCAGCGTGATCTGAATATGGCGTGTCGGCAGCAGATGACATATCAGAGTTACATGTCCCTTCCAAAAATACCACCATGCTTCAAATTCCGAGCACGACTTACGGGCAGCGCCTGAGATGACTCAAATGCAATCTGTCTAAAATTCTCCGTGGCCAAATTTCCGACGTTAATTTGTGTGTTATTCGATGATTTGAATACGCGATTTCAGCTTAACCCCCACCCCACCGGGGTCCGGTGCCACCTTCGCCCCACCGGGGGCCATCGATGGCCGCCCTCTAACTCCGAAAATATAGGGGTTAGCGCAAATCTGTAAAGTGCTTTAGAAAGCTCGCATTTATTCAGTTAGAAATTACTTGGCATTTTTAAGCACTCAAGTCAATGGTTTGAACTCCAGAGGTAAATTTAGGTCACGATAGGCCATTTTCACTCAAATATGCAATGCTTACGAAGACTTGGCATAACCCTTATGTCATTAGAGCTATTGATATCCGGTAAAGTAAATTTGAAAGGAAAATACCAGACGTTTTTCCGCTATGTGAAACGTAAAGACCTCCTGCCTGTGGTTTGACCTCCAGAGGTCACCTCATGCCTAATATGACTTGAGGTCACGAAAGGTCGAAAGTGATCTTGCTGTATATCAAATGAAAGCCAATGACGAGACAGACACGATGCTGTATGATTCAGCGCCCTAGTTTAATTAGGGTCAAAATTTATTGTCAAAATACCGTTTTTGACCCCTGGTGACCTTGGATGACCTTGAAGAGGTCAAAGGGAAAATATGGTCCCTGAGATCCATGAAAGGGTGTCTAAGAACGCTTTTCTGAGTAGGCTGAGCATTTCCAATCGTTTTTGTGACTTTTAGATCATAAGACAGCTTTTTCCCATGCTTTTTCAATGGGAGAGGTCACCTCGTGACCTGACCTCAGGTCACGAAATCGAAAAATCCCGAATATACATAATGTAGACCCTGGAGAGATCATGAAGTGAGGAGAGTTTCAAATCAGTCCACCAAGAAATGTAGCTCTTATAGAGCTCCAAAGTTGAAGTACAGTGGGCTTGGTTGACCTCACCTGGTGACCAGACCTTGGGTGACCTAGGGTAAAAAATTTCAGAGATAGTGGGAAAATGATGGGGTGAGAGATAGAGTCCTCAACGGCGGTGCTGCGCCTCGTCGTTTTTCTGCTATCTCAAAAAAAAACCTTACGGGGTGCCACCGATGGCCCTCGGTGGGCCGAGAGCTAATTTATACTTGCAAACAATAGGAAATAGATCCTCATCTTATTTGAGACCATGACGTGTGTATTCAGCGACAGAAAAGAAAAAAAACAGCAACAGCAAAGACAGACGTTAGATCTGGCTCTGATGCAAAAAACTTAACTTGGCATACCTTTTTCTAGTTATTTCTTATAACTTTTGTAAACAATTTTAAGGTTAGGTCATCTCAGGTCAGGTCACCAATACAGGTAAAGTGACCTGACCACAAAAAGTTTAAGATAGCCCAAGTCAGAACAGGATGAACTTATCCGATTAAAACTCATATCACATAATGTGCTCACCGAGTTCTCTAAAACATGTTCCGGTATTTTTAAATGTCGAGGAGATAAGGTCAGGTACAAGCCATGTCCTCTCCATTAAAAATACATGGGAAAATGATTTTAACTTAATAATTTGGTAATGTATGGTGATAGAGCGTTTATTTTAACCGCATTAGTTTAGCCTTGTCTTTGCAGTTCTAATGGCATGCATTTTACCTAATTTAAACTTGACATGACCTCAGGTCAGGTCGAATCCCATAAAAGACCTGATTTGACTCAACAAGGTCATATTATATATAATTAGATTTGACTTGTTGCGAGGATTCCAGTGTTCTAAGCTGTTTTGCTCCATATTTATTTCTTCAGATGTAATGACCAAAAACTTTCGTTTACATGTCACCCCTATGATGGCATGTCTTGACCTATAGTGACCTTAAATATGACCTGACCAAAAACTTTTTAGATCCTGCTGATAGAGAAATGGATGGGCTACTCAACGCTGGTTACCGTTTTTCGCTATCTAGCGTTGTTCTCAAGATCTTAGGGGGTCGGGTACCCGCCCCCTCCCCCGTCAAAGTGAAGGTGGCTCAGACTTCCGTCAACGTGCGCTTTAACAAGGACATTTATTGAATGTCCCCTTACATCCGCCCATGTTTCTGGTACGTTGTACATACAGAAATAATCATTTTCAATTGTTTTAGTGAGTCTGAGTACCTCAGCTTACAAAGAACCTCCATCCCTGCTAGGAAGGTTCACATCTCTGTGATGATTATATAGCCGAATCTCGCGTTCTATTGTAGAACTCTTATCTAAATTCAGAGCCCGCGATGCCTGCGTACAAAAACAGCTTAGGGTCATTATCTTAAGCACCGGGGAAGGATTCGGGCTACAAATATGGTAATTTTTAACCCATTAGGCTTTAGAAGCAGCAGCTGAAAGACACTAGAGCCTTTACAATGGCGGATGATTCAGCCAGTAAATATGAGCTTCTGCCCCATTCTGCCTTCTTACGCAAATGCCTAGCGTAATTATAAAAGGCTGTGATCTTGTATCCGACCAATGATCTCCGTTTAAGCACCCTTGCGGGTCGGAACGTTACAGCACTGCAGTGGTGTATACAACTGTGGCCTTTCTGTTGGTTCAGGCCTACACCACAATATTACGTATTCTGAGCGCTTCTTCTGTTTTGAGAGCTTAGGCGGCCGTGAGTGTGCATAGATTAGTGTTATAGTTTGTCTGCTGAGAAAAGATCAAACCTTGCAAAGCCTACTGTTGCAGGAGATGACAAATTATCAGGACATGCCTTACAAAACAAACTAATGGCAAACATTTCGAATCTTAACCCACGCCCCGGTAGGCCTCCGAGCCACTTTTGCCATGGTGGGTGGGGGGTGTTTGAACACCCCCTCGAACTTGGCTCCTATGCGGGATAGAAAAAACGCGAACGCTGGTGGATAGCTCATAAAAATTTATGAAGAAACTATATCAGTCACTTTTTGGCTCAGGACAATATTGAGGTCATGACAGGTCAAGGGAAGTGGGATTTTGAGCAGATATTGTTGGGCTCTGGCGTTTGACAGAGTTGAGTTAGAATCATTTTAGGCACCTTCGGTTCCTCTCGTAGCGGCGAATCGAATGGTGAATAAATGACCATGTTGCAGCACTCGGTAGGCCCATTATGTGGTATATGTGATATACGTTTCAATCCGATAGATTCTGCCATTTTTTACTTATGCCACCTTAATCATTTTTTAGGTGAGGTCACTTGACCTCTACTGGTGACCTGACCTGAGATGACCCAGCCTTAAAATTTTTAAGAAAGTTGCGGAATTGATCAAGGATAAGGGGTGCCAAGTACGGCAGAGCTTCGCGCCGCCGTTTCTTCGTTCCGCCGGAAAAAAACCCGAGGGGGTTGTTCAAACACCCCCCACGGGGGCGAGGGTTAACCTGCACCTTAAAATTTGCTGTTACAATTTATTCACTTTAGAACCCCTCCCCCTCCCCCCACTGCGCGTTGATGCCACATACCTCTCCACTGTGCGTTTTAACCCGCGCCCCGGTGGGCCTCCGAGCCACCTTCGCCCTGGTGGGTGTGTTTGAACGCCCCTCTCGAACTCGGCTCCTATTTGGGATAGCGAAAAAAACGTAAACACTGGTGGATAGTTCGTAAAAATTAATTACGAAACTATATCAGTCAAATTTTGACTCAGGTCGATATTGAGGTCATGACAGGTCAAAGAAAGTGGGATTTTTAGCAGAGTATTTTGGCTCTAGCCTCTGACAGAGTTGCTTTAGGTTCATGTTTAGAAACCATTCGCTTCCTCTCTCGTTATCGCAAATCGAATGATGTATGAGATGACCATACTAGGTCAAAACACAAGAATGGCCTGACCTTAGGCCAGGTTAAGGTCACTTTTTAACCTAGCTAAGTCAATGTGCATATCAATCGACTTGCAATAGCAATTCGAATAGAGTGACGTCAAAATACAAACGGTATCATCATTTCATGCAAGTTATTGTTCTAAGTCTGAAAACTAATTAAATAACCCCACATGACCTGTCAGAGGTCACAGGTAAAAAATTGTAACATAAACCTGGAAAGAGGCCTAGGATACTGTGATTTGGAGATTATGAAGATATTCTCAGCTGTATCTACACAAGTACAGCCCAATTTATGTTTTCCCATGTATTTCCAAAGGAGAGGTCATGGTCCGTACTTGGCCTCAGGTCATCGATATGAAAAATTCCAAAATGTTTGTTGTATCACTAGGTGGGCCCATTATTTGGTATAGGTTCCAGTCTGTTGGATTCACCCATTTTTTACTTATACCATCTTAAACATTTTTTGAGGTGAGGTCACTTGACCTGCATTGATATCACCTGACCTGAGATGACCCAACCTTGAAATTTTTGGAATAGTTGCGGAATTGATCAAGCATAAGGTGTGCCTATTACAGCGGCGCTTCGCGCCACCGTTTTTTCATGCCGCCGAAAAAAACCTGAGGGGGTATTCAAATGCCCCCACCAGGGCGAGGGTTAACAGGTGTTTGAATGACAACCACAAGAAAATGTTTGGAAGGAGTGCGATGCCAACTAGGTAACACTGTGCTCATTATTTACCCCAATTTAGTATGCTGCGTTTACAGAAGTTGTTGAGATCTCCATAAGGTCATGAAGATTCATAGGACCAAAGATTGTCCAGATAGAAACATTTCGGAATCAATCGAAATAAATGTTGCCGTTCAGGGGTCAACACGCGCATTGACGGAGGGAGACGGGTACCCACCCCCCCTCCTTGTGATTTTCAGGAATGGCATAAAAACGGCGGCGCACCGCCGTACTTGATATACATTTCTCTCATCATTTTTACAACTTTTATCAAATTTGTAAGGTTAGGTCATCCCAGGTCAGGTCACCAGTACAGGACAAGTGACCTGACCTCAAAGAAGTTTAAGATAGCATAAGTGGGAGCAGGGTGAACTTATTGGATTGAAACTCGTATCACATAATGGTCCCACCGGGTTCTCTAAAATATGTTACATTATCTTTTATATCGATGACCTTAGGTCAGGCACGAGCCATGACCTCTCCATTGGAAATACATGGGAAAAATGTTTTTAACTGAATAACTTAGTAACGAATAGTGATAGAGCGTTTACTTTAGTTGTATTATATTTGCTGTGTCTTTGTGGTTCTAATGATATGTTTTATAATTTGACATTGACCTGACCTCAGGTCAGGTCAAATCCTTGATTTGACCTGGCAAGGTCATGTTATATATCATTCTATTCGGCTTGCTGCGAGGATTCATATAGTTCAAATCATTTTGCTCGATCTTTATTTGTTCAGATGTAGTGACCAAAAACCTTCATTTAGATGCTATTCCTATGACTGCATGTCTTGACCTCTAGTGACCTTAAATATGACCTGAAAAAATGGTTCAAATATTTTCGATAGAGACATGGATGGGCTACTAAGCACCGTTTACCATTTTTTGGCTACCCAGGGGGTTCTCGAGATCTTAAGGGGGTGGGCGGGTACCCGCCACCCCCGTCAAAGCGAAGGTGGCTCAGACTCCCATCAGTGCTCGTGTTAATGACCGTGGGGCTTCCTGGTCACTGCTGTAAGTTGTAAAGTCTGATTTTGAGCAGGTACTGTCGTGCACCGTGTTCTATTTTTTTGTATTTTGCGTGCCATTTCTGAAAAGTTCGTGTGTCATTCAGGTCTTGCAGCGTATAGGTGAATGTTTTGCGTTAAACTTGATTACGCTGGTTGGTTTGATTTTCTTCCAGTACGCTTACAGCACGTTTCGGCAGTGGAACAGGGTACTAACAGCACGGTGCATAATGACAATATTTTTGCAAGCTGTAACGAGTTGAAAACTACGAGAAGACAGGTTCACTACTAGAAGCGATCTCATCGCAAATTGCCATTCTTTTTTTGTTTTTTTTCTAGACGGGTTCACCACCCAATTTTAAAACGCAGCCAGGCGTGCCTACGCCGCGATACCAACGACAACAGCACCCTTGCGTTAACACCAGAAACATAAAATTAAACGAGTCGCGGCACACCCTGCTAGGAAATGAAGCAAAACATAAAATGGCAAATACTGTGCTACTTTTTAGGTAATTGTTATAAAAAAAGTTGCTTAAAGAAGGGTTCTGCACAATGTCACTGAAGCCTCGACCATTAACTCACTATTAACACGCGCATTGACAGGGGTCTGAGCCGCCTTCGCTTTGACGCGGGGGGTGGGTACCCGCCCACCCCTTAGATCTCGACAACCACGGTAGGTAGCAAAACACGGTAAAGGGTGTTGGGTAGCCCATCCACTTCTCCATCGAAAATATTTGGACCATTTTATTCAGGTCACATTTAAGGTCACTAGAGGTCAAAGCATGCCATCATAGGGATAACATGTAAATGAAGGTTTTCGCTCATTATATTTGAACAAGTGAAGATAAAGCAAAACAATTAGAACTATATGAATCCTCGCAGCAGGCCGAATTGAATGATATATAAAATGACCTGTCAAACTAGATAAAATGCATGTGATTAGAACCGTAAATACAAGGCAAATATAATGCAGGTAAAATAAACGCTCTATCACTATATAAGTTACTAAGCTTTCAGTTCAAACCATTTTCCCATGTATTTCCAATGGAGAGGTCATAACTCGTACCTGACCTTAGGACATCAATATAAAAATTACCGGAACATATCTTAGAAAACTCGGTCGGCCCATTATGTTATATGAGTTTTAATCGGATTAATTCACCCTGTTCCGACTTATGCTATCTTAAACTTTTTAGGTCAGGTCACTTGACCTGTACTGGTGGCCTGACCTGAGATAATCTAACCTTTGAATTTTGACAAAAGTTGTAAAAATGATGAGAAAAAAGGTATGCCAGGTACAGCAGCCCTACGTGCCGCCGTTTTTATGCTATCTCCTAAAAACCCGAGGGGGCGTGTACCCGCCCCCCGTCAATGCGCGTGTTAACAAACAGAGAGACTGGTCACATACAATCGATAGTGTTAGTGCTCATTTCCATGCAGAGTAAGTCATGAGGAGTTAAGTTAGTAACTAAGTTTGAAAGTTACCTTTAACTAAAAAGCACGTTCGGGAATTGTGACTGCTGGTAACTTCATCATCGATATGATCTAAAAATTTCTTGGAAGCCTAAGGTTCTTCAAGGCGAGCATACACCCTGGTTTGCGGAACTTTAAAAACAAATGTGTGGCCATGCATAGTCCTAGAAGTATTTTTCAAGGCAGAAGGTTTTTTAAAGACTTTAAAACGTATCGCATTACCGGTAATGATTAAAGTGCATGGAAAACAATGCTTATGTTTTCTTGAAAATCAGTAAGTATAAGAGATGCAATATTGCGGGGGTCTCATCACAATTTTAGCCAGTTTTGTGCGAGTCCTGTAGGTTTTTCATCATATTTGACAACATAATGTTGTGTCGCACTTTGCGTAACGTACACGCTCCGTGTCGAAACTTATATTCTATAGAACGTTGAGTTGGTCACGTACCCGCATTTTTGTAGAACATATGCTTCCGCGCGTATTTCTTGTAAGTTCCAGTGGAAGCAATTCTCTAGCCATTTCGACTCGCCCGGAAATCATGTCGAACAATTCGAAAGCGCTTGATACCCTAGAGACTTAAAATCCCTTGCATTTCAGCTGGAGAAATCGTCGGAGTCGGAAGTCACACTGGCAGAAATTGGCGACAAAGCGGCAGGCACGTACAAATGTGAAATATCTACCGAGGGACCAAACTTCTGGACTGCATTCGAGGAAAACAACGTGACCGTTGTCGGTAAGCGCCAAACGTGCCGCTAGTGATGGAATCTATGAAGTAATGTTTATGCATGTAGAAATGCCGTAAAATCATGTTCTAGAAATAAGCAAAAGGAAATTTCAGCTTTTTATTCAAAGTCTTAACCCCCGCCCCAGTGGTCCTCAGATCCACCTTCGCCCCAGTGGGGGAGGCTCATTTGACCCCCCTCATTCTAACTTCCAAACGGATGAAGGTGGACGAAACTTCATTCGATGGCTCTTTGAATTTTTTGTGACTTTTAAAATGCTGTGTGTTAAACCGGCCCCACCGGGGGTCGGCGCCACCTTCGCCCCACCGGGGGCTCGATGGCCCCCTCTAACTCCGAAATATGGGCGTTAGCTCAAATCTGAAGTGCATGAAGCTCGCGTGATTCCGTGAATTACTTCACATGTTTTAGTGTCGGTATGGTTTGCCTCCAGAGGTCAATTAGGTAGTTGGCTATTTTCACCAATACGCAATGATTAAGCAGACTGGGCATAACTCTTTGTCATTAGGCTATTGAGGCCTGGTAAGTTCATTTGATAGGAAATTGCAGTACTTTTTCCGCTATTTGGAACGTAAGACCTCCCGCCAGTGGTTTGACCTCCAGGGTCACCTCGTGACCTAATATGACCTGAGGTCACGAAGGTCAAAATGACCTTGCCGTATATCAAATGAAAGCATGACAGAAACACGATGGTGTTTGTTTGCCGCTGCGCTATTGGTAGTTATTGTAATACTGTTTTTGACCTCTGGTGACCTTGGATGACCTTGGAAAGTAAGGGCAAATATGACCCTGGGATCCGTGAAGTGTCCAAACGCTGTTCTGGCAATCTGGTTTTGATTTTTTGTGCTTTTTATTGAAAAGCTTTTTGCCTTTTCATGGGGGGTCGCCTCGTGCCTGACCTGGGCCAAATCGAAAATCCCGATTTCCTTGTGCCCTGGAGGGGTCGGTGGGAGTTATTGTCGACTTGAAATGTGCTCTTAGCTCTAAGTTGGTGGGTGACCTTGCTTGACCTCATCTGGTGCCTGACCTTGTGCCCGGGGTAAAATTTTAGGGATGTGGGAATGTGCGTGGAGGTGGCCCTATCGCGGTGCGGCTGTGTTTTGCTTAACTTGGGCCCGGGTTAAGTTCAAGGTCAAGGTCAAATAAGGTCAAATTGTCAGTTTTGATGTGATTGTATGTCTTGCAATGGATATACCCATGAACCAGCTCCTAATGGAACTAGGTGGAGGAAACTGACATAATTCAAGTAAAGGGTACTACAGAATGTTAGATCCAGCTATGCTTGACCAGATCCAAGATCAAATTAACGCAATGATGCTCACCAATACAATCATGTGGGGTATCATTGGACTCACCAGTGCAAACCACGTGAAGCTAAATTAAAAGCGATAGCCATACTTTTATCGATTTTTAGTTTTGTTTTTCACTCCGCACCCTGGTGGGTCTCAGATCCACATCCGCCCCAGTGGGGGAAGGGGGAGGTGGTTCTTGAGATCTCCTATCTTTGGAATGGTTGAAGATAGGCAGACGGACGAAACATCATTGGATAGCTCTCTGAATTTCAAGAAATGTTATGGGTGTCATTTAAAAAAATGTCAAGGTTAAATAAGGTCAGACTGCTAGTTGTTTTCTGTAAATGTTTGTACTGCAAGGGATATGCGTAAGAGGCAGCTACTAAGTCTAAAGGAACTGGCTAAAAGAAAATGGAGCCTTTTCCAGTAAAACGTATATGTTAGGTCATAACATGTCTGACTTGACTCAAAAATCAGATTAACGCCTGAAGTTCACCAATATAGTCATGTGGGGTATCATTGGACTCAACAGTGCAGAACAAGTGAAACTAAATAAACAATGATAACCCCACTTGGATTTATTTTTATTTGCATGGTTCTCGAGATCTTAGGGGGCGGGTACCCGCCCGACCCGGTCAAGGAGAAGGTGGCTCAGACCGCCGTCAATGCACGTGTTAAGACGGCATCAAACGGAACCTAGTCCCTAGGATCTTAGCTGTTTTGCAGTGTATTCGTGACTTTTTACAACCAACCACGGAATTTCCTCTAAACGTCCATAATATCGTCCATGGGTGATACTGTGTGATAGGTAAATCTACAGACTTCACTATCGTGACGATGTTTGACCCGTTTGAAAGGTTACGATAATGTATATTACCATAGCCCACTACAAACCTCAAAGAGGCGTTTTCCTAACCTCGGTGTTTAAAATATCAGGGGAGGGGCTACCTTGAGACTGGGCTATGTGACGTCAGGCCGCAGTGACGTCAAACCTCTCCGCGTATATGAATAAATTCCAGCGAGGGCGTGGAGGACACAGTCTGCGTTAGCCTAATTCTGGGAGGGCTAATGTCGAGTTCACTGAACACTCTGCGAGCGGTTATGATGCCTCTGCGCTGAGTGTCCAATTACTCACTGGCGGGTCCAGGAGGTAGGGCAGGGGGCGGGGGTCAAAATGAGAATTCGCAAATGCCCCCGTTTGTGCCCGATTTAAAAACGTTGTTCTCATTATTTTAGGCGCAGTTTCATCCCCACCCCAGCAACCAGAATCGAGTAGATCCCATCCGTAACCACCGTTTCCCGTTCATAGACAATATATCACATTTTACTCCTCGCGGTCTCAAACTAAGGTAATACACGGATTGACAGGGGGTGGGTACCCGCCCCTTCGAGTTTTTGGAGATAGCATAAAAATTACGGCATGTAGCGCCACCGTGCTTGGCATCTAATCATTTTTACAACTTTTGAAGAAAAAGATTAAGTAAGGTCATCTCAGGTCAGGTGACCTGACCTAAAAAAGCTCAAGATAGCTTAAGTCAGAACAGAGTCAATTTATTCGACTGAAACTCATATCACACAATGGGCCTACCGAGTTCTCTAAAATATTTTCCGGTTTTTTTTATATCGATGACGTGAGGTCAGGTAAGAGTCATGACCTCTCCATTAGAAATGCATGGAAAAATGGTTTTAACTGAATGACTTAATAATGGATAGTGATAGAGCGTTCATTTTAACTGTATTATACTTTACTTGTCTGTGCAGTTCTAATGACATTCATTTTTACCTAATTTGACCTAAAAAGGTTATATTACATATCGTTCGATTTGACTTGGTGCAACGATTCCATTTGTTTAATTTTTTGCTCTGTCTTAACTGGTTCAGATGTTATGGCCGAACCCCTTATTTATATGTTATCCCTATAACGGCATGTCTTGACCTCTAGTGACCTTAAATGTGACCTGAAGAAAATGGTTTACATATTTTCGATAGAGACGTGGATGGGCTACCAAACACCGTTAACCGTTTTTGGCTATCTAGCGTGGTTCTCGCGATCTTAGGGGGAGTGGTTACTCGCCCCCCGTCGAAGCGAAGGTGGCTCAGACCCCCGTCAATGCGCGTGTTAACAAACAAGTGAATCTGGAAAATTAGTGAACTGAATTATCTGAACGGTCAATGAAGAAGGCTGGATATAAAATCGTTTACTAACATGGAATTCGTCGATGTCCAGTTCTGGTTATTTAGGTGTCGATCCTATAGTCATATTGAAATCATGTCGGGCGAGCCAAAAATATATTACGGTTCTTTTCCAATATCGTCCTATTATATCCAAGACACGTTGCCGGTCTTATATCAAGCGACAAGGGAATTCAAGGAGATTGATTGACCCTTCCATCTGATAGCTTCGGAATGACTTGACGCCTCCGGGCGCACGTGCACCAAACGCTCCCTTTTTGAGCCATGAGTTTAATTGTCTCATTTGTCTTCTTTTCAGAACCGGTATTAGACAGTTTCTCAAAGGTCAGAATTGACTGCTGAAGATATGCTTAAGGACATAAGTTCCACAGATGTATTGCGAGTGCGCAACTGATTATTTTTAGGAATGATTGGTTCAGTTGGCTGTAAAAGTTGACCTAACACTCGCCCCACTGAGGGGCGAAATTCGCCCCCTCCTGGTTTTCCCTAGGTTGGTAAAAAAGAAGAGACGCAGAACAACGAAACTTACAGCACTTTATTTCTGATCAATTTTACACGTCTGAACAAATTTTTGAGTTAAGGTCATGTCAGGTCAAGGAGCTATTCAACATCAAGTGACTCGACCTAAAAAACCTAAAATCACGAGTTTGAAGCAGCGCCCAAGAAACATCAGCAAACCGATGAGTTTGCAACTTCCACAATATGATAAGGTCATTAAGGTCTACAAATCTGCTATCTCGGAATTTTGATATTGTTGACCTAAAGTGGGGTCAATATGTTGGTCACCCAATTCTATAAGTCTATGGTGAAAAATATAATGAGTTTGTTTTCATTAAATACTAGATAGATAACGCTGAAAGTTCTAAAACCGTCTATTCTTACCACGATCTTGACCATCAAGTTGAGTTTTTGAGCATCTGACCTCTCAAAGGTCATGTCAGGTCACGGGAGCGTATAGTGATTGTTTTGCCAATAACTTCTCCTGAATTAAGATAAAGCTCCAATTTTGCTTACATTGTGCTTATATTGTCACGAGGGAGTCGATTAATATGCAACATGACTATACCAGGTCACTCTGTGTTCCTGACCTAGCTCGAGGTCAGGTCATTTTCACTATTTGACCTAGCAAGGTCATATTATACATCATTCGATTTGCCGCGATGAGAGGAATCCAATGATGCATAAAGATTTGCTCTAGCTTCCCTGAGGGCAGATCTAGAGAGAGAAACGTACACTGTTCTGCTGTAAGCCTATGGAACCTTCTTTAACCCGCGCCCCACCGGGGGTCCAGTGCCACCTTCGCCCCACCGGAAGCCATCGATGGACTCCCTCTAAGTCCGAAAATATGGGCATTAGCGAAAATCTGCAAAGTGAAATAGAAAGCTTGCGTGAATTCAGTAAGGAATTACTTACATGTTTTAGTGCTCAGGTCAATGGTTTGACTTCCAGAGGTCAAATTAGGTCAAGATCTGCTATTTTCACTCAAATATGCAATGCTTAAGCAAACTGGGCATAACTCTTATGCCATTAGAGCTATTGAGGTCTGGTAAAGTACATTTGATAGGAAATTATCAGTCCTTTTTCCGCTACGTGAAATGTAAAGACCTCCCGCCAGTGGTTTGACCGCCAGAGGTCACCTCGTGACCTAAGATAACCTGAGGTAACCGAAGGTCAAGTGAAAGTAACCTTGCCGTATATCACATGAAAGCCAGTGATAAGACAAACACGATGGTGGTTGTTTCAGCACTCTAGCTTATTTAGGTCAAAAGTTATTGTCAAAATACTGTTTTTGACCTCTGGTGACCTTGGATGACCTTGGAGAGGTCAAAAGGCAAATATGGCCCCTGGAATCCATGAAAGGGTGTCCAACAACGCCTTTCTGATCAAGCTGAGCATTTTCAATCGCTTTTGTGACTTTTAGATCATAAGACAGCTTTTCCCCATGCTTTTTCAATGGGAGAGGTCACCTCGTGACCTGACCTCAGAGCACGAAATCGAAAAATCCCGGATATACACCTTGTAGACCCTAGAGGGGCCATAAAGTGTAGGAAAATTAAGATCGATCGACTTCGAAATGTAGCTCTTACAGAGCTCTGAAATTGAAGTGAGGTGACCTTGGTTGACCTCGTCTGGTGACCTGACTTTGGGTGACCCGGGGTAAAAAATTTCAGGGATGGTGGGGAAATGATGCAGTAAGAGGTAGAGCTCTCAACCGCGGTGCTGCGCCTCTTCGTTTTTCTGCTATCCCGGAAAAAACCTTAGGGGGGCCATCGATGGACCCCGTGGGGCGAGGGTTAACATATGCTGAACTTAATTTTGACCTGACACAACAATTATTCTTATAAAATCTCTTCGTCTTGTCAAGAGCTTTTGAATGCCGCCTGTAATATTCCATTATCTTTCGTGGGGAATTAGATATGAGGGGGGGCGAAAAACGCCCCCCCAGCGGGGCGCGTCATACCAGGGACACCAGCGGCGCACCTGTTAAGAGTCCTGTTTACATGCGATGGAATTGACCAGGTAACTGGTGATTTCCACGATCAGCTGAAGCCGGCCAACATGCACGTTGTGCGTGTTCCCGCGTGGCTGAAAAAGCGTGCATGAACGGTTTCAGGTCTCACATTCTGGGGGTAAGCTGTAAGATTGGTCTTTAGCACGAGTAGCTGCTGCCTTGCATTGTATTGGACTAGACTTCCATCTTTTTAGAACACGAAATCGAGTGTCGTTCTTATACCCCACTTATCGCAAAGCTGAAGACGCTCTTGGCTTACTGCGAAGGAAACCGCAAACCACACAGACCTGTGGGTCAATAAGCGATTGAGTGCTGCCCCTCCCCGGCATTGAATGGACAGGCTGCTCGAGTGTCGAGCTTGGGAATTTCCAAGGAATTGTTAACTGTCATCACGTATAAGCAGTACTTTAGTTCATCGGATAGTCAGCCGCGAGTGGAGTTTCCTGCCTTTATTATTTAGGATTTCGGGCTTTCGATTTTAAGAATTCACACCAAACGGTGTTTGTGAGGGGGTACAATAACAGGTCAACGACAATGTGATAAATTTAGACTCCTTAGGCACCTTCTTCCTCAAGATTCCAAGGACGTAAGCCAAATACCATCTAATAAACTTATAACCACGCATCCTATGCATGTGATACAGGGCATACTCCTCGGAATGAAGCCACAATTATCTTAGAAAGTTTCTCGGTATTTGTATTTACGAACTGGCAATATTATCTCTCATTGTCATCAATCTAGAGAGTTTCGAAGATAAATCGTTTGACCAACGTGAAAGAAGCATTGCGACCTTGGGCCTATCTATATGGTCCAATGAATGAGGGCTACTGTCTTATAAAGTGCCTTCTCTGCAGCTGATGTCGTTGTCTGTTCTCAAATGCCGTTTCAGAGATGGGAACTGCCATCGTTTACAAAGTGTCTCCCCAACAGCGCTCCCGCAGCGTCGGCCGGAGATTTGGGGCCATCGACGTTTCTACAGTCCGGGAGAGAACATTTCAGTCAACTGCACCTCACCCAACTCCAGTCCGGCCGCTCGAATCAACTGGTTCATCAACGATGAACAGGTGGGTGTCGGGGCACGAGACTTCACTCTTCCACATATGGCGCGGCCATTCACACTAAGGCGTAGGAAGTTAAGACTGCATTCATAAAATCCATTGGAGCGGTTCGCATTTCCAGACATGGAATCATGCTCTGTATGTGGGACGATCTCGTCAGTGACAGCCAAGGACTTAAACAAACCCAGATTATCTCATTTGAAAGCTCATGGCATTGATTAACCCTTGCCCCGGTGGTGGGTACGAGCCACCTTCGTCCTGGTGGGGGGTTAAGAAAGACCCCCATGATCTCAAAAACTAAGAGAGATAGAAACAAACGCAAAATGGCAATCAAAAGCTCTTCAAAAATGATATCGAAAATACTTGACGCATATTTCTCGTCAGGTCAATATCAAGGTTCACCAGAGGTCAAAGTAAGTCAAAATCGCTAATATGAGGCGTACTAAGAAAACCTCATATATATCAGAAAATACGATAGCTAGAAACATTTTTTGACAGCATTCGAAAGCTCTTGAGTTTCTCTTTCATTACAATGCGACCAATGTTCGAGTCAGGTCAAAGCCTAGGGAGCTGCAGGTCACTGAACATTGGGAATGCTTTTGGGAATGTCCATAGCCACCCATGCATAAGGGCGTTTACTTTTTCGCTAATAACTTCCAACAAAGCAAGATACAGCCATAGTTGATGCACGATTGCAGTGCTCCTGTCAATACCAAGCGAAAAATCTATGACATTGATATTTCAGGTTGAATCTAAAATTTGACCTGACCCAGCTCAACAGTTTGACCCAACTTGACCTGGTATAGTCATGATGCATAGATATTGACTTGCAGTAACCATGCAAAGACTTTGGTGACAAAATAAAAGTTCTATCTTAGTTTATTCAGAATTTATAGAGTAAAACACAGAAAAATGCTTATTTGACCAAACGTGACCTTCCAAAGGTCACAAGTTAAATTTTTTGTATCAACTTCAAAAATGGGCTAAGAGCAAGTCATAACCGATGCTTGAAGTTGACTACACTTACTGAGAAAAGCTCATTTCGTGATTTTCCCCATTTATTTGCAATGTGGAGGTCATAGTCTGTACATGACCATAGGTCATCAATATAAAAAACCCAGCACATATATTGTAGCTCTTGGTGGGCCCAATATGTGGTATGAGTTTCAACTTGATCAATTAGCTCTCCTTTTAGTTATGGAGCCCTAAGCATTTTTAGGTGAGGTCACTTCACCTGGCCTGGTGACCTGACCTGATGGGACCTTGAGCTAAAATTTTACAGAAAGATGTAAAAATGATGAAGAAACAGCCAGACTAAGTTTGACGGCGCTGCGTGCCGCCGTTTTTCGGTCACTTTGGAAAAACCCAAGGGGGTCTAAAAAGACCCCCCACCCCGGCGAAAGTTAAAGCCCGTCATAGCACTGGCCATGGGTGTTGTCAATATAGTGGAAAATTGTAGCATGTTTCTGCATCCTTCTCTTTAAGTTGCAACTGCGTATGAAGAGGTCGGTCAGTTTCACTAACAGAAGCGGCTCCATAATTTTGTTTCCTGAACGATTCCATGCATTTCTAAGTTTGTCTTCATGAATAAGCGATGACATGTAATGCCAGCGTTAGCGCCAGTTTCGAAACTGAGCGCTCCTCAGCGCTAGTCTCACCTGCTCTTTTCGGCTGATTGGAAAAGTTCCTCGAGCTGAGACGTGACTTTTTGCATGTGTTGAAGTTTAAATGCACTCTGTGGAGCAATGAAACGAATAAACGAGTGAAGACTTGCTAATCTACTGGCCCGAAACCTAAGTTATTCACTCTAGTGCCATCACACACTGAAAACAAAACCGAACATCCGCCTTATGATCAGATAATCATGCCAACACGTCCTGCATCTCGCTGGATTTCATGCGAGGTTGTACGACTTGCTCTTGTAGGGGAGAGTGGGGTAAGATGCCCAGGTTTTAGGGAAATCGTGATTATAGAATAACCGCGGTACCAACAGCACTGCTTTAGATGCCAAGTCGTAGCATTATCATTTATCTTCCTTATAGAGTCGATGAAATTGCTGATAATTATCATATTTTCTAACTATCATGATTTTACTAGACGCTTGCAAAGGGGCGTCTTGCCCCATCGGGTGGGTAAGACGCCCCTGGGGCTTGGTAAGATGCCCCTCCCCTGGGCATCTTACCCCATTCTGGTCTATCGTTGATGAAGTAGTTTTTTCGTACTTCTTAGCTTTATTGGTAATTACTTAAGTATTATTCAGAGGTCAGAATGTATTTAGAAGCGTCCACACACATTGATAAAACGTCAAATGATTTTTCGTCAAAATGTGTGATAAAACGTCACACATGTTTCACGTTTCCACGTCAAATGATAAAACAAAATTGCCTAAAACTAACGATAAAAACCAAGGATCAAAGCATACCATAAAAGTAACATAAAATCACACACACACACACCAACATCGAAGTACGAAACGAAGTAGGTAAGCTGGTGCGAAGTTTCTGAGAACCTCTCCCTGAATCCCCTACCTTGTCTTTTCTGTGTTCCCTTTGTTTCAATCCCTCATTTTAACACGCGCATTGACGGGGGTCTGATCCACCTTCGCATTGACGGGGGTACCCGCCCCCTAAGATCTCGAGAACCACGGTAGGTAGCGAAAAACGGTAAACGGCGTTGGGCTGCCCGTCTAGGGCAAGGGCGGGTAAGAGTACGCAGGAGATAAGAGAACGCAGCAGCTGTTTTGGTTACTTAGCAACCACTGAGATGGTGGATACCCTGGTATAAAAAAGCAAGGTCAGTGCCTAGGCTGCACACCAAAATTCAACGTGCTCCTGTTCTTCCCGCGGGAGGACAGGGCAAAATAAGTTTCTGGGCACCGTTGAAGTAATATTTCTTAACTGGGTGAACTTATAAACCATACTTCTATTATCAAAACTGTTGTATTACTGTCTGTCATCAGTAAGAAAGCTAAGCTAGGAGTGTGCTCCAAGACCGGAGCTCACCCTAAAACGCCTGCCAACATGTTTATGAAGAATTTCTTCCCAAGGGTGCATGTCCGGCAAGAGTACGCAGTAGACCATTGGGCAAGAGTGCGCATGCTTAAGAGATAGGAAAATTTAATTTTCGCTCGGAACAGAGTCCACAATTCATATTTGGAAGACCAAGCATTGCAACATAGTTCTGATATATTCAGAACGATATAAAATCATACAATCGCCTAGTTTGGCGACAAAAAATCTTCGCGACATGGCCTATGCACCTAAAGCACAGCGGGG
The DNA here is from genome assembly GCA_034440635.1 of Lepas anatifera. Lineage (NCBI taxonomy): Eukaryota > Metazoa > Arthropoda > Thecostraca > Lepadidae > Lepas > Lepas anatifera. The sequence goes on from JAOTON010000502.1 coordinate 47,439, forward strand.
CATCAATGCGTACTCCAGCCGCCCCTCTTGCGTACTCTTACCGACCCACTCCGGCAAGAGCACGCACGTGACTTTTTATTTTTGATGAGCTCGTGGCGAGTTCCTTTCAGAGACACCAAGTTGAAACATGGACCATACATAGATAATTGTTCAGGCTAAACAACCACATAAAAATTGTTGTTGTTAGACTTATAGGAAAAAAGTGAGAGCCTTTAGAAAGTTAAGTGCGTACTCTTGCACGGACTTTCCCTACTTCTCCATGGAAAACATTTGGATCATTTTTGTCAGGTCACATTTAAGGTCACGAGAGGTCAAAACATGCCGTCATAGGGATAACATGTAAATTCAGTTTTTCAGCCATTACATCTGAACAAGTAAAGATAAAGCAAAACGACTTGAACTATATTAATCCTCTCAGCAAGACGAATCGAATGATATATGGTTTGACCTTGCTAGGTCAAATCAAGGATTTGACCTGACCTGAGGTCAGTTCAGGGTCAAATTATACAAAATGCATGTCATTAGAACTGAAAAGTCCAGGCGAGCCTAATGCAGCTAAAATAAATGCTCTATCACCATCCGTTACTGAGTTATTCCGTAAAAACCATTTTTTCCATGTATTTCCAATGGAGAGGTCATGCCTGGTACCTGACCTTAGGTCATCGATATCAAAAATACCAGAACATATTTTTGAGAACTCGGTGGGGCCATTATGTGATATGAGTTTCAATCGGATAAGTTCACCCTGCTCCGACTTATGCTATCTTAAACTTTTTTGAGGTCGGGTCACTTGACCTGTACTGGTGACCTGACCTGAGATGACCTAACCTTAAAATTTTCACAGAAGTTGTAAAAATGATGAGGAAAAGGTATGCTAAGTATGGGGGCGCTACGCGCCGCCGTTTTTCTTCTAACTCCGAAAAACCGGAGGGGAGGTGGGTACCCGCCCCCCGTCAATGCGTGTGTTAAAAGAAGTATGGGCCACAAGTTGTTAAGTACAAAAATATTCACTTCAGACAGTAAAAATGGCTTGTGGTGACTCGAAGCTTCCTCCCACTGACCATCACAGGCTCCCAGTCTATTATTTATGGCGCACAGCCACCTTAGCCTCCTCGTCAAGGCACACAGGCCCAGACTTCCCAGGCAGTGCACTCGATCCATTCTTTGCACGAGAGAACAAAACTCACTCCGCAGATGAGATATCTGGTATCGTCATGCCCACTGTCTTTCTTCCCTTATACAGCTTTTACCTGCCTCGTCCACGTCTTTTTAGATACATTTGCTTTCGCAACCCTTTTAACTAGTCTGTCTTCTAGAGCCTTTTTTAGATGCAAGTTGCAACTTGCAAGTTGCATCGAAGTTGCAAGTTCGGCTTTCGGAGTCGGAGTCTCACTAAGGTCATCAATGGACTTGTTGCGGAGACCCTAGCCCTACCATTGGAGCTAGCAACTCCTGTAATGAAAATCTAGTTTAAAAGTCAAAGTTAAACGTCCCGCAAATCACAGGGATGGCCGTCCCGCTCAGGTCACCCTCTCACCAGTCAGTTGCCAGCCGACCTACGTCGGGTAAACTATTGAGCGCCGAAGCGCCTCAGGAGAACCGATTCCAAGTCTGGACATGCACTGCCACTGTACCTTCCTGAGCAGCAGGCCGGAGCCCAACGTTCTACCGACTGGGCTACCGGGATGGCAAATGTAGGGACGACATAAGAGATCAGGTACGGAGATTTGCAGGATTAAAGGGAATGTGCCACCTTGGTCGAATCCTGGAATTTAGTGTTATTAGGCGTACTTTTAGTAAAAAATAATGAAACCACTCATGATTTCTCTGAAAAATGTACAATAAGCTCAATAGTTGGTTTTTTTAAAATACTCCTCTAGAAAAAGAAATAAATATCACCTCTGGATGATGTCACGATCTGGCAACCACTACCATACTTGAAACGCTTCAAGGGCTTCGATTGACTGATGCTCATCGTGACGTCAGCATATGTCGTCACACCAGTAGCTCACAACAATGGCCACCGGCGACGGGGGGCTGAGGGGGCTGGTGTCAGGTAGGTTTTAGCTTTTTTCTACGGAAATATCGAGTTCCAAGACAAATGAAATATGGAGTACCGGGTTTTCCGACCTGCTTTACAACTTGGCCTATCCCAGTTAAAATCACGTTGTGAAGGTGCCACATTCCCTTTAACCATCTGGAATATTTCAGGTCTAGCTCATTCATAGGCGAATCTAGGGTAAACAGTTCAGCGGTAGCCCCTTCCTAATTGGCCAAAATTGACCGATTTTGACCAATTTTGTGTTAAAATATGTTTTAAGGTTTTCCCCATTTTAATCTAATTGCTTTGCGCCTCCACTACACCAGTTTGATCTGAACCCGCCATGAGGTCATCTCCGGTTGGGGCATCAGGCCAAGTCCAGTGAACTCCAAAATAATTTTCTCAAGGTTTTAATGATTGAGCTTGGATTCGCTTTATCGAATGAAAGCACCAACCACAAAATTTGGTTGTCATGGGATTCCCTGCGTTAGTGGCTTGGGTTCAGGTGCGAGGCCTTCAGTTGGAAAGTTTCGTCACAAAGCGACACATTGAAGTTTGCTCTTATTTAACACGTACGGTCATGCGCGTCGAAAGCATAGGACAGGAATGGGAGAACGGATCCCCTAACTCGTCAATCTGTGAGGGCGTCTCCCGACAAGTTTTGGGGATCGACCTAGGTTTTTATTGTCACCCTATTACCTACCTACGTTGACCTACGTAAATTTGTTCATGAGCTTCATGGTCACTAGCTTTTTCAAAGACGGTCTATTTAAAGTTCACGTCCCCCCTTGCTATCACCAGTCCAGGGTCCGTAGCCCCCAGTAACAATTCCGTGGCGCTGCCCGTGGGTAAGGTTTGGACTAACCCCAAGTTTAACACAGTTGTTTACTCTAACAAATGGGGTTATATTGCTCTGGGTAAAGACGCCCCCTTTCCACCGGGAAAGTTGCCCATGGGGCGTCTTTTCCAATTCGTTGAAGGGCATCTTTCCCATCAGTACCCAAATTAGATAAAACCTGGAGGGCAAAAATAATACAATTAATACACTCAAGGGAAATGCTCAGTTAATGAGTTAAATATGCCATCATTCGTAATGGGAAGTCAAACAAAGCACGCATCCAATATTCTTCGAGATATCTGCAACCTATGTGGGAAATTTTTTCTTAGAAAAGCATCGGAAAAATACTTAGCCACCAGCTTCACGCAAATCACAGGAGGGAACTGAATTTTTGCGCAAGAAACAATCAAAGCTTCTGCTTTCGACCAATAACAATATTATATACCAGTGGTGGCCCGGATTGCCAAAAGAGGGGATGGGGCGTCTTACCCGACGGGGCATCTTGCCCCACTCTCCCCTATGGTTCAGACTCGTACTTTTAGCAACGTTTCTGCCTCAATGTCACTGTCATCTTAAGATGGGTTTCAAAAGTATACGATACCTTATCGTCAATCAGCTTGGACAGAAAGGCTAGGTTTCCGTTGTACATTTACACACTTTTTAGGTGTGTTTAACTTTCTGTGTGATAGAAGAATTGAGCACTTTTGTCAGAACACGGAAAGGGAGGGTAGTGCGATTCAATATTCCACCCAAAAAGTTGTTAACACTGCCGATTGTGGGAGGACTACAAAATTGCTAAGGAAAGGATCTCCAGCAGGTTTTAAACCAGCTGAAAGGTGAAGGCATAGGTTCAAATTGCAGCGCGATGTAAAATATGTCAAATGAACTCGTAGAACCATACGAAGAGTCGCACAAAACAGAGCATAAAACCATAAAAACTTATGCGCCATGAAATACTAAAATGGGTTGGATAAGACATGTTTTTCACTGTCCGCCTAAAACTAGCGAATGTGGCGTGGAAAAGATCCGCTGCGAGGTACATGATTTTATGGACGCTAAATTCCCACACAGCTCGTGAAAACAGGCCACGTTTGTTAACACGCGCATTGACGGGGATCTGAGCCACCTTTGTTTTGACGGGGGGTGGCGGGTACCCGCCCCCCTAAAATCTCGAGAACCACGCTAGGTAGCGAAAAACGGTAAACGGCGTCAGGTAGCCCATCCACTTCTCATTCGAAAATATTTGCACCATTGTTTTGTCAGGGCACATTTAAGGTCACTAGAGGTCAAAACATACCGTCATAGGGATAACATGTATTGCAGGTTTTCGGTCATTACATCTGAACAAGTAAAAATAGAGCAAAACGATTTGAACTATATGAATCCTCTTAGCAAGCCGAATCGAATGATATATAATATGACCTTATTAGTCAATAGGATTTGACCTGACCTGGGTCAGGTCAGCTCAAATTAGATCAAATGCATATCATTAGAACTGCAAGACAAGGAAAATCTAATGCGTCAAATAAAGCTCTATCACCATCTGTTACTTAGTTATTCAGTTAAACTATTTTCCATGTATTTCCAATGGAGGGTCATTGCTCGTACCTGACCTTGGGTCATCGATATCAAAAATATCGGAAATATTTTAGAGAACTCGGTGGGACCATTATGTGATATGAGTTTCAATCCTTGGTTCCCTGTTCTGACTTATGCTATCTCAAACTTTTTAGGTCGGGTCACTTGACCTGTACTGGTGACCTGACCTGGGATGACCTGACCTTAAAATTTGATGGAAGTTGTAAAATTATGAGAAAAAGTATACCAGTACGGCGGCACTCGCGCCACCGTTTTTATGTCTCGTTGAAAGCCCGGGGGGGGCGGGCCCGCCCCCATCAATGCGCGTGTTAATGCCATTTTGGCCTCTTGGATCCATGGGGCGTGAATGGGCTGCTTGTCCCGACCCAGGCTCCCGCTGATGGACATGGTGGGGCTGTCCAGCAAGAAGGTGAAGTCTAATCTCAGCTATTTTTTTTTGTAAAACAGGCATCGTTCGGTGTCTTCCGTGTGAAATCTGCTATTTTGAACGATCTTGATTTCTGCACTTAAGTGCCCAGAAGGTTGTCACGTGGAAGCTAATCTGTGGAATTTGTGTGGGTTTGCCGGTTCTTTCAATGTACGGGGTGTGGTCTGCCCCAGGCCGACCAAACAGACTGGAGTTTCGAAATAAGCTGCTGCAAATGGCTGTCTGAGTGTCCCATCGTTTGACCAGTCTGGAAGGACCGTATGAATACCCATCACTCTGATGGCTTTGCCAACTGTAAAGCTTATATGTTTCAAAATTTTGATTCCGCTTCAGCCTACACCAGTTTGGTTTTTTCCATGTTCCAAACTATGTAATGATTAGTACGTAGCCGGTTGAGGTTCTTTTGGGCCATTCCAGTTTGTTCATTTCGAACAGTTCGTCTAGTCTCGCCCGTGGACAAGGGAGGACCTGGCCAGATTTTTGAAGCAACTTACGTTGTGATAGGGCTTGATGTAGTATGCAATATTAATATATCGATCTGTTTTTTAAAGGTTTTGACTGTTATCGGTGAAATTTAAGTGAAGCTTTTAAATCTCACTCTACTACTCTGAAGCCTTTACATACCTAGAACATCCGTTTCGACCTGGCCGATATAGTGGACACTGTCCCATTTCTTGCTGCGGGCTGGGCGCGAATGTTACTGGATATATTGGTCTTGATTTTAAAGGCGTCGAGCCAGACGGGGTTCTGTTATGACGTCTAGCTAACTGTTTCGCCCTGAATGAGTGTGCGTGCTGTTGATTTTGCTACAGTTGTTTTTGTTGTTTTTTCACAAAACGAGTGCGGGAGGGATTGGCTCTGCCTCCCGGCCCTGGGCGCCCCACTCCACCTATCGTCTGGGCTTTGCGCTCCACAGCTGGAACCTTTCCACGTGTCCCGATCCACTGGGGAGCAGTAAACGGCCAAGCGAGCACTTTTTGCCGGGTCCCCGGTGCATGTGCTGCTCTTGTAAGTGCATGCCGCCATGCTATCCCAACCGGCTGCAGTGCCGTTCAGGGGGCTTAGGTACACGCTCTCGTCGGGCAGCTCAATTAGTGCTGCTATAATACCCGGTACATTTGTCTGAGCTAGGATTGGTTAACTTGTTGCTCCTGTTAGAATGTGAGTTTTGAGGGTGCCTGTCTATTTGGCGTCATGCTACTGCTACCATTTTTTGTGGGCCGCATATTTTTATTTTCTTTATACATCTTATTTATGATGGATTTAGACGGTTATATTTTATCCTTTTCGTTTCATTTCATTTGCATTGGTCATTCAGGGTCATCTTCTACGGGATGTTTTCCCTATTCACAGACAAAGCTAATTCCCAAAAAGCCTAAATAAAACAATAATCATGATGGCCATCGAGCTAAAACATATTCTTAACAACCTCATGAGTCTTGAACTTATATAGTTCTAGTTCTATGATAAGTATAAAGATGTAATTTCATTGCTTTAGTTATAAGCCCCTGTGGACTGTCTCTGGCATACATATATCACCATAGAAGATTTAAATTCACTCACTGTTTGGCGAAACATGTCTTTTCCCGAGCTTCTACTTAAAAACTAATTTACTACTCGCCAGACTCTTCCAAACATATAATCATCCTCGCAAAAGGGATGCGTATAAGTTGTTGTTTCTGCCTTGTCTTGCCGGCCCGAGAAAATGGAAAACATTATTTATTTATTTATTTATTTTGACATCCTACAAGACCTTGTCAGGTTCCTCCACTCCGTGAGGGCTATTCCGAAACCATCGTCACAATAACAACAGTCACAGTACAACAATATAACACAGTATAAAACATAAGTATAACAATTAAGAATGTAAGCATAATTTCAACAAATGTGTTGGGCGGCTAACTGGAATTTCTTATGACTTGCCTAATGCGAGATTTGAACACCTTGGTACTGACAATATTAAGATTATTGGGTACAACGTGTTGGTTGAATTTTGCAGATGCTCGATATATGAACTGACGTTTTCATGGTTGTTATTTGAGCGATAGAGAGACAGATGCAATGATTGCCAGGTTTCACGAGCTGTAGTTTCGTAGCTGAATGATATGTTGTTTCTTATAGATGAGGGGGTTTCATTCGTGATGATTTTATGCAGTAAGCATACATCGAAATATGTTAACAACTGGGGAATTGTCAGCCATTCTAATTGTCGAAGCACATCGGAGATATGATCATATTTTCTACGCCCAGATATCTCTCTTGCTGCAAAGTTTAACACCTTCTGTAGTTCAGAAAGCACACAAGGGTTTGCGCTGCTATACACTTGAACACAGTATCTTATGTGTGACATGACGAGTGAGTGGATCAGACGAGGCAATGCCAAAAGGGTAGAGCATGTTTTGTTGAAGCAATCCTAGTAGCATGCCCAAGCATCGACCAGCTATATTTTTGACGTGATATTTCAACGAGAGGTTACTATCCATTATAACGCCTAGGTTTTTAACCTTATCGGTACATTTGAGGTTGGGACACAGTACTGCTTTTGCGTTTAGTGTGTATATATGCATGGTTTCACGCGCCAGTCGGTGCTGTGAGGGCATGTATCTTCTCGGGGTTTCAAAACAGAATCGGGCAATTGAACTCTGGGTATTATGGCAGTTTTTCTGTGAATTGGGACAACGTTGGCTTGTTTCCATTTCCTCGAAAAGACACCTTTGGCTAGCGGCATATTGGCACCTGGTGGGCCTCCGATCCACCTTCGCCCTGGTATGTGGGTTTCAAACACCCGCCCTCCATCTCAGCTCCTATGCGGGATAGAGAAAAAAGGCGAGCGCTGGTGGATAGCTCATAACAATTCATACCGAGGCTACATGGATCATTTTTGGCTCAGCTCAATATTTAGGTCATGTCATGTCAAAGAAGGCGACAGGCTAGACAAGAGTTTCTGGGTTCTAACGTCTGACAGCGTTGAGTTAGAATCAATTTTTACAAACCATTCGCTTCCTCTCGTTGCGGCAAATCGATTGATGTGCAATATGATTATACTAGGTCAAAACATAAACATCACCTGACCTAAGGTTAGGTCAAGGTAACCATCTGCCCTAGCATTTTCAGTATACATATCAATCGACTTGCAATAATAATCCAAACGTAATTATATCAAAATAAAAGCTGAATCATCATTTCCTGCGAAGTTATTAACCCAAGTTTGAAAACCTGTTCAAGTAGATCCAGATAACCTATCAGGGGCCACAGGTCCAAAATTGCAACATGAACATAGAAATGAGGCTAGGATACTACGATTAGGATAATAGGGGGGATATTTTAAGGTGTATCTACAGAAATAGAGTCATTATTTGCCCAATTCTTGCTTTCTTTCATTGACTTCCAATGAAGAGGCCATGATCCGTACCTGACCCTAGGTTATCGATATGAAAAATATCGGAGTACATTTTGTATTACTCGGTAGGTCCATTATGTGATCTGAGTTACAATTGGATAGATTCACCCATTTCTTACTTATGCTATCTTCACCCTATTTCCAACGGGCTCCCGGTTACCCCTATTCCCAACGGGGGGATCTCAAAATCTACCAAAATCTACAAAATCTGATAAATTCCTCTCGCACTAAACTCTATTTTGAAAATGAGAATTCCAAAATTTTGAAAATTGAGGGTAAGGGTTCAGAATATACAAAATTTCTGTATTTTTAGATTATCCGTAACTATTGTCTATTATGCTTGATTTTCACGAAACTAAAATGGATTGAGAGGAAATTGCTTGGATTCCTTTCATATTTTTTATTTATTAGTCTTATTTTTTATGTAGACGAAATTCAAAATTCAAGGGCGGTGCTGGGGCCAGAAGTGGGGTGGGGCGGGGAGAAATTATATGAATTTTTTCATGTCTTATTTTTTGCAGAAATGTACACGCCAGGTACAGTGTGATGTCTCTGATGTCAAGCAAAGTGCTCAAATGTCAAAAATATGTCAGAGGCGGATTTAGGGAGGCAACATAGTAGGGTAAGACACAAATTACCCTGCTTTTCAAGTATGGCTGCTTTTCAAATTACCCCGCCCTTATCCAACCCTGCCCAGCCCGGAGTACACTCCTGGATCCGCCTATGGATGAATTTTGTCCATTTGGTGTTCGGACTAAATACATATCCTCGATGCTTTGCCCCATTCAATGCAGACACAACACTAAAATACGTTTGAAAGTTAGTGAACCCCTAATTACGGTACCTGAGCGCGCCTATGATATCCTTTTATCATATAATACAGGAATGGGGTCAATATATCCTTATTTCTACCCCTCCCGTCCATTCTGTAGGCCGTTTATTCACTTTGGAAGAGTTCGAATGGTAAGCATTGTAGACCACATTTTGAGCTCCTGGAACCGCCTATGGACAAAAATATAACGAAATAAACATTTACACGCGTATTGACGGGGGTCTGAGCCACCTTCGCATTGACGGGAGGGCGGGTACCCGCCCCCTAAGATCTCGAGATCTCGAGAAAAACGGTAAACGGCTTATGGGCTTAATCCCGTCCACTTCTCCATCGATAACATTTGAACAATTTTTTTGTCAGGTCACATTTAAGGTCACAAGAGGTCAAAACATGCCGTCGTAGGGATAACATGTAAATTCAGTTTTTCGGCCATTACATCTGAACAAGTAAAATATAGAGCAAAACGACTTGAACTATATGAATCCTCTCAGCAAGCCGAATCGAATAATATATAATTTGACCTTGCTAGGTCAAATCAAGGTTTTGACCTGACCTGAGATCAGGTCAGGGTCAAATTATATAAAATGCATATCATTAGAACAGCAAAGCCCAGGCGAGTCTAATGCAGCTAAAATAAATGCTCTATCACCATCCGTTACTGAGTTATTCCGTAAAAACCATTTTCCCATGTATTTCCAATGGAGAGGTCATGCCTCGTACCTGACCTTAGGTCATCGATATCAAAAATACTGGAAAATATTTTAGAGAACTCGGTGGGGCCATTATGTGATATGAGTTTCAATCGGATAAGTTCACCCTGCTCTGACTTATGCTATCTTAAACTTTTTTTGAGGTCGGGTCACTTGACCTGTACTGGTGACCTGACCTGAGATGACCTAACCTAAAAATTTTCACAGAAGTTGTAAAAATGATGAGGAAAAAGGTTTGCCAAATACGGCGGCGCTAAGTGCCGCCGTTTTTCTGTTATCTCCGAAAAACCCGATGGGGCGGGTACCCGCCCCCCGTCAATGCGCGTGTTAACTGTTACCCCAAAGATCAGTTAGTGTTAGAACTAAATGCATAGTTACAATGCTTTGTCCCATTTAATATTTACACAACACTTATATGAACTTGAGTGCGGATGAACCCCCCTAATTACGGTACCTGAGCACGCCTATGATTTCCTATCATCCTATAATACACATATGGGATCGATGCATGGTTATGTTTACCCCTCCTGAACATTCTGTACGCAATCTATTTACTTTGGAAAAGTTCGGATGGATAACATTGTAAGGCCTCCATTTTGAGCTTCTGGAACCGCCTATGGCCAAAATTATATGAAAACACACATCAAGTGTCATCCAAAATCTCAGAAATAGCATTTAAACATTACAACTGCCGCCAATTCGTAACAGACAGCCTTATTGGAGGACAAACGCAGCGCCGGCGACAATGCTCGGCTTCTGGATAAAATCCCCCAAATTAGCGAGTCATAGCTCCGCCTCTGGAAACATTTATTTTCCAAATTTTCAGGGAACACGCGCTATTTAGTTTTAGAAGAAGTCGCAAAATTTCAAGAGCCTATCTTGAACCGTTTTGGAGATACCAGATAAAAACCTGAGGGGTGGGCAGAATCTCCCTGCCCCTGTTGGAAATGGGGTTAAACTTTTTTGGAGGTGAGGCCACTGACCTGCACTGTTGATCTGACCTAAGGTTACCCAATCTTACATTTGTTGTGAAAAGCTGCAAAATTAATGAAGGATAAGGTGTGAGAACTATTATAGAGCGGAAAGTTTAGGTTTATTGTGTTTATCCCCGCAGCTTACACAGCCTCAGCTTAGACCAAACCTTTCAAAGAAACCAGTAGGGATCTGCATATAATTCAGATACACCGCAATATGATACCACGCATGTTTACCCGGAAATTTAACTGAATCAATGTAGGCAAATAGAAAGGAAATTAAGCCGGAAATCGAAAGTTAGGGAAACTGCTAGATTTAATAACCCTAAGGTTCAAAACTATTAAACAGTTTACAAGTGGAATGTTTCCGGTGCTGACACCGTCGGACATATTTTTCACCTCTACACTTGGAAACGCCAACTTCGGACAGCCGGAAACGAAGATATCCAACATTTTAAGTGGCAGGTGGTTGAGCCGGAAGCAGCAGCAATCAGCCGTCTGCTGAAGATCGCCCCCACTCTCGTGCCCGAAGCACATCTCCAGCGGATTGAACTCCATCTCGCGCCGGAGCGCCGCTGATTATGCTAATTGACGCTTGATCGATTCGTGCGGGGCCTTTGGTGACGCGGTGCGCAGCCCCCGTGCCTGAGAGAGTATCAGCTAAAGCCGGGCACGTCCACTGGCGTTATGCTGGTCTGATCTGGCTCAGGTAGCCCTGCTGACAGGATAACAGATTGCTGGGTGTTCGCACAGTTACCATCATCAAACAGCCCGTAGCTATACAGAATAATTATTGTTATGAGAGATATTCTACTATATATATATATATATATATATATTATATTTATATATATATTATATTTATATATATATATATTTTTATATATATTTACATATATATCAGCCCGCCCTTGGCTGATTTCGACTTCGCCGGTATTGTTTGCATGTTTATCACAAAGTGCGATGCATTTTTGTGCACTTTTTGTCTAGGGGCTGGAAAGTAGCAAGTAAGCAGGTGCATGTCTCATGGTAGACCCCATCCTGGTACCGTGCTGAGTGGCATATTATAATTTCAATTCCCTTCGGAAAAGTAGTACGCTTATAAGGCTGTTATATGAGATGAGGGTAATTTGTGTTTCAGACCGTAGGTCTTATCTAATTGAATGACTTTCCTTGTCTACCATTTATTCCGTTTAAGAGCTATTTGGTGCATTCGATCATTTTTTAATGTTTAATGAGGACAATTTGAATCTGATGAAGCCAGTCGAATACTTTAATAATACATAGACAATAAGACGCTCCGGTGCGGAGCTCTGCTCTACTTTTCTCCTCTTTCCCTACACAGCATCCTCCTGTCGCAGATATGGGAACATTTTTCAACACTCATGTCTTCACATGTGTACCTGTATTGCGTCTTCTTGTGGCTTCTAATGATATTCAGTGGGTCTATCATTCAATACACTTTCGACTAGACGCTGCATGCCGGAATAGGAGCATCTTTCACCAATCGTTGTTCATTCTGAAACTCTACCGTGCATTGCTCTCATGGTGGTGACTTCCTTGTTTGCCCTAACACTCCTCAAGAAGTATAGCTTACCCAGTGCGAACCTCTCCCCGTTGTGCTCTGAGACCGACTGCCGTCTGCCTGCCATTCCGGTTAGTATTGATCAGCATCTGACTCCCCTGCGGCGACGCTCCCCTCCACACCCCTGGCAAGTACACCTCTCGCCGCTCTCAGCCGTGAGAAAGCTGTTCGCCCAGCTATGAACCCCGCACCAATCTCCGCCCGCCGCCGACGCACACGTCAGCCATACCGACGCAAATGAAACAACCTGCGCCTTGTCAACACACGCTGCTCCTGTTTGCTTAGCAGGATTCGAATCGGGCTGCTTTAAATGTGGTTATGTGTCGACGACGAGCGCATTTTTTTGGTAAGATGGATCGGGCAATGGAATATAGTTTATAGTACACTCTCCTTTTTACGCGTGCTGGAGTTGTTTGGCATGTACTTACATGCGTACATGCGTATACAGTAGGGCTGTCTCTTGGGAAATTTGGAGCGGACCAGATTAGGTACCAAATGAAACGGAACAGGGAAGTAATTTAGTGAAGAAATTGCGCCGGTCTGTCGGGCAAACAAATCTGGAGGCCAAGGTTTTATACAATCGGTGCACCGAAATCTTCTAGAACGTTTTTAATATATTTTTTAAAGATAAAACCTTTCTTTGGGCAGCATTTTCATTAACATTGACGTGTTGTAAGAGTAATAATACAGCACCTTAATTTCTATTTGGAGATTATTTTCCAGAAAAGTGCCAGCATTTGAAAATTAAGCAGGAAATGTGCTGCAGTAGAATATTAGTTGGGTTACACTTTTCTACCAACCTCAATTGTGATGGCATCTACTACAAGCTAATTTAACAGGGATGAATAGCCAATGTATTCTTCTTACGTCCAGGATTAGTTCCGGACATAAGGGACTCCTCGTGGTATTAACACGCGCATTGACAGGAGTCTGAGCCACCTTCGCTTTGACGAGGGGGCGGGTACCCGTCCCCCTAAGATCTCGAGAAACACGGTAGGTAGCGAAAAACGGTAAACGGCGTTGGGTAGCCCATCCAATTCTCCATCGAAAATAATTGAACCATTTTTTCAGGTCACATTTAAGGTCACGAGAGGTCAAAACATGCCGTCATAGGGATAACATGTAAATTAAGGTTTTCGGCTGTTAACAAGTAGGGATAGAACAAAACGACTTAAACTATATGAATCCTCGCCGCAAGACGAACCGAATGATATATAATTTGACCTTGCTAGGTCAAATCAAGGATTTGACCTGACCTGAGGTCAGGTCAGGGTCAAATTAGATGAAATGCATATCATTAGAACTGCAAAGCCAAGGCAAGTCTAATGCAGCTAAAATGAACGCTCTATCATCATCCGTTACTGAGTTATTCAATGAAAACAATTTTTCCCATGTATTTCCAATGGAGAGGTCATGCCTCGTACCTGATCTTTAGGTCATCAATATCAAAAATACCGGAACATATTTTGGAGAACTCGGTGGGCCAATTATGTGACTTGGGTTTCAATCAGATAAGTTCACCCTGCTCCGACTTATGCTATCTTAACCCTCGCCCCACGGGGGCCATCGATGGCCCCCTAAGGTTTTTCCGGGATAGCAGAAAACGACGAGGCGCGCACCGCGGTTGAGGGCTCTCCTCTCCTGCATCATTTTCATCTCCTGAATTTTTCCCGGGTCACCCAAGGTCAGGTCACCAGACGAGGTCACCAAGGTCCCTCACTTCACCTTTAGGCTCTGTAAGAGCTACATTTCAAGTCGATCGATTTGAAACTTCCTACACTTCTGACCCCTCCAGGGTCTCAAGGTGTATATCGGGTTTTCGATTTCGCCTGAGGTCAGGTCCGAGGCGACCTCTCCCATTGGAAAAGCATGGGGAAAGCTATTTCATGATATAAAGCCACAAAAATGATTGCAAATACTCAGACTGCTCAGAACAACGTTTTTGGACACCCTTTCACGGATCCCAGGGGTCATATTTGCCTTTGACTTTTCCAAGGTCATCCAGGTCCCAGAGGTCAAAACAGTATTTTGACAATAACTTTTGACCTAATTGAACTAGAGCGGTGAAACAAACACCATCGTGTTTGTCTTGTCACTGGCTTTCATTTGATATACAGCAAGTCACTTTTTAACCTTTCGTGACCTCAGGTCATATTGGGTCCGGGTGACCTCTGGCGGTCAAACCACTGGAGGGAGGTCTTTACATTCCACATAGCGGAAAAGTACTGGCATTTGCTATCAAATGTACTTTCCAGGCCTCATAGCTCTAATGACATAGAGTTATGCCCAGTTTGTTAATCATTGCTATTTGAGTGAAAATAGCCGATCTTGACCTATTTGACCTCTGGAGGTCAAACCATTGACCTGAGCACTAAACATGCGAAGTAATTTCTTCTGATTCCGCGGCTTTCTTGCTTTGGATTTGCGCTAACGCCCATATTTTGGTTGGGGGGGGCCATCGATGGCCCCCGGTGGGGCGGTGGCGCCGCCCCGGTGGGCCGGGTTAAACTTTTTTAAGGTCAGGTCACTTGACCTGTACTGGTGACCTGGCCTGAGATGACCTAACCTTAACATTTTCACAGAAGTTGTAAAAATGATGAGGGAAAAGGTATGCCAAGTACGGTGGCGCTACGCGCCGCCGTTTTTCTACTCTGTCTGAAAAACCCGGGGGCCCGTTGTTAAGACGTGGTACTCCATCCATCAGTTCGTTTATTGACACAGCTCCAGCGACAGAACAATGATTTTGCAATAGAGGCGAGGCATGAGGCCACTACATCACCTGGGGCCGCCTCTTGCGCATCACGAGGGGATCAATGATTTTGATTTCGTCAGAGGGGCACCACAGTCAGAATGGCAGTGACTCAATAATCGAGCTGGAATCTACACTGACAGGGCATGGACGGCGGTGGTACGACTAAGCAAATTCTAGCGATCGCTAAATATTATTCTGACTTCGAAAACACACAATTCGATGGTTGATAGAAGAATGGAGTGAGGGATGGTGAAACCTGACTGCTTTTTTGGTTTATGTCTTGGTGAAAGGTGAACTCTGGAACAAATTATCTATGAAGCAGGTTTTTGCATGCTTTATCAATTTTCTATTGTAACTTTAATCAAATTATAAATAAACCAGATTCTTTTTAAAACTAACGCATGTTGTCAAACCGCATGAAATCAATTAGTTATCCACACCACCAAGGAAACATGGGGGCAAAAATGAAGATGAATAAGTATCACCAGAAACAGAGGAAGAAAAATTCATCACTTCATCCAGCGGAGACCAGTTTTTACCGCGAGATATGGAGGTTTCTCCAAGCGATGAGGACTTTTAGAGTTTTGGGAGGGAGGAAATGGCTCAGCCGAACGCACGGAATAAGTAGACTAGGTAATCCCACAGGTATTACCAGATTGTGATGCCATATCGTATTGGAGAAATGTTTACCCGAATAGGTGCCAGTCTAACCTTAGAAATATTTAATGTTCTGTTTTACCCGAGTTTTTCCCCAACTACCTGTACGTTGGTACGAGCGGTTTTTCGGATATTCGACCAGAACATTAGGCTCCTACGTAATTATAAAGAAATGCATCTCCAACAAGTGCAATCAATTTTCCAGGGATGTTGGCTGAAAGTTGTCTTTGGGGGCTATTCCTCATATCAAGGCAAAATCGACTCATAAGTCCACCTTAACCCTATTTCCAACAGGGGGCATATTCTGCCCACCTCTCAGTGTTTTCAATGGTATCTCCGAAACGGTTTGAGAAAGGCTCTTGAAATTGTATCACTTTTCTTAGAACTAAATAATGCGTGTTCCCAAAAAAATTTGAAAATACATATTTCCCAGAGGCGGAGCTATGGCTCACTAATTTGGGGGGTTTATCCAGAAGCCGAGCATTGCCACCGGCGTTGCGTTTGTCTTACAATAAAGCTGTTTATTACGAATTGGCGGCAGTTGTAATGTTTGAATGCTATTACTGAGATTTAGGATAACAGTGGATGTATATTTTGATATAATTTTGGCTATAGGCGGTCCCAGAAACTCAAAATGGGGGTTTACAATGTTACCCATCCGAAATCTTCCAAAGTAAATAGATTGCGTATAGAATGTTCGAAAGGGGTAAACATAACCTTGCATTGATCCCATATGTGTATCATATGATGATAAGAAGCCATAGGCGTGCTCAGGTACCATAATGCGGAGGTTCACTAACTTTCAAGCGTATTTTAGTGTTGTATCTGCATTGAATGGGGCAAAGCATCGTAAGTATGCATTTAGTCCTCACATGAAATGGACACAATTCATCCATAGGCGGATCCAGGAGTTTTCCCCGGATCGGCCAGGGTTGAATAAAGGTGGAGTAATTTGAAAAGCAGCCATACCTGAAAGGCAGGGTAATTTTAGTCTTACCCTACTATTTTCTCTCGCTGAATCCGCCTCTGACATATTCTGGGCATTTGAGCACTTTGCTTGACATCAGAGATATCACACTGTACCTGGCGTGTGCATTTCTGCAAAAAAGACATGACAAATTCATATATTTCCCCCAATTTCTGGCCCAGAACCGCCCCTTAAATGTTGAATTTCGCTTAAATAAGAGCTATGGCCATTTCCAGCAATTTCCTGTCAATCCTTACTAGTTTCGTGAAAATAAAGCCTAAGAGACAAGAGTTGCGGGTAATCTAAAAAAGGCGGATCTTTTGTATATTTTGAACCCCTACCCTAAATTTTTAAAACTTTGAAATTTTAATTTTTCAAAATGGAATTTAGCGCGATAGGAATCGATTGCGGTTTGAATTTTTTAATCGACCGGGTAGATTTCGAGATCTTAGGGGGCAGAATCTGCCCCCTGTTGGAAATGGGGGTAGCCGTGAGCCCATTGGAAATAGGGCTAACTGCTATTCCAAATCGTTGTGTTGTGAATGCCTGCTTTACAAGGAATAGGTACCTGCCACAAAGAATTTGCGCAGAATTCAGTTTGGAATTCGCGAATTTCAGTTGGGAATTCAGTTGCATAGCAAATTGCTCCTCAACGCGGACATAGCACAAGCAGCTACATATGAGCCCTTCCGGGGACCTGGGAAAATATTTTAATGCTTATTGGGCCCGAAAATATGGGCTAAAGTGGACTGTCACAGGCAAGAAAATTATGTCAACGCCTAGCCTAAGGTCATGGAGTATCTGTATAGTCGGGAAAAATGTAGCTGTCGCTCCTGGTGACCAAATAGAGGCCCTATTTTAGCTTCAAGTCGATGCTTGAGACGTACCCTCGCCTGGAACTTTTCGGGGAGATGAGTCCACCCGGCACGAGCCAGTGCCTCTAACTGCGGAGAGCCAGGGATGAAACTTTATGAGAGATACTTCAGTGCTCACGGTAGCAGCCGCGCCGCGATACCTGTCGGCGAACGCCCTCCTGTTGTGCAGAGCGCCCTGTGGCTTATTCCTAGCCCAGGGACGAGGCTTGGCTGCTGCTATTGCCCATCACCTTGTTTGATGTCTGCCACCAATGCTCTAGGGCCTGGCAGTAATTTTACTGGTAGTAATTGTCCTGGTAGTAATTTTCCTGGCAGTAGTTCTTTCTGTTGATCCATGGATACAGGCCTGTTCACTATTTGACAGTTTGTGCGCGTTGATGAATGCGCCTCAGCCTCCATGTCTTTATCCCACATTTTTTCCGTGTGTGATTTCCACCACTTAAAAGACAGGGAGAATCTACCTTTGGCTCCAGAAAAAAATGTTACGGGTTGGAGCAACAGTGCATAAAATAATCAAACATCGTCTGTAGACTGAACTCCCTTTCAAAAATTCCTTAGAAGCGCATAAAAATGAAGTTTTGGCGAACCCAAGGAGAAAAAGGGTACTTGTGTCCTCCATTATTCATTTGACGCGCCCCTTCTAGGTTCCTGTGCCCCCCACCCCCCTCGCGATGTGATTCATCGCCCTCTGATACGTCGCGCGTGTTCAGGTGATGCCCCCTTAACCCTATTTCCGTCAGGCTCCCGGCTACCCTATTTCCGGCAGGGGGCAATATCGGCCCCTAAGATCTCGTAATCTAACGGGCCGATTTTGAAAATTCAAAGTGCCATAGATTCCTCTGCTGCTAAACTTTATTTTGAAAAAAGAAAATTTCAAAATTCTTATTTTTTAGGAGAAGGTCGTGCAAAATATACAATTTTTGTGTATTTTTTAGATTTTCCATAACCCTTGTCTCTGTAGTACGATTTTCACAAAACTAGTTCATATTTACAAATAATTGACCCAAAATTTTCTATACTCGAGTTACGCAAAAATTCGAAATTCAATGGCAGTTCCAGGACCAGGACTATGAGGGGAAATATATACAACCTAAAAGTTTTTGTTACGCGGATTAGAAGCCGTCATATACTGTTTGGCATCTTTGACACATAAATAAATGAGAAAAAAGTGAAAAACTCATCAGGGGCGGATGCAGTAAGGTAAAACAGTGGGGTAAAATACATACCAACAATATGCGAATGGTATGCATGAGTATATTAGTCCCTCGACTAGTTGAAATTTAATTTCTGATAATTTCTACCCTCCCATGGCAGCTCTGGGAAAGGGGGTGACATAGGCGGATCAAGGACTCGTCGTGGGGGGTGGGGGTGATTGGAAACACATTTTCAATATACAACGATATTGAGTCGCGGCGGTGATACTGGCTGGGAATATACATTTTGAAAATGTGTAGTGACTGGACACGCCTCTGGTAATCTAGAATTGGGTTATAACTATTTTGAATTTTCATATACCCAATTGTATTCGCCCTGACACGGCTGTAAGCAGTCTTCTCACTTACTAACGTTTAGTCCTTCTTGATAACATTCCCCATTTTGAACTGCTGTAACCGCCCCTGATGAATACAAATAGTGACAATTGTGAATGCACTATCATCTCACATAAAAATGACATAATAAAACCATATAACTGGTATCAGGATCAGCAGAGACGGCTTCCTTTTACAAAAAAAACCATCGCATACGATAATACTTGGTTTGTGGATAAAACCTCCCCAAAACCCAGCCATAGCTCCGCCCTGGTAAATATATAATCTTGAAAATTTCAGAAAACCTGCCTGTACTAGTTTTAGGAAAAGTCAGGAAGTTTCAAAGTTCTATCGCAAGCCGTTTTGGAGATATTCTCGAAAAACCTGAAGGGGGCAATATTAGCCCCCCTGCCGGAAATAGGGTTAATCCCGCACCGCCTAGGCTCTTCTCGTACTTCCCAACGCCTAGGGGGTTCGATTGGACCCCTACCATCTCGGGAACCGGAAGTGAAAAATTTAAACGGTGCTATAAGCGCCTTACCATCTTCTACTCTGGAGCCGCATTTGAAGCATATCCGTTGACCCGTGACATCAAAGTTCTAAAATGAGTGACAAAACGAATGTATAACTGTGATCCTAGAAGAGTTAGATCATGTTTCTAAACAGCATTTGAAAGCTATTGAACGAAAAGTATGTATGCTGTCATACATTTTTAGATCAGGCTAGTACCAAGGCCACCAGAGGTCCTCAAAAGTGATGGTTTTCGAAATTGTTTGTGTCTATGACTTTCGAATGAAACAAGTTACAGTCTTCACTTTGGTATCAAGGTCAGGTCAGGTCACCAGACGAGGTCAACCAAGGTCACCTCACTTCAACTTTAGAGCTCTGTAAGAGCTACATTTCAAAGTCGATCGATTTGAAACTTCCTACACTTCATGACCCCTCCAGGGTCTACAAGGTGTATATCCGGGATTTTTTCGATTTCGTGCCCTGAGGTCAGGTCACGAGGCGACCTCTGCCATTGGAAAAGCATGGGGAAAAGCTGTTTCATGATATAAAAGTTCCACAAAAATGATTGAAAATACTCAGACTGCTCAGAACAACGTTTTTGGACACCCTTTCACGGATCCCAGGGGTCATATTTGCCCTTTGACTTTTCCAAGGTCATCCAAGGTCACCAGAGGTCAAAAACAGTATTTTGACAATAACTTTTGGCCTAATTGAACTAGAGCGGTGAAACAAACACCATCGTGTTTGTCTTGTCACTGGCTTTCATTTGATATACAGCAAAGTCCACTTTTTAACCTTTCGTGACCTAAGGTCATATTAGGTCACGAGGTGACCTCTGGCGGTCAAACCAATACAAAACCGATATAAAAATACCGGAACCTATTTTAGAGAACTCGGTGGGGCCATTATGTGATATGAGTTTCAATCGGATAGGTTCACCCTGCTCTGACTTATGATATCTTAACCCTCGCCCCACCGGGGGGCCATCGATGCCCCCCCCCTAAGGTTTTTCCGGGATAGCAGAAAAACGACGAGGCGCAGCACCGCGGTTGAGGGCTCTACCTCTTACTGCATCATTTTCCCACCATCCCTGAAATTTTTTACCCCGGGTCACCCAAGGTCAGGTCACCAGACGAGGTCAACCAAGGTCACCTCACTTCAACTTTAGAGCTCTGTAAGAGCTACATTTCAAAGTCGATCGATTTGAAACTTCCTACACTTTATGGTACTTCCAGGGTCTACAAGGTGTATATCCGTGATTTTTCGATTTCGTGCCCTGAGGTCAGGTCACGAGGTGACCTCTCCCATTGAAAAAGCATGGGGAAAAGCTGTCTTATGATCTAAAAGTCACAAAAGCGATTGAAAATGCTCAGCTTGATCAGAAAAGCGTTCTTGGACACCCTTTCACGGATTCCAGGGGCTATATTT
This sequence comes from Lepas anatifera, assembly GCA_034440635.1. Taxonomy (NCBI): domain Eukaryota; kingdom Metazoa; phylum Arthropoda; class Thecostraca; family Lepadidae; genus Lepas; species Lepas anatifera. The sequence continues at coordinate 68,563 of JAOTON010000502.1, forward strand.
GCCCTTTGACCTCTCCAAGGTCATCCAAGGTCACCAGGGGTCAAAAGCAGTATTTTGTCAATAACTTTTGACCTAATTAAGCTAGAGCGCTGAAACAAGCACCATCGTGTTTGTCTTGTCATTAGCTTTCATTTGGTATACAGCAAAGTCACTTTCTGACCTTTCGTGACCTCAGGTCATCTTAGGTCACGAGGTGACCTCTGGAGGTCAAACCACTGGCGGGAGGTCCTTACGTTTCACATAGCGGAAAAAGGACTGACAATTTGCTATCAAATGTATTTTACCAGACCTCAATAGCTCTAATGACATAAGAGTTATGCCCAGTTTGCTTAATCATTGCATATTTGAGTGAAAATAGCCGATCTTGACCTAATTTGACCTCTGGAGGTCAAACCATTGACCTGAGCACTAAAACATGCGAAGTAATTTCTTACTGAATTCACGCGAGCTTTCTATTGCACTTTGCAGATTTGCGCTAACGCCCATATTTTCGGAGTTAGAGGAGGGGCATCGATGGCCCCCCGGTGGGGCGAAGGTGGCGCCGGACCCCCGGTGGGGCGCGGGTTAAAAATGGTCGGTGATGAATTAAAATTCAGCCTTCACAGTTATTTACTAAAATTGAAAACTAGTTAGTTTGGACTACTTTGACGTCTGTGCTTTTGACCTCTGGCTCCATCATCATCGTGTTCAAATGCGCGTCGAATGCATTTATGATTTTGAAGACTTTTGACCCCACCTCACTCGCTACCTAGATGGTCTACAGAGCTGTATGATATATGAATTGAACATGATTACTCTGGTATTAGTGAGCCATATATGTTCTTAAAGAACAACCCAAACGCATACATCGGCCATGATAAGCGAAAATCCAGGTCTTGTCAATTTTGTTTCAGAATTGGCAAGACCTGCTTAAACATGCCAGGAGAGGGCTCATTTGATGCCATTTGCGCCCTTCTGTCATATTATATGAAGTAAATTACAGAACAGAAATAAGCCCCAGACCTTGAGGGAATGTGACGAAACGCCGTTTCCAATTTTTCGTCTCCGGCGCCTGCGGACTGGTTAGGGTTTATCTTCCAGTAGCCGTTTAACGTATGATCAGGGGAGGAAAAAACCTCAAACCTATCACCAACCTAATGTTTAACACTGAAAGCTGTCGCTCTCATTTTTTGAATATAGGCAATTTCTAAAGCACATATAATACGACAAATAGTACCTATATTAATAAAACAATCTGGCAATAACATTCCTGAATTAGCGAAGAGACTTAATGAAGATCACACTCCTATGCATAATTCTGCCACCTGCGTAAACGCCGCCACAGACACTGCATAACAGCACTGACGTAAAATGGAAGATTAATGGAAGACGTATAATGGAAATTTTGTGGCGCTCGGGAACCGAACCCGTTATCCTCTACTAACTAGTCAAGCGCCCTTCCGACTGCGCTACCTGCCATTTGGGGAATGTGGGTGCAGAGTTACATCTGATAATTATAAATAATTATCAATGAATGAGCTAACGCATCCGACAGAGAAGTGAAGTAACCAGTTGCCATGACTTGTTGTCGTCTCATTATAAAAACTGTCGTTGCCCATGCAAGCGGCAAGTTTTGACTGTCGCTGCCGTCCACCGCGGCACTGTGGTAAGTTAACAGGCAGGGGAGGGATGGAACTAGGTACTAATGTGTAATTGGTGTTCATTCACATGCGTTCTAGCCACAAAACATTATCTGTGATATTTCCAGGCTAGTCGTAGAAGTTGAAATTATATAAGCACGAACAAGGAAGGTAATGACAGACCAATGTGGCATAATTATCGTTGGGAAAAATTTACTTAGACATAGTTTTATCAAATGGTTTCTACCACATCCCTGAATTCAATCGAAGCAGCTAATTTGCGTTCAATCTATTCTAGTTCATCGCGGCGATTACCCTGTTAGGGTGAGCTCTTTTCTTTGAAACTTCCCTGGAAAATATTTTATTTAGCCATTCAGAACTCCTCCTTACCGGCCGCCTCCGCGCCGGAGCGAAATCCCCTTCCCCTGCGTTCTGCCGCGGGTGCCCGTTTTTTTCGCTATTCATTACTCGCCCGATTGTATTCCATCACCATGTTTCATCCCATTTTTATGTGTTTGGTTTTATTCCAAGTGTACCAGTGTAGGAAATACATGTATGGATCTAACTGTTATGGTATTGTATAGATTTCCTGTCGCACTTGATGGTTTCAATGTTCAGGGTCTGTTGCTATCCCCAGTTGGTGAGTTGGTGGGTTTTTCCACCCCTGCGTATGATTGGAAAGTCACCCTCATCTGGAAATGAAAACAGTCGGATGTTTGTAAGCGATATATGTATAAGGTGCCTTTGACTAGCACGCAATTGTGTTTTTAGTAGAGTCAAATATGTCGAGTTCAAGAAATCTACCAACAGAGAGAATCGATAGTGGCATGACTCAGAAAATGGATAAAATTTGTATAATCTACATGGAAACCTCATTTCCTTCTCCGACATCGGTTTATTTCTTGAAACCTTAGACCCATCAACATTATTATGAAGGCATTGATTCATGTCTCTATCACCTTGAACTACATTTCTACGCACGATTATTTTAACAGTCCGGAAAGAGATATAAGGCAACTTTGAGAACTATACTGATACTAACTAATGAACTAACTGGACCATACTGCCTAAGACAGCTAATATTCTACTGCCACTCATATATTTTTCACACCAGTTGGGCCCCAGTTTGTGGCGCGGGCGCATTCCACCCAATTCCCCTAAATGTGAGCCCTACCTAATGTGGTTGATCTAGAGAGGTCACCCGGTGATTACGATTAAACAATTAAAACTAACTACGCTTTATTCAAACATAAACATTGTCAACTTTAAAGGGGCACATCACCAAATTACGCAGCTTACTCTCGCTCCGAATCTCCTGCGAATTAACCCTCGCCCCACCGGAGGTCCGGCGCCACCTTCGCCCCACCGGGGCCATCGATCCCCCTCTCTAACTCAGAAAATGTGGGGGTTAGCGCAAATCTGCAAAATACATTAGAAAGCTCGCGTGAATTCAGTAAGTAATTACTTCGCATGTAAGCGCTCAGGTCCATGGCTTGACCTCCAAAGGTCAAGTTAGGTCAAGATCGCCTATTTTCACCAAAATATGTAATGCTTAAGCAAACTGGGCAATACTGTTTTTGACCCCACGTATATTTGATAACGTGACCTCGGAGAGGTCAAAGGGCAAATATGGCCCCTGGGATCCGTGAAAGGGTGTCCAGCAACGTTTTTTCTCAGCAAGCCGAGCATTTGCAATCGTTTTTGTGACTGTGAGATCATAAGACAGCTTTTCCATATGTTTTTTTCAATTTGAGAGGTCACCTCGTGACCTGACACAAGGTCAAGAAATCGAAAAATTTCGGATATACACCTTGTAGACCCTGGAGGAGTTATGAAGTTTAAGAAGTATCAAATCGATCGACTTAGAAATGTAGCTCTTATAGAGCTCAAAAGTTGAAGTGAGGTGACCTTGGTTGGCCTCGTCTGGTGACCTGACCTTGGGCGACCCGGGGTAAACAATTTCAGGGATGGTGGGGAAATGATGGGATGAGAGGTAGATTCCTCAACCGTGGTGCCGCGCCTCGTCGTTTTTCTGCTATTCCGGAAAAAACCTTAGGGGGCTTTGATGGCCCCCGGTGGGGCGAGGGTTAATCAATATTCCACTTTTCTTTGTACCAAAAATATGCAAAAATCAGCTCTTCAAATGCAAACGAAGTTATCAATAGCCTGCGGGTATTCCAACAAGTTGGAAATTTCAAATATACCAAGAGTTACGTTCCAGTGAGAGACACGTTGTTAAATTTCTGGAGCAGTACTCGACGATCATGATGTAATTTAAGCGGCGCTCCGCCGGCGCCGGCAACCGCTCGTCGCCACTTCGGCTTGATATATCAGCCAGCGTCGACGCCAGGAATGACAATATTTGTCACCGATATCGACCAGAACCAACGGTGCCTCCTTGTTATTGCAAACATTGTCAGATGTCTTCTTTACCTGTGTGAATTGAGTGTGCTGAGCCGAGGGCTGTATTAAATTCGGATTAGAGGATCGGAACCCTGTGGACATAATAAGCATTACTTTTATTTCTTTATTTGTTATGAATGAGCAACAGGTAAAAATACCAGTTACAGCTCAAGTCTTCAAAGATTAAATACTTTTCTTTTGCATCACTAAACTATGATATGCCGCTCGGTATTGTGTAATTCTAGAGCTCTCCAAAGCAGAATTCCTGTTTGCTGAGTTGCATTTCTTTTGCAAGTTATCATCGCCAAATTTTGTTCTGCACTTCGAGATCAGGAAATGATCAGGAGAAAAACATTTCTCATGGTTAGATAGTTAGTTAAGGGCTTTTTTATAAGGCGTTCTGTGCAAAGCACCTTTGCCCGCCTCTAAAGTGTGGGGGAGAATTTGTCGGGAGGGGAGTTTACGGATTAAAGATTGGACACATAAACGCTCAATCAATGGCACCGAAAGTGGATGAAATAAATGTGCTTCTTGAGACACATGATTTAGACATCTTATGCGTAAGTGAAACTTGGCTGACAGATAAAATACCATCAAGGTTTATGGTTTTTCCAGGGTACGAAATCCTAAGATATGACAGACAAAACACTGTTCCAGGCTCAAAAAGTAAGGGAGGTGGTGTAGCCATCATACACCGGGATGAAATAACATGTCATGTTTTAGATATGCCTAAATGTAATCTCATCGAGATGCTATGGATTTCAATATCATGGAAAGGTGGTATACCCGCTGTTGTAGGAGTAGCGTATCGACCTCCAAATGGCTCCGTAACTCTAGCCTGTGATGAGCTTTGCGATCAACTAAAACTTATACTTGCAAAAGGAAAACCATCTTTCCTTTTGGGCGACTTAAACATCAATGTTTTGAACCAAAACAGTGCCCCGGGAAAATGTTACCAGCAAATGCTAGATGAACTGGATCTGAAACAACTGATCACAGAGCCAACCCATCTGTCACCGACACCGACAGCCATCGATCACATAATTACCAACGTCAAATTGCAGAACAATTGTGTTGAAGTGTTAGATACTGCTATCAGTGACCATCAGCCAATCGTGATGAAAACCCCACTACATCGGGTACGAAACAACGCCACTAGGCGGGTAGGTCGCAAGTGGAACTGCGCGGACTGGAACGCAATCTGCCTTCACCTCCTTCTGGAAGATTGGTCAGAGCTTGATGATACGACCGATGTCAACAAAATGGTGGAGAGTTTCAAGACCATCTGGGATCGCGTGATAAACAGACATTGTCCGCTCACGACCAAAAGTCTCGTTCACCAAATCATCCTTGGATTGCAAATAATCAAACAATCAAACGGACCATGCAAACCAGAGACGACATGCTGAAAATATGGCGAGACCTTCGTACACCTGAATCTCGCCTGAATTCTGCTGTCTACGCAATGAAGTCAAACGACTGATACATCAGGCGAGAAAGAATATTTGGGTCGTCGGCTCATGTCCGCTAACCGGAGAGACTTTTGGCAAACTCTCAAGCGACATTACATGTCACAACCCAAGAAAAGCGCAGGTGTGAAACGAGACGAAGACCAGAACAAGGACGAACAACGGAGCAGAGCAGATCGCTTCAATGAGTTCTTTGCATCTGTTGGCTCATGCATAGCTTGTGAACTAAAAGATGACGTTAAGTCGGGCCAGAAACTCATAAAACCACCCATTGTCATATCATCATGCTTCAAGCCATATCCCGTCACTTCCCTGAACTCAGTAGAGTTATGCGGCAAATGAATTCATCGGGGCGGAAGGCATTGATGGTGTTCCTCTGAAGGCCTTAAAACGCTGTTTTGCTGTCGTAGGACCCTACCTGTTGCGAATCGTCAATACCTCAATATCGACGAGCATTTTCCCGGAGAGCTGGAAATTGCTGAGGTCGTGCCCATATACAAAAATAAGGGTGACATCAACACTGCCGCTAACTTCAGGCCCATATCCTTGCTTTCGCACATGTCAAAGCTACTTGAGAAGGTTGTGTGCAACCAACTATCAGCATATCTGACTCGATGTAACGTCCTCTATCCTCAGCAATATGCCTACAGGCCGAAGCACGGCACGGAAGATGCGCTGTTAGATGTCGCTGACTGGATCACCCAGAACTCCGAGCGAGGTGAAGTCTCATCTGTCACAGCGGTAGACTTGAGCAAAGCCTTTGACAGTGTGGACCACAGCGTACTTCTAAATAAGCTTGGATGGTATGGCATAGATGATGCATGGTTTCGGGTTATCTGACCGGGCGAAAGCAGATCGTAAGAGGTGGTTCGCGGACCATTTCCGTCAGCTGTGGCGTACCACAGGGGTCGATCGCTGGGCCAGTCCTTTTCAGCCTTTTTACCAACGACATGCACTGCCATCTGCTGAGAAGTAGAATTATTTGTTATGCTGACGATACCCAGCTTTTAGACCACTCGGATCTAGACAGCATAAGTCTGAACTCATTGAAAATACGGATCGAAACAGCGCTCAACACACTGCAGTGCTGGTTCAGATCAAACTCACTAAAGATGAACAAAGAAAAACGGACTTCATTCTAGTTGGAACTCGCAACGCTATTGAAAAGACAAAAGAACTCAAACTAAGTGTAGCAGGCTGCATCATCAAGCCTTCTAAGACCGTTCGCCTTCTTGGTGTTGACATTGACCCGTATCTGTCTTGGGAAGCTCATATCACGCAAGTCGTTAACCCGCGCCCCACCGGGGGTCCGGCGCCACCTTCGCCCCACCGGGGGCCATCGATGGCCCCCTCTAACTCCCGAAAATATGGGCGTTAGCGCAAATCTGCAGAGTGCAATAGAAAGCTCGCGTGAATTCAGTAAGAAATTACTTCGCATGTTTTAGTGCTCAGGTCAATGGTTTGACCTCCAGAGGTCAAATTAGGTCAAGATCGGCTATTTTCACTCAAATATGCAATGATTAAGCAAACTGGGCATAACTCTTATGTCATTAGAGCTATTGAGGCCTGGTAAAGTAAATTTGATAGCAAATTGCCTGTACTTTTTCCGTTATGTGGAACGTAAAGACCTCCCGCCAGTGGTTTGACCGCCAGAGGTCACCTCGTGACCTAATATGACCTGAGGTCACGAAAGGTCAAAAAGTGACCTTGCCGTATATCAAATGAAAGCCAGTGACAAGACAAACACGATGGTGTTTGTTTCACCGCTCTAGCTCAATTAGGTCAAAAGTTATTGTCAAAATACTGTTTTTGACCTCCGGTGACCTTGGATGACCTTGGAAAAGTCAAAGGGCAAATATGACCCCTGGGATCCGTGAAAGGGTGTCCAAAAACGTTGTTCTGAGCAGTCTGAGTATTTGCAATCATTTTTGTGGCTTTTATATCATGAAATAGCTTTTCCCATGCTTTTCCAATGGGAGAGGTCGCCTCGTGACCTGACCTCAGGGCACGAAATCGAAAAATCCCGGATATACACCTTGTAGACCCTGGAGGGGTCATGAAGTGTAGGAAGTTTCAAATCGATCGACTTTGAAATGTAGCTCTTACAGAGCTCTAAAGTGAAGTGAGGTGACCTTGGTTGACCTCGTCTGGTGACCTCACCTTGGGTGACCCGGGGTAAAAATTTCAGGGATGATGGGAAAATGATGCAGTGAGAGGTAGAGCCCTCAACCGCGGTGCTGCGCCTCGTCGTTTTTCTGCTATCCCGGAAAAACCTTAGGGGGCCATCGATGGCCCCCGGTGGGGCGAGGGTTAAAAGTTGCAATCTCTGCTCATCCCGCTCCGCCGCTTTCAACATCACTTCACTCAGGATGCCCTCAAGGTCCTGGTAGAGGCGCATGTGCAACCACACATTCTATATGGTCTATCGGTTTGGGGAGGAACTACGAAAAAACAGCTGACTCGTGTTCAGAAAGTTATTAACTTTAGTGCGCGAGTAGTGACAGGGATGAAAAGAAGAGACAGAGTGGGACCAGTACTTGAGTCACTTTGCTGGAGACGGATTGAGGATCAAGTGCGGGAAAGAGATCTTCTAAAGATCCACAAGTCCATTCACTCAGAAGGTGGTCCAAAAGCCATCCGAGGAATGTTTGTGATGCGGCATGAAGTTTCACGACGAACGACCCGATCGACCGAGACAAACTCCATCGAGCTGCCTGTCTGCCATCTAACGAACTCTCAACGACAATTCCGATACCGAGCTACAAAATCCTGGAACGACCTACCCTACCGAACGATGAACGAGCCTTCTCCTGCACGATTTGAAAGATTAATTAGGTCCACGCAGTAAATGACGGAATTATAATATTTGATTGTGTGCTTTGATGTGCAAATGTGTGCTCTGCTTTTCTGCTGACCTTGTAACGCCGCAAACCTGAAAACCCACTCGTGGATGGTCCGGTGAAGCTTGCTGCTGCACTGTAATATGCTACAAATACATACAATACATACAAATACATACAATGTCGCAGAACAAAGGGGCGAAGCTTATTTCAACACGCGCCCCGCTGGGGGCGAAATTCACCCCCTCCTGGTTTTCCCCAGATAGCTCAAAAACAAAGAGACGCAGAACAACGAAACTTACAGTACCTTATTCCTAATTAATTTTCACATCTGACCAAATTTTTGGGTTAAGGTCATGTCAGGTCAAGGAACTATTCAGGGTCAAGTGACCCGACCTCAAAACCTAAAATTACGAGTTTGAAGCAGCGCCCAGGGAACATTAGCAAACCGATCAGTTTGAAACGTCCACAATATGATAAGGTCATTAGGGTCTACAAATCTGCTATCTCGGAATTTTTATATTTTTTACCTAAGGTGGGGTCAATTTTTTGGTCATTTCATTATAAGTCTATGGTGAAAAATAGAATGGGCTCGTTTTCAGTAAAAACTGCATAGATAAAGCTGAAAATCCTCAAGCCGTCTATTCTTACCATGATCTTGACCATAAAGTTGAGTTTTTGAGCATCTGACCTCTCAAAGGTCATATCAGGTCACGGGAGCAGAGATTGAACGTTTTGCCAATAACTTCTCATTGAATTGGGATAAAGCTCCCATTTTGCTTGCATTGTGCTTATATTGTCACGGGGAGTCGATAGATATGCAACATGACCATACCAGGTCACTCTGTGACCCTGACCTAGGTCGAGGTCAGGTCATTTTGACTATTTGATCTAGCAAGGTCATATTATACATCATTCGATTTGCCGCGATGAGAGGAATCCAATGCTGCATAAATATTTGCTCTATCTCTCTTGAGGGCAGATCTAAAGAGGGAAACGTACACTGCTCTGTTGTAAGCCTATGGAGCCTTCTTTGACCTATGCAGACCTCAATATTGACCTGACATAAAAATTATTCGTATAAAATATCTTCGTCTTGTTACGAGCTTTCGAACGCCGCCCGTAATTTTTCTTTAGCTTTCGTAGGGAACGAGATACGGAGGGGGCGAAAAACGCCCCCAGCGGGGCGCGTCATGCAAGGGACCCCAGCGGGGCGCATGTTAAGGAATGGGCCGCGAAGTGTAGCAAAACTTGCGAGGGAAGGGGATTGCTACGGCAGAGATGCCGAGCCTGGGGCATATGTAGAATTTAAAAGGTACGTGAAGAGGCTTGCCAGCGTAAAGATAAGTTTTTTCCTTGTTATCGAATGACCGTTTTGCTTACGTTACTCGAGTTCCTCCATTGAAAAATAATAATTTTGGGTAATTAGAAACACCCGCAAGTACCATGACGTGATGCCGCCGGACTTTATCCTGCAACCGGGAGGTGAGGTTACAGCACCCTCTCTGGCTGGGTAGCCGCCGCATAGAGGAAGAGAGAAGGGTAATAGAACATATAAGAGTGTTAGGGAGGGGTGTGAGTTGGTTAGTTGTGAGTCTTAGATATTGTTAGTAGTTAGTAGTCCTTAAGTTAGGGCTAGTAAACATGAACGGATGGTTAGTTAGGGTTAGTTGGTTAGTTGAACTTTTTTGCCTATGGTGGGAGCTATTCTGAGTCTACCATACCTGAGGACCGGACAGTTAAAGCCTAGTTTGAAGCACCTATTGTTGAAATTTGTCAGGGGGACGTCTATAGTATATAAGTGCCTTTTATATGCCAGGAAACCAGACTGGTGTCTGAAGAAGATTTGTAGAGCATTAACTGTTTTGCCAACAGAAAAGTATAATTATAACATTGTTTCCTTTTTACTACTTAGTTTTTCATGGGATATCTGCATAGTCGCTTCATTTCTTGGTATTTTTTAAAAACATTTTCCTAATATTTATATATACTATCGAGTGTTGACTGGAAGCTGTGTCATGAATTTGCGACTTAACACGCGCATTAACGGGGGATCAGATACCACCATCCCTCCCCACCTTGGGATTTGTCACATATTGCGTAACAAAGGATGACGTATGTATAGGTATACAGTACAGAGCCTCGGTCATTGGTATACCTTTTCGCTGATTGTTTTCCAGCTCATGTCGAAATTGTTGGTCCAGGTATTTGAGGTAGGTCACTAGTACAGGCCAAGTGTCCAGCTGAACATCCCAAACATAGTTCAAGATAACAGAAGTAAGAATAGGGTAAATATATCAATCTAAAATGCAAACCACACTATGAGCCCACCGGGTGCTGCAAAATATTGTTCAATAATTTTCCATATCTGTGACGTAAGGTCAGGTACGAGCCACGACCTCTCTATTAGAAATGCATGCGTACAATGGCTTAATCCGTCCCTGGCACAAGTCTGAACTGTAACATACTAGCTACAGGGGGTTTTTAGCCCCTTTTTCCTCTCCTTCCTAACTGGAGAAATACCCAACTGATTTTCTCCATTTGGAGTGTAATCAACACAACCCTATCCAAAATGATACCAAAATTTGTTTATTAAGCATTTAAAATAATTGGCGTCATAATCCAAATAAATTATGCAGACTTTGATATATGCTTATTCACCTTAACTATCATACAGGCGGTATTCCACTTTTAACCCTCGCCCCACCGGGGGCATCGATGGCCCCTAAGGTTTTTCGAGATAGCAGAAAACGACGAGGCGCAGCACCGCGGTTGAGGGCTCTACCTCTCACTGCATCATTTTCCCATCATCCCTAAAATTTTTACCCTGGGTCACTCAAGGTCAGGTCACCAGACGAGGTCAACCAAGGTCACCTCACTTCAACTTTAGAGCTCTGTAAGAGCTACATTTCAAAGTCGATCGATTTGAAACTTCCTACACTTCATGACCCCTCCAGCGTCTACAAGGTGTATATCCGGGATTTTTCGATTTCGTGCCCTGAGGTCAGGTCACGAGGCGACCTCTCCCATTGAAAAACATGGGGAAAAGCTGTTTCATGATATAAAGCCACAAAAATGATTGCAAATACTCAGACTGCTCAGAACAGCGTTTTTGGACACCCTTTCACGGATCCCAGGGGTCATATTTGCCCTTTGACTTTTCAGGTCATCCAAGGTGACCAGAGGTCAAAACAGTATTTTGACAATAACTTTTGACCTAATTAAGCTAGAGCGGTGAAACAAAACCATCGTGTTTGTCTTGTCACTGGCTTTCATTTGATATACGGCAAGGTCGCTTTGTGACCTTTCGTGACCTCAGGTTATATTAGGTCACGAGGTGACCTCTGGAGGTCAAACCACTGGCGGGAGGTCTTTACGTTCCACATAGCGGAAAAAGTACTGGCAATTTGCTATCAAATGTACTTTACCAGGCCTAATAGCTCTAATGACATAAGAGTTATGCCCAGTTTGCTTAATCATTGCATATTTTAGTGAAATAGCCCATCTTGACCTAATTTGACCTCTGGAGGTCAAACAATTGACCTGAGCACTAAAAATGTGAAGTAATTTCTTACTGAATTCACGCGAGCTTTCTATTGCACTTTGCAGATTTGCGCTAACGCCCATATTTTCGGAGTTAGAGGGGGCCATCGATGGCCCCCGGATGGCGAAGGTGGCGCCGAACCCCCGGTGGGGCGCGGGTTAATGGCCTAGGAGGAGAGCCAATTTACATTCAAATTCTTCCATTTGGTTTTTGGTGAAATCTGAACATACATAACGTCATAACATAAGCATGAATGCAAATTTAATGGTAAATTTAATAATAAAATTTGACAATGCAAGTCAAACTTCCCAAACTTGGTAAGAATTGGATTTGTGACGACATCATGAGCCAATAAAAGTGCATAGTACATAAGCTAAAATGAAATAGTTAACAGATTTGATGACGTCACTGTGACGTGGTTACGGAATATCTATTTATTTATTCATTTCGGCAGCCTACGGGACATTCTATTTTTAGCCGTTTTGACTAGAAAGGATGAATTTTTCTTCAATTATTTATGATTTCCCCTCATTTTAGATTTAACACTCGCTTTAAGGGGGGTCTGAGTCACCTGTGACAGGGGATCCCCGCTTTTTCACATACAAAACGTTGCAGAGAGATTGGTTTGAAAGGATCACAAAGCAGAGGAAGAAAGCAACAGGCAACATATACAAAATAGGACAAGGCAAGACAGATGAAAGCATTCCCTGGATGCACGCAACCGACCTTTTCAGATTATTTAAACAAAGCAGCAGCACAAGGTGAAAAGACGGTAGCCAAACAGGAATGTGGTGGGAGTGCTCAGCGCAAGGCAAACAGCGAAGAAAACAAAGCTAACATAAAAGCAGATAAACATGCAATGAAATACCCAAGACAATAACGAATCACAGAATAAACAATGTATGTATATGCATAGAAAAGTGGAAAAGGCCATTATTGCATTCGTTCGTTCATCTGTTGATAAAACTGGTGTCTTCTTGTTTATCTAGACCGCTAGGTATTTATGCATTAAAAACTGCTAAAGCTGAACGGGTTGGCTGTCATGTGTGGTGTTGTACCTAAAAGTGTTTTTTAAACGATTCAAAGTGGTTTAGCATGCGAGGGAGCTGTTCACAAGCCAATCTATTTCGAGCACGACTCAAATCCCACATGTAGAATGAAGGTACGCGCGCATGTGCACTCCGGCATCCTTTCAGCATTGATCCTCTCTACTTAAATGACTCATTAACCGGTGTTTTCGACGGAATTCAAAAGCGTGTGAGGGGCAGGAGCGGGCTGGGGGTGTCGGCAGCAGCGCCGGAGGCAGCTATCGACCGCACCGCTCGGGCCCGGTGTTGTCAGCACGGACGCCTCACTGCCGACGTCGACGTCGACGCCGACAAATCCCCGCCGGCTCGGAACCGCGGCGCACACCTCAGTCCCCGCCCCGCCCCCGCCCCCGCCGCTGCAGTGTCAACGAAACGTGACAGTGTCGCATGCTGAGAAATAGCCGGCCATCGAAGCTAAATGTTGCCAGCGACAGGCGGCTGGAGTGGGAGGCGCGGCTTCCTCGGAGAGCGGCTCCAGCTGTCGGCTGAGAGTGACGGCGCGGCAACCAGATGAAGACAAGAAGAAGAGGAGAGCGAGAGGCAGCCTGGCAATGAATACAAATCGGCTGCACACTATTTACGGCGTGCGATACAAGAAAGTGATGGAAAAGACGTTGAGACGCGTATTCACGTGGATTGTCACTACTCATCAGATGTGAATAAACTTTAGTTTGAATTCCAAAGGAATCCATATCATTATAGGGCACGATGAACTTTTGAAATTCGATCAATACATGAAGCTAAGATCATCCTAAGATCTTTGACCTCACTTGGTCTGAGCGATTTTAAACAGATCAGACACTACATAAATATACGCAAGTCAATAGGAACACATTGCTATCCGCATATTGTGTAATTCAGTATTCTCAGTTTCTCGAGCTCTGAAGGTCTGATACGTGTAAAAACAGCCTCCTTAGGGATTGCAGCTGTTTATATGCCTGCCTTCTGCCCTTGGGTAAGTGCGTGTCTGTTGCGGCATTAAATGCTTAAGAGGGAAGACAAACTAGCGATTTTTTAGCATGGCACCTTAGATGCAAAACATTTTTGGAGTAGAGATGCAGTCTATTCTGCAATCCTGACAGGGGCTCCTGGCCACTAGATGCTATTGTTCCGTCATTACATTGGTTTGGATGTCCACCTACCGCTATTGTCATCTTCTACTGACCGCTGTTGTATTGTCATCTTCCGCTAATCGTCACCAGCTTCCACTGACCGCTATTGTCAGTGGAAGACAGATATCTTTCTTATATATATCTTTGTGTTTGATTTTCTTTAATACTTCTAATGTCTGCTGATTTAGCTCCCGCAGAAGTATACGCCATAGTGATGTGGATAAAACGATTACGAGGAATCAACGTCAGCTGTCACCTGTCATTGATGGTACTTCCATGAGGCTCCGCAGCAACAATACCAAATCATTATAATGTCACCTGTATATGTTTTATCTGTGCACCTGGGTAGAAATGTTAATCGCACAGTGGAGCATAACCCCACAATCCACCACTTCAGCCAGGCCATCCGTTATCACAGGCTATCACACACCGTGCCTTCGGGACCTATTCAACCTTCAAAGCCCCACATGGGGCACCAACTCCCTCCCACAATACTGCCGCTAAACAAACTGCCCTACCACAACTCCAGAGTTCGCCGCACGCCTAACTCACTGCCAGCAACTTCGTGCGCCTCAAAACGGCGTCAGCGGTCTGAGGGCGCCTCTTTGTCTGCTCCAACAGGTATCCCACGATAATATTCGACGGTGGCTGACCCCGGCTGGCAACCAGCTGGTCACCAGCACCGGAAACCTGCGCATGACCGTGCGCCGACATCACTTCCGCCGCGGAGTGCTGCAGCTCAAGTGCACCGCCTCCCTGACTGACGTCTACTGGGACAGTGTTGAAGTGAAGCTGACGGCGGCGCCCGACACAGCCCGCGGCGCACGCAGTCACGAGCCCTTCACGGCAGGTGAGCAGGCACGGCAGGTGAGCAAACACAGTCAGGTGAGTAAACACAGTCAGGTGAGCAAAAACGGTAGGTACGTAGAAACGACAGGTAAGAAAACACTGACAGTGAGCAAACACGGTAGGTGAGAAAACACGGTCAGTGAGCAAAAACTGTCAGTGAGCAAACACAGTCAGTGAGTAAACACGGTCAGTGAGCAAACACGGTAGGGGTGAGTAAGAACGGTAGGTGAGAAAACACTGTCAGTGAGCAAACACTGTAGGTGAGTAGAAACAGCAGGTGAGAAAACACTGTCAGTGAGCAAGCACGGTCACTGAGCAAACACGGTAGGTGAGCGGACACGGCAGGTGAGAAGAAACGGCAGGTGGACAGGTATGACAGGAGAGCAGGTATGACAGACTTAAGTAAAGGTATCTTGTGACAGATGAGCAGGCACGGCAAGGGAGTCGGTACGACAGGTGAGCAAACACGGCCAGTGAGCAAACACGGCAGGTGTGCGGGCATGACAGGTGAGCAAACATGGCTGGTAAGTGGGGTGGAGCATGTGTGCAGGGATGTAAAATAGAGGGGAGCTCGACAGTGTGTGTATGTGCGGGGCAGAAGAGTGAACACGGCAGAAGAGCCGGCGAAAACAGGAGGGCAGAGTATTGCAAGTGGGGGGCTGCAGCGAGCACTTACAACAGGCAACTGGAGCATTACAGATGGGCATAATACTGAACGGGATAGAGCATGGCCGATTGTGAACGAGTTAACAAGCAGTAGGATACAGCCATAGGTGGACCAAATGTTTTTGTTCGATGCGCTGCGGGAGCGCCCCTACTTGCATCCGCTGTATATTTGACGGGAAGCTACATTTGATGGTGATAACAGATGGTTTCAGAGTCTTAGAATGTTCCATCAGGTGGGAAGGAGGTCACCAGCCTTATTTTCCCTCTGACTGCCCATGGACGCAGCAGGGTGTAGCGGCGAGCGAAGAGAGAGGCGGAAAAACAGTGAACTTATCGACGGGTCAAGTAAGCTGAGTACCAATACTTCACATTAGCCGAGGGCGTGAGGATGCATCAGCTAGGAGCACGGGGAACGTGGAGCATGTTCCGATTTCAAACGATACGTCTTTATTTCGTTGGATTTAATGTCGTCTCGACAAGGCTATTTACAGCTCATTCAGGCTGAAATCAGCTTGGCTTCAAGCTGCAAAAAGTTTTAAATAATTTTGAAGTGATAGCCTGGCTCGGGAATGAGTGATGTTGGACAAATTGTGCTTGTACCGAACTGTTCCCGGTACTTTCTACCCAAAGTGTTCGTTTACGATCGGTATTTATGAACCCGTGGTGTTTATGTCCTATGAAGGCATTATTTTCGGTAGTTCGATAGCATACATCTCTCTATTATGATAATCGGTCTGTTCAACCAGCTCCCAGCAGCAATACTACGACACAAAATTAGATCCCCAGTATGTGTATCGGCAAAATGGCAATACTTCTGCATTCTCAAATTCATGCTTATGCATATATTTTCACAAACATGAGCACACTTGAGAAACACTGTGCACTCCCAATTGGTGCAAAAGCATCAAGGCGCTGGAATGGAGGAGTCCCGGGTGACAAAATTACAGGACACAGTAGCGCCGCCCGTCAGTGCGCCCCGCTTAACCCCCGCACGGGCCCCATGCTACAACCGGACGTCGGCGAAACGCAGCCGCCCCTCGAAACAACTACATCTACCACTTGCTCCCGCTACGCAAATCTACAACTGGTGGTTATAAGCCAAAAGACCCCCGATTGTTAATATCGATCGTTAATACAGTTAACACGCGCATTAACGGGGGTCTGAGCCACCTTCACTTTGGCGGGGGTACCCGCCCCTAAGATCTTGAGAACCACGGTAGGTAGCGAAAAACAGTAAACGGCGTTGGGTAGCCAATCCACTTCTCTATCAAAAATATTGGGACCATTTTTTCAGGTCACATTTAAGGTCACGAGAGGCCAAGACATGCCGTCAGAGGGATAACATGTAAATGAAAGTTTTCGGCCATTACATCTGAGCAAGTAAAGATAGAGCAAAACAACTTAAACTATATGAATCCTTGCAGCAAGCCGAATCGAATGATATATAATTTGACCTTGCTAGGTCAAATCAAGGATTTTACCTGACCTGAGGTCAGGTCAGGGTCAAATTATGTAAAATGCATATCATTAGAACCGCAAAAACAAGGCGAGTCTAATGCAGCTAAAATAAATGCTTTATCACCATCTGTTCTGAGTTATTCAGACAAAACAATTTTCCCATCTATTTCCAATGGAGAGGTCATGGCTCGTACCTGACCTTAGGTCATCAATATGATAAATACCGGAACATATTTTAGAGAACTCGGTGGGACCATTATTTGATATGAGTTTCAATCGGATAAGTCTACCCTGCTCCGACTTATGCTATTTTAAACTTTTTTTGAGGTCAGGTCACTTGACCTGTATTGGTGACCTGACCTGAGATGTCTTAACCTTAAAATTTTCACAGAAGTTGTAAAAATGATGAGAGGAAAGGTATGCCAAGTTCAGCGGCGCTACGCGCCGCTGTTTTTATGCTATCTCCAAAAAACCCGAGGGGGTGGGTACCCGCCCCCGTCAATGTGCGTGTTAAACTGTTATCTAGTGAATATTTTTTAAGTTACAACCCCTGATGCATTTATCCCGTGATGCAACCAGCCTCGGTCTCCCCTAATGGTTACCGATTTATAATTGATTTCCTAAATCGGTCAAAATTTGGCCTATTTTTCCTTCTTTGACGTGACGGGTCAACGGATATGATTCAAACTCTGGTTGACAGTAGAACGTAGACCTCGAATTCGAGGTCTGGCTACACTATGACTGAGAATTTGTGACCTTACCTACATGATTTTGATGAAAGGATGTGCCCGAATATACAATCTAAGTGTTTCTTACATCCGGATTCGAGGAGACAGGCCAGTCTACACCTTATCAATTTATGATCATGCTCCTCGCCGCAGCACTACAAAACCTATTAACCGAAAATCACATATACGTACGAAATATAAGCCAATGCAAACTTCAAGTCCTTGCCATGGGCTCTGCTGGCGATTTGGTTGATATGTTTGATATAACCTGTAAATATGTTTTTTACAAGTTTTGAACAGTGAATTCATGGACTAAGAGTCTGTAATCAATATCCAACTATATATCCAGAGGAGGAAAAAAGTTCAAACCTGTCGCAAACCAGAATTCATACAACTAGAACTGTCGCACCTAGGAAAAGTAGCATGCTAGTAAAACACAACATACATAGCTTGGAAAATCGGTCGTAGATCTGCCTAAAACTCTAGTTAAGCACAAGTTCCTTAGCACATCATACCTTACTCGCTAATAATGGTGGAGGGGGGGCAAGTGCTCCCTTGCCTCCTGGACCTGCCTATGTATCGAGGTTTTTAGCTGCGTAAAGGCTCAGCTCCCTGGGAGCTTTTTGTTTTCTCCGCAGCTGCTGGAGTTCCGATTTGGTAGACGTTTTCTGTCGCACTGAATATGTTCAGTAGCCATGTTCTGTCGCAATCCCTGGTTGGTGAGTTGGTGGTTTTATCCACCCCTGTGATATATCTATATGTTATCAATATCGCTCGCATGCGGTTCTCTCCTAGCAGTGTTTCTGAGCTCAGTCTGAGCCAAGACTCTGAGAGGCCCTGACAGCCTGCTCCGGTGTTGCAGGGGGCGTCCGTGCTGGTGAGACGGAGGCGGCGCTGACATTCCTGCTCTGCTCAGTGGTCTTTCTGTTGTTGCGCTGAAGCCCATTGTTGGCCAAAGTCTGCCCTCTGCTCTGGATCGGGCCAAACTCCGGTGCACGGGGCTAGTGCAGTGACCAAACTTTTATAAGACGACGGATCTGTTTGTTTTGTATATCAGGACACATCCATACCAACGCGAAGGTATTTCTGAAGCCGTCACAGGGGCGTAGTCATCAGGGAGGGAAAGGATATCGTGATCCCCATGTTCTCCCTAGTTGTTACTGATGTATTCACTTTAGAAAAAGGCCAGCTTTATATAGACCATGGGCGTAAGATATCCATTTGCACAAATTCGAACAAGATTTGGTTTGAGGGAAAAATAACGGTTGAGGTTGACAAGTAGTACAAGTTTTGAGGTTGTGAATAGTTCTAAAAATAACTGTCTTACATTCATACTATATATTGAAGAGAAAAGGCCAAGATAATAAACAATATTTAGAATACGATTCTTTGTCAAGTTTAAAAAAACTTGACAAAAATCGTATTCGAAATCAAGTTTTTCAAAAACTTGACAAAGAATCGTATTCGAAATATTGTTTATTATCTTAGCCTTTTCTCTTCAATATGTAGTATGAATGTAAGACGGTTATTTCTAGGACTATTCACAATGACAACATTCAACCTTTTTATCTCCAATCTTAGAAAAGTTTTGAGGTTGGTAAGTAACCGACGAGTGGAACGTTCACTGGCCGACAAGCTCTGCCCCTCCCCTCACCCACACACAGACACTTCTGAGTGAGTGGCTACGCCTATTGATAACTTCAGGTCAGCGATATAATATTTTGCATATGACTGTCACTGGTGCTAGTGATCCATGTAGCTATTAAATGCCAAAGCAGTCCCTTGCAGGTACGCTACTTATTGTATCGTGGTGGTAAATCCGCTCGTTTCTGTCCGCTGCTGTCCGTATAGGTTAAGTGACCAAATAAGCGGTATGAAATTCGACGTCGATCTTCAATACAGGCTCAGTGTTTGTCAACGTTTACTTGTTAATTGTGACACACTGCTTGCTTTGAAAGAACATTTGCAAAGGAAGAGCAACGCAATTCGAGGGAAGAGAAATTCAAATGCTTGAGGAAGAGTTCGAGTTGCCAATCCAATGAGCATTGATCACAGATGCGTAGCTTAGAAATAACAAATGAACGATGATGAAGCGGGGATCTTGAGGTGTTAAACGCAGCTATGACGCTCGGTATCAAGTGATGTGCTCAGTGTCAGCGATGTGCAAATACATGTGTTTTCTAGTTTGGATTTGGTATAAGCCCCGGCGCCTGTCGTGTAGCCTAACCGACGAGTCTCTCGGTTCATTGGGTGTTCACAGTCTAGCAGAGACGAAGTGCTGTTGAAAATGAAGGTTTCACCGCGGGTGAACGTCCAGCTTGTGAGGCGCGGGAGAGCCGGATACTTATTAAATAGGAAAGAGGTGCCAAAGAAGGGATCATCGAGGGAGGAAAGTCTGTATAACGTATTTTAAACGTATATTCCACCTGTCTTCTTTTTATTCTAGCTCAGCATTTGTTTTGGCATCCAACAGGTCTGCTTCAAACGTATGAGAGGCCACGCTTTTTGCGCTTTGTTTCCGCCGGTACGGTCAACAATCAAGGTCGAATAGATTGAATTAATTATACTTCATGTAGGGGCAATAGTTTCACGTTTTACTCCGTGTTCTATTATCCCTAAACTTGCTGCTTACTGATATCAAATACGGCACAAATATAATATGAGCATACAAGAAAAAATTATTGATACAACATTTTTCAGTCTTCTGTCGTTGACAGGCTGATAAACTGAACGTCTCATCAATAAAATGCATATAGATAAGACATGCATTGTTCAAAAGCATTAGGAAGAATGAAATATCAATTCCACATTTGCATGGAAATCGCCACTTCCCCAAAACACGAACAATAACCTAAACTTTGGTCATTTTTGTCGCGTCTGCACTCGTATCAATTTACAAGCTCGTGATATTCCTGACTGACTTGGCGTTTCTTTCGATCCAATCAAACACACTTAAGAGCAGTTCCATTAGGGCGAACCGTCGGCGGCAGCGGCGGCCGAGCCGCAGCTGTCGACGCTTTATGTTCTCACTTATCGGCGGTTCATAAAGGCGTCATCTTCATTGTTGCCGTCAGCAGCAGCCG
Organism: Lepas anatifera; assembly: GCA_034440635.1. Classification (NCBI taxonomy): domain Eukaryota; kingdom Metazoa; phylum Arthropoda; class Thecostraca; family Lepadidae; genus Lepas; species Lepas anatifera. Next base: position 89,422 of record JAOTON010000502.1, read on the forward strand.
TTGGGTTGGCTTCAGACGCCGACACTGGGCTTTGGGCGATGAAGAGGGGCGGGGGCTCTCTGCCAGTGGGTGTGGGGGTGGGGGGACTCATCGGCAACCCAAAGGAGAACGGCGCGCCCTGCCGTCAGCGGCCGAGAAGTGAATGACGACATCATCAATTGCGAAGACACAGAAGTCTTGGCCGTGGCCGGATGAGAACATTGGGAGCTTCTCGGCATTCACGGTTGGATGAGGAGAGATATGAGTTTATTTCAGGTCATATGCTTCATTTATGCTCGGGAAAAACGCGTCACAGCCACAACGGATTCGGTTTGGAAGAGCTTGAACATACAAATAAAGAGAGAGTGAGAGTGAGAGAGAGAGAGAGGTGGTCTCTTTTGGCGCAGCACAGGTGTGGATAGTGACGAGGTTACGGTTTTACACTGACGGGACTATAGATGTTTGATATGTGATTGAAATAACGGCCGACTGGTTCTGGCCACTGAATACAGCTGCATCTTTCACCAGGCTGGGAGTAGAGATGATACCTGCAGGTCCATGGATATGTGGTTTAACATGTGTAGGATCAGGCCCCTAATTCCCTGAAAGCCAGGCCGCATGCTTACAACATTGACGAGCGCCGCGGTAAAACGTGCAGATGCCGCCAGTGCTGTTTTGATAGCCGCCCCCCCCGTCGAATAGTCTGGCAGTAGACTAGCCCTTGTAGCCAAGATTAAATATTCGTCACGCTGGGGGAATTTTATGTTGATCCCCTCCATCGACCAGCAGTGCGCGTTATTTCGCTGCACTCGCGCCTGAAATGGCGCCAGGACGTTAGGGCGCTCGGCGTGGCCATTCAGACGCCGCTGGCGCGCCATCGCTGGCTCGTAAATGACGGATAAAATAGGGCTATAACCCTAAGTGGCAGCACTAAACCGTCATGAGCTATGAGACTTCGGCGCCGGCCTGAGAGCTGGTGCAATCGACATTTCAGAGGATCCGCGGGCTTCGCTGTCCCATCATGTCCCACGCTCATGAGTGAACGCAGCCGAATTCGGAAAAGAGGTGAAACAAAACCGGCGTGCAGAAGTGCAGAAGATTGTTGTTTTGATTGAAGATTGTGTTGAAGATTGACTGTTTGTCGGAACATACTGAATACAAGCACCGGGGTTTCGATATCCCTCCTTACCATCTGCATGGAGTATTTTTTTCATTCATGTAAAAACTCATAGAATTTGTCGTTAGATACTTCTTTTATGCTGTGTTTTGGGTTTTCTGCAAGCACTGCGAATTTTGCTGACATCGGGATGATTATGGAATCATCAACAGAGACTTGGGATTAAAACTGAAAAGGCTTTGATTGGTGGAGATGAATCATGACAGGAATTACGACGATGAGCCTTAAAATGAATTGCGGGCACGCTCGTAAGCGCAAGGCTAGTAAATGAAAGCAGTGCTGCCATGGCTCGCTAAAATGAGAAACCATTTATCATTCCAAAAGTAAAACGCGTTCATCAAGAAGAAAATACCTGGGCGTTTGTTCAATAGCATTGAAATTAACCGAATGTTTTCGAGCGTGTGCGATTAATTATTCTCCCTTGTGTGCACGACAGCATTCCGTTTTATATGAATCATGACTGTGAGACTGTGAAGTTCATAATGTTTACTACACATCTATGCACCAGGTGATAAGAAATGAAGGAGCGGCAGTCGGGATTTGTTGCATTTGGGGTTGGATGCACGAACGGCGACAACTAGAAACCTATTCGTACCCGCACATTTCAAACAGTAAACGAACATTTCGATCGGTGCAAAAGCGCACCAATGCACTTAAATTTTCAGCACCTCTCGAATTTCTCATCATTAATATCCGTCGCTGTACCGCCGCCCTAGACCCGCGGCCGCCCACTCCGGCTGAGGCCACCGCACAGTGGAACTTTTCCAATACTAGCCTGAATTTAATCAAAAGTTAAAAAATATATTCTTTGAAAAAATATGCTCTCAATTGGTTGAAAATTGCCCAAATTTTACTATGGTGAAAATTATTTTTGTCTCCTTTTCCTAAAAGTGAGTGAAAAATTACTGTAAAGTCGGAGAAAGTTGGACATCCAGTGTTACCTGTTTCAATGCCAGAAAATGACGGCAAAATACGAACGCGAGTGGGACGTTCGATATTATTGAATTTATATCAAATTCTGTATTTCTGGAAGGCTTGACTCTTTTTGTGTCCAAACTGACCATCGGATTAGTAAAAAATGTCATAGGAATAAAATTATACAAGATTATATTGGACCTTGTTTCTAACCATTTTCAATTTCGAGTCTCCAAGAAATGTGCAAGGTTTTAACTACTAGTGACGTCGATTGGCGCACGGAAATGTATAAATTAGGAAACGGCAGACAATTCTGGGTACGAACCAACAAAAATTTCCTGTGACTTTTTGCGACTCTTGAAGAAAGTTTTGTATTTTTACCGCAATGCGCCTGGCCGGCGTGGGCCGGCGCTCGCAGCTACAATGACAGAGAGGCCACTGAGGTTGTGGAGTTATGGACTTTTTAGCGATAATTGCGGCTGAACGTAGCTGGTGTCACCGTAGGCGGATCCAGGGGCAAATGGAGGGCACTCCCCTTCGATTAATCCTCGTCGCCCCCTGAAAGTCCGATGCCACCTCTTAAAATGCCACTTCTCATCTCTTTTCCCCAAGATGCGACTATGGGGATGGGGGTATCGACCCCTACGATAGAATTTGGCGCACTCTTGACAATTTCAAGGTTCCATCTGATGGTTTTACGCCCCGAAAATTGGCAACATCGTGGTCCGGATGCCATCCGCTGACCAAGTGCTCCCGATCAAATATCGCTTACGCTTACGTGCATATACGCTCACTCCTACGTGCGGCACCACTCCAGAACTTGTGTGATCCTCTATCAGATTGTACTGGAGATGGCCTTAGTAGCTCTTCCGGAAAAAATAAATAATATAATAATAAAATGTTAACACGCGCAGTGGAGGAGTGATCTTAAAGTGCCCCGTCACCTATTTTCCAAGCTGGCCGAAGAACCGTTCACTACCGGAAAACGTTACTCCGCCGCACTTGAGAGAATTCATGGCCGCGTCGATTGGTGAAGAAATTTTGAAAATCAAACAATAATTTTTCGACTTATAGGCTTTCAAATTCAGACCTATAATTTGAGACCGTCGCAATCACGTGGTCGCAACAGTTCACCTGTACTGTAGACCAAGTGGTGACGTCATAACGTCATATAGTCAGGTTATACTTCAAGGTCAACACACATGAAGGTCAAGGTCAAATGTTACAGGCCAATGCCATTGACCCCAGTATTCCGGTGAGAAGGCATTATTCAGTATGAAGTATGTTATGCTATGATTTCATAGTTAAGGCTAATCAAGGTTAAGGTCACAGGTCAAGGTCAGAAATGTTTTTAAAAGGTCAGAAGTGTTTAGGTAAAATAATCGCTTCCCTCCCACAGGCTGCTATAGAGCCAGTTAAATTGAACATTATTGTGAATATGGCATATTGGTACGCGGTAGGACATTGACCTTGAATTTCATTAACCTTGGCCTAAAAATTTCATATAACATGAGAACCTTTCATATATGACTTTAATCCGCTTTTTGTGTATTCCCGGCTAAATTCCGCATATCACGGCATTTCCCAATTGGTCCCCGAGCAGGGCCCATATTTGACCTTAGTGACCTCGCTTGACCTTGAAGATATTCTTAGGTCGATAAAACTTGGTCATAATTTTGAGCGTCGTTGCCCCTCGGACACCCCAACAGACGTTTTTTCCAATCATCTTAGCTTCGGAGATCCCAGGGGGTACTTTAGGACTTCCTCAACCATGCGTTGACGCCAAACCCCTCTCCACTGCGCATGTTAATAGGAACGTAGATTTCAGTGTTAGGCTATGAAATGAGAAACGATATTCATATATTACAACAAGTTATTGTTGTATTGATTGAGACCCATTGAAGTTATTAGCGCTCATTTGAATGTTTATTATTCTCTGTGCGTGTTAAGTCCAAATTTGAATACAGTGTGAAATGTTGTCGTTTTATCACTAGCCAACTGATTCCGAGCCAAATTAATAGAATTCACTCATTGATTCTGTCGTTAGGAATAAATTCAGGCTAAAAGTGGAGAAGTTCCCACTGTGCACTGGTGTCCCGCCGCGGCGCAGATGTACCATCGTTCCGAATTCATTTATAAGTGAACGTTTATTTAGGTCAAATCCCCTGCTGTTTATTGTGAATTTCATGCTTTCACGTGCTACTGCATGACTCTCCTCATCACTTAGTGCAATAAGAAATAGTGGTAATACCCTCTTATACAGCAACAGGGACACAAACAGGCTCAGAAAACGTGCGTTAGTGTAAAACAGCTGAAAGATCCTCCAGAGTGGAGTCATGTATGCTAGGAACAGGGGCTACATTGAATGCATCATAGAGCGAAAAGAAATGTTTCGTCGTATCTATTGGGTATGGATTCTTCTATCTCATTGCGCTTCTGATAAGCCCAAGAACTTCATACTTAACCCGCACCCCGGTGGGCCTCCAAGCCACCTTCGCCCTGGTAGGGTGTGTTTAACAACCCCTCCCTTGAACTGGGTCCCTATGCAGGAGAGCGAAAAAACGCGAAAGCTAGTGGATAGCTCATACAAGTTCATGAAGAAAATATATTATTCACTTTTTGGCTCAGGTCAATATTGAGGTCATCACAGGTCAAAGAAAGTGGCATTTTGAGTAGAGTTTTTGGGCTCTAGCGTCTGACAGAGTTGAGTTAGAATCCTTTTTAGGCACCGTTCGCTTTCTCTCGTCACGGCAAATTGAATGATGTATAATATGAGCATACCAAGCCAAAACACAAAAATAGCCTGACCTCAGGTCAGGTCAAGGTCACTTTTTAATCTAGCAGAGTCAATATGTACATCAATCGACTCGCAATAGCAATCAATCCAAACGCAATTGTATCAAAATAACAACTGTATCATTATTTCATGCAAAGTTATTGACCTAAGTCTAAAAATTGCTTAAGTTGACCCAGAGACCTCTCAGAGGTCACACGTTAAAAATTGCAACATGAACCTGGAAAAGGGCCCAGGATACTACGATTTGGAGAATATGAAGGTATTCTCATGTATATCTCCACAAATACAGCCCAATTTCACAAAAAAACCAAATGTATGTATTTCCAATGAAGAGGTCATGGTCCGCACTTGACCTTAACTCATCGATATGAAAAATCCTGGGATATGTATTGTAGCTCTCGGTGGGCCCATTATGTAGTATAAGTTTTAATCCGATAGATTCACCCATTTCTTACTTATGCCACCTTAAACATTTTTTTAGGTGAGTACACTTGACCTGCACTGGTGACTTGAGCTGAGACGACCCAAGCTTAAAATTTTGGGGGAAGTTTTGGAATTGGTCAAGGATAAGGTGTGCTAAAAACAGCAGCGCTTTGCGCTGCTGTTTTTCGTGCCGCTGCAAAAACCCGAGGGTGGTGTTGAAACACTCCCCACCGGGGTGAGGCTTAAGACACTAATATACGAATATACTCGTATTGATTTACTTTGATCTCTGTTTAACCCTATGGGACCTTAGGGGCCAATTAGGGCAAGTGGTGGTTTTTAAACACTTTGAATAAAACCGTCAAACTCTGTCACCTCAAGTTTCAATTGTTAACTCGTGTATGTGTGGGACTAAACTTCCACGAATGCACACCCTAAAACTTTTCAGAAATGCCCCAAAAAAATGGAGACACGCAGCATCGCTGTACCTTGTATACCTATTACCTAATCATCTACGAAACTTCTTCAGAAAAATACCAGGTCCTGGTCCACCTCGGCCATGTCACAGGAACATCTGCTTAAACACATTTTAAGTGACAACGTCAAAAATAAACTTAAGCTATGGATCTGAAATTTACACCATATAATAGGATAACAACGAGTCAGACGAGGGTCATCTCCTCTCCACCAAAAATGCACACAGGAAATAGATCAAGTGCAATAATTTCGCAATAAATGATGATAGAGCGTTTATTTTTATATATGAAGATTATGATATATAGAATTAGCCGAAAATCGCTCTTAATCTAAAGCAATTGAAAACAACAAAGAGTATATTCATATTTCGAGACCATGACTTTGTCAGAAAAAGTTTTCGAATTTAAAAGTGTTTGATGGCAATTATTTTTAAATTCAATGTGAGTTTTAGGCGAACAGCATGCAGGTACACATGAAAAGCTTTCTTAGCATTTTGCGAAGGATACAGTGTGATGACCTAACTACATATTTGTTACTAAAGCAATTTCATCTAAAATTACATGCTACAGAGACTACACACACATATATGTACAGCTTGCGACAAGTCTATGGATGTAACAGTGAGTAAAACAATTATCAGCGATGGATGTGTGGTGGTGTGGTGAGTGTCTATGCGTGGTGGCTTAGTCCTAAGTGTATGTGTAGGGTACTGGCTGTAGGAGGCGCCACGAGGAGAATTGTTTATTAATGTGTGGTATACGGTTTCGGATTTCTATATATTCTTTAATTTTGCATTCTGCCGAGTCTTTACAAACATGGATAATTCTTATTGAAAAGTCTTTGTCTGAGATGGGTGTAGTGGGGTGATGCAACGTGGTGTGGTATCCTAGATACTTATCCTTTTCTTTTCTCCCAGCGTGTCCTAAATTTTCCATGAAGCGAGTATGAATTTGGCGGGTTGTTTCCCCTATATAAAACGTGTTGCAAAGTAGTCATGTGATAAAGTATACTGTATGTTTGATGTGGCACCTCCCCTGTAACCCGGCGTCGCATGTGCTGCACGATTTCCTGTGACCTTTAGGACATGGTGGTGGCTGCAAGGTACATTGAATGCAGGGGTTTGTAAAGACTTGAGGAAGTCTCTCGGCTTGCTCATAAAAGCGTTCTTGGACACCCTTCACGGATCCCAGGGGCCATATTTTCCCTTTGACTTCTCTAAGGTCATCCAAAGTCACCAGGGGTAAAAAAACAGTATTTTGCCAAGCACTTTTGACCTAATTAAGCTAGAGAGCTGAATAAAACATCATCGTGTATTTATTGTCACGGGCTTTTATTTGGTATACGGCAAGGTCACTTTCTGACCTTTTGTGAGCTCAGGTCATATGAGATCACGAGGTGACCTTTGGAGGTCAAACCACTGGCGGGAGGTCATTAAGTTTGACATGGTAAAAAAAGGTCTGGCATTTTCCTATCAAATGTACTTTACCAGATCTCAATAGCTCTAATGGCATAAGAGTTATGCCCAGTTTGCTTAAGCATTGCATATTTGAGTGAAAATAGGCGATCCTGACATAACTTGACCTCTGGAGGTCAAACCATTGACCTGAGCGCTTAAATATGGCAGTAATGTTTTACTGAATTCACGCGAGCTTTCTAATACACTTCGCAGATTTTCGCTTACGCCCATATTTTTGGAGTTAGAGGGGGCCATCGATGGCCCCCGGTGGGGCGAAGGTGGCGCCGGACCCCCGGTGGGGCGCGGGTTAAAAACCATTGCCATCAATGACTTTCAAATTCAAAACTTTTTAGCGAAGACACGGTGTCGAAATATTAATGTCATCTTTGGCGTTTTCAATTACGTTAGATGATCAATTACGTTATGAGCGATTATCGGTCAATTTTATATAGCATAATCATCGTGACTAACACGCTCAAAACGGCACTTCAAACTCTTAAAACTTATTTTTGTATAATTGTGTCTTTCTTGTCACTAGAAAGCGCCTGCCCTGTCAGAAGCGTACACATTTGCACTATAACCCGGTGTCCTAACCAAGACGCAACGCGTCGCAAGGCGTCGTACGCCGTCGATCTGCCGCAACGACCGGGATTTTCGGTCAGGACACAAAACGCACTGCCGCAACGTGTCACACGACGTTGCAACACGTCGCAGCATAAGTTGAACAATGTCCAACTTTTGACGCCGACGGTCTGCGTCAGAAGCCGATATCCGTGTTATTTGCTGTTGTTTTTGTTCATTAAATGTAATACATGTTTTAGAATAATACATCAAATTGGAATTCATGCTGAAAAATATATGGGTCATTCCACCATAAATCGACCAAAAATTTCGTAAAATAAAACGTTTCTATTTTTTTCTCCCCAAAATTGGTGTCAAGGGGGTTTCAAAGGTGTAGAATCTAACAGGGCGTCAAAAAAATTATTTGAAAATTTGGTATGGCAGATATAGCCTCCGGAATTTTTCGGGGTCACTATGTAGGCATTGTTTTGAAAGCATATAGTTCTGTCATTTTTTTAATGATTGTAACGATATTTTACATTTTTGTTCACCATATAGCATATTTCAATTTTGCTATCTTCGATTTTCATATTTCTACAAAATTGACGTCATGACCTCGTGACCTAGTTTTTGAACGGTGACCTTGACCCGCAGTACAATGAAATTTATAAATTTGCATTTTTACCTTTGGAAATAATATTATAGGTAAAGTAATATAAAATATGACTTTCGCACTAAATATACTACTTTTTACTTCCAAAACATGACACTAGGTATCACTATGGAGCTGTACCATTAGTAACTCACGGTATGGTTAATGTCAGTGACGACGGAACGGCCGAATTTAAGAGGGGAGCCATGGACTTTTCAACCAATTTCTTTCCCGTCTACGCCATAGGAGGTTTCAACCCTTACACGTACAGGGGAGGGGGTGTTGCAACCCCCTCAGGTTTCTCAAGAATTGAAAACGAGCTTCTTAACCAGCGCCCCACCGGGGGTCCGGCGCCACCTTCGCCCCACCGGGGGCCATCGATAGCCCCCTCTAACTCCGAAAATATCGGCGTTAGCGCAAATCTGCAAAGTGCAATAGAAAGCTCGCGTGAATTCAGTAAGAAATTACTTCGCATGTTTTAGTGCTCAGGTCAATGGTTTGACCTCCAGAGGTCAAATTAGGTCAAGATCGGCTATTTTCACTCAAATATGCAATGATTAAGCAAACTGGGCATAACTCTTATGTCATTAGAGCTATTGAGGCCTGGTAAAGTACATTTGATAGCAAATTGCCAGTACTTTTTCCGCTATGTGGAACGTAAAGACCTCCCGCCAGTAGTTTGACCGCCAGAGGTCACCTCGTGACCTAATATGACCTGAGGTCACGAAAGGTCAAAAAGTGACCTTGCCGTATATCAAATGAAAGCCAGTGACAAGACAAACACGATGGTGTTTGTTTCACCGCTCTAGCTCAATTAGGTCAAAAGTTATTGTCAAAATACTGTTTTTGACCTCTGGTGACCTTGGATGACCTTGGAAAAGTCAAAGGGCAAATATGACCCCTGGGATCCGTGAAAGGGTGTCCAAAAACGTTGTTCTGAGCAGTCTGAGTATTTGCAATCATTTTTGTGGCTTTTATATCATGAGATAGCTTTTCCCCATGCTTTTCCAATGGGAGAGGTCGCCTCGTGACCTGACCTCAGGGCACGAAATCGAAAAATCCCGGATATACACCTTGTCGACCCTGGAGGGGTCATGAAGTGTAGGAAGTTTCAAATCGATCGACTTTGAAATGTAGCTCTTACAGAGCTCTAAAGGTGAAGTGAGGTGACCTTGGTTGACCTCGTCTGGTGACCTGACCTTGGGTGACCCGGGGTAAAAAATTTCAGGGATGATGGGAAAATGATGCAGTGAGAGGTAGAGCTCTCAACCGCGGTGCTGCGCCTCGTCGTTTTTCTGCTATCCGGGAAAAACCTTAGGGGGCCATCGATGGCCCCCGGTGGGGCGAGGGTTAAGTTAGAGTCTCGAAATGTTGTATAGCCTCTGACGCATTCATTGCGGACATCTTGGAAAGAATTGTTCCTACCCTTCAAGGTCACGGAGTTATGACCTCAAGAGTGGAGGCATGTTGGGGTCATTTGGGCGCCTGTACCCGTTTTCACGTGAATGCTCCAGACTCTTATCGTTTTTTTGCATCATTTGCTCTTGAACTGTCCCAGGATATTTTCTTCCAGCCTTAGAGGTTCATTTTTATCAGATTAGACCTTCTATGCTTTTTTCTAACATTCAATGACCTTTATTTGCCCTTGCGTGACCTCAATGATAATTCTGTGTCGAATATCGACTACAGATGCGTGTTTTAATTCGATATTTCTAAATGAGAATTATTTCTTAACACCGAATTATTTGACTTGCGTCCGACACGGGTTTAACCTTTTTCGACCTGTGACCTTTTTTACCTTAAAAGGGGGTAAGCAATAACAATTGAAGAAACAAACTTACTTGGAGTAAATGATGCAGAATGGATAATTAACACGCGCATTGACGGGGGGCGGGTACCCGCCCCCCTCGGGTTTTTCGGAGATAGCAGAACAACGGCGGCGCGTAGCGCCGCCGTACTTGGTATACCTTTTCCCTCATCATTTTTACAACTTCTGTGAAAATTTCAAGGTTAGGTCATCTCAGGTCAGGTCACCAGTGCAGGTCAAGTGACCTGACCTCAAAAAATGTTTAAGATAGCATAAGTCGGAGCAGGGTGAACTTATCCGATTGAAACTCATGTCACATAATGGCCCCACCGAGTTCTCTAAAATATGTTCCGGTATTTTTGATATCGATGACCTAAGGTCAGGTACGACGCATGACCTCTCCATTGGAAATACATGGGAAAAATGTTTTTTACGGAATAACTCAATAACGGATGGTGATAGAGCATTTATTTTAGCTGCATTAGACTCGCCTGGGCTTTGCGGTTCTAATGATATGCATTTTATATAATTTGACCCTGACCTGACCTCAGGTCAGGTCAAATCCTTGATTTGACCTAGCAAGGTCAAATTATATATCATTCGATTCGGCTTGCTAAGAGGATTCATATAGTTCAAGTCGTTCTGCTCTATCTTTACTTGTTCAGATGAAATGCCCGAAAAACTGAATTTTACATGTTATCCCTATGACGGGCATGTTTTGACCTCTCGTGACCTTAAATGTGACCTGACAAAAAAATGGTTCAAATGTTTTCGATGGAGAAGTAGATGGGCAGCCCAACGCCGTTTACCGTTTTTCGCTACCTACCGTAGTTCTCGAGATCTTAGGGGGGCGGGTACTCGCCCCCCGTCAATGCGAAGGTGGCTCAGACCCCCGTCAATGCGCGTGTTAAGAGTCAATTTGAATGGTATGGACACTAAACTAGTTGGTTTGCATACTGCATGGACGTTACCTTTTTCGAAATTTGACCTTACTTGACCTTGAAGGCGTGTAAGCAATAACAGATGAGGCAGGCACTTGGCGTAACTGATGCAAAATTTCTTATGAACAGTCAATTTGCATGAAAATGACACTGTACAAGACGCTTTTCTTCCAAATTGGACTTGAAATTGCTCAACCTTTGTACTAATTTGTCCTTGAAGGGGTGTAAGCAGTGACAGATGATTAGAAACTCACTAAATTGGCGTAAGTGATTCCGAATGGCTTGTGAATAGTCAATTTAAATGATGTGGACTCTGAACTAGTTACTTTCACTTCTAAGGAGTACTTTTGAGCTCTGAACCAGTCCCATGCAATGCAATGCACCACTAAAAGTTACCAATGATTTGTTTTTAGTGCCTAAAACTTCTTCATTAAAAAAAGAGCTAAAATAATGAGTATGCTGAGCAGAATTCACTATGAGATTACCATAGGTCAAGATCAAACACGTTTGAAAATGCCACCAGATATTACCAAAGGCTATAAAAGCCGAACTGAGGTCATAAAATATTTTAAATTCAAGCTACGTCCGGGGAAACGCAACAAAAACCCTCAAAATCCAAAAATCTTCCTTAACCCTCGCTCCACCTAGAATAATGAAATCGATGGTCTCCCTAAGGTCTTTTCGGAACAACAAAAAACAACGAGGGAAAGCACCGCGGTTGAGGGTTCTACCTCTTACCCCATTATTTTTCCATCATCCCTGAAATTTATTACCCCGGGTCACCCTAGGTCAGGTCACCAGGCGAGGTCAACCAAGGTCACCTCAATTTAACTTTTGAGCTCTACCATAGCTACATTTCTAAGCCGATCGATTTAAAACTTTCGACACTTAATGACCCCTCCGGAGTCTACAAAATTTATCTTCGGGATTCTTCGATTTGGTGACCTGAGGTCAGGTCACCAGGTAACCTCTTCCATAGAAAAACATGGGAAAAGCTATCGTATGAGCTAAAAGTCACAAAATAATCGTAAATGCTCAATTTGCTCAGACAAGCGTTCTTGGACACCCTCTCATGGATCCTAGGGGCGATATTGCCCTTTGACCTATCTGAGATCATCAGAGGGCACCAGAGGTCAAAAACAGCATTTTGACAATTTTTTTTACCTAATTAAGCCACAACACTGAATCAAAGGTCATCGTGTATGTCTCGTCACCAGTTTTCATTTGATATACAACACGGTCACTTTCTTACCTTTCGAGACCTCAGGTCATATTAAGTCACGAGGTACCCTCCGGAGGTCAAACCACTGGCGGGAGGCCATTATGTTCCACATAGCAGAGAAAGTTCTGGCATTTTCCTATCGAATTATTTTTGCTAGATCCCAATAGTCCTAGTGTCTATGCACAGGTTTCTTAAGGATTACATGTTTTACAGGAAATAGCCTATCGTGACATAGCTTGACCTCTGGAGGTTAAAACATAGACCTGAGCGCTTAGGCGTGTTAGTAAAATCGTACTGAATTCACATGAGCTTTCTAATGCCTTTTGCAGCTTTGCACTAACTTCCATATTTTCGGAGTAAGGGGGCATTGATGGCCCCCAGTGGGGCGAAGGTGGCGCCGGACCCCCATGGGGCGCGGGTTAAATGCTTCTGGAAATGACATAATATTTCGGTGATTCAATGTGACGGGAACACATTTATTTTCAAAAGATGTAGGTTCAATGATCCAAACAACTATACATGACATTTACAACAGCTAAGTTCATTCCCAAAGGGACAATAATGTGAATTCAAAATAGGGGAGGGTAACCCCTATTCCTGTGTTTGTGTTAAAATGCTTCAACTCTAGGTTGACTCCTTGATTTTGATTCTTCAAATGTTTTCATTTTAAAGTTGCAAGTCAATTAGAACATGAGTTACGATAGCATATCTCCACAGTGGCACCTGATGTTATATATGTTACAGGGAGAGTGCGAAATCCGGGAGTTCGCGAACTCCCTAGGGATTTCGCGAAATCACTGACCAGCCAGGGAGTTCGCGAAATCCCTAGGGAGTTCGCGAAATCCCTGGATGACTCAGGAGTTCGCGAAATCCCTGGACTTAGAAGTCAGGGAGTTCGCGAAATCCCGGATAAACACTCAGGGAGTTCGTGAATTCCCTGACATTTAGTCAGCTCAAGGATGACTAGCTAGGATTGCGGACTATTATTCTTATGATTTATTTCAAACAGTAACCGGACATTTTCCGTAAAAATCACGTATAAGGGAGGTTTTAAGCTAAATATAAGGGAGGTCATAATTGTAATGTTGAGGTCGTAGCGATACATTTATCGAGTTTCGCTTATCAATATTGTACTGCAATGTAAAAGTTCAGTTGCTGCTGATTGCAAATGTGGATCACGGGAGAGAAAGACACTGGCCCCTGGCGGTTCCAAAACGCCCTGGTCCACTCCTGAAATTTGGTTCCCACACACTCCCCCACAGAATACACCTTCGCCTTCACTGTGATTTGGTACTTGGCTATTTTATATTCATGATATATTTTTATTTATTTTATATTTTATACGCGGATTTAGGGGGACAAAGGGGCAGGTGCCCCCCCGATCGACCCTCGGCGCCCCCTGAAATGGTCACGGTGCCACTCTGAAATGTCGCTTTCCATCCCCCGTCCCTAGGGATGTAAAAATCGGCGCCCACCGATAGGATTTTGCGCCTACCTGATAGGTTTTTTCGGTCAAAAAGGCACTCCCCTGGTCCGGATGGCGCGATTCAGCATAACTACCCAAGTATTCAATAAAAAGTGATCTACGCTATCATCACCTTTCATAATTATGTGACGCTACGGTTATTTTATGTCAAATCTACATCAAAGAATAGCGTCACGATATTTTATGTAGGTTGCATTATTATGGAATTTTATCTACGGATACGATAAAGAAAATGGTACGAAATCCATGGCTTGATCATTAGAATAAATCTGGGTGTAACACAGTTCAAGAAATGGCAGAAATATTTGCGCTACTGAAAAATGGTATAAATGCTCGGCAATGGTGCAACGCACTTACTTTTGAGCAAACCACGCCATCCGAAAAAGATGTGCCCGACGCTCACATTTTTGAAAACTCATCACGTGTCCTTTGGCTGGTGGTGTCGATGAGGTGCCGGTCACCGAGAGCAATTGCGAAGTCTCTTATCCCTTGCCCCGGTGGCGGGTACGAGCCACCTTCGCCCTGGTGGGGGGGCTAAAAAGACCCCCACGATCTCAAAAACTAAGAGAGTTAGAAAAAAGCGCAAAACGGCAATCGAAAGCTCTTCGAAAATTATATCGGAAATACTTCGGTCATTTTTCTTGTCAGGTCAATATCAAGGTCACCAGAGGTCAAAATAGGTCAAAATCGCTAATATGAGGTGTACTAAGAAAACCTCGTATATCTCCGAAACTATGATAGCTAGAAACATTTTTTAACACCATTCGAAAGCTCTTGAGATGCGCTTTCATTATAGTGGCATTCATTTTCGTGTCAGGTCAAAGCCTAGGGAGCTACAGGTCACTGAATATTGGGCATATTCTTGGAAATGTCCATAGCCACCCATGCATAAGGGCGTTTACTTTTTTCCCCAATAGCTTCCAAACCAAGCATGATGCAGCCATAGTTTATGCACCATTGCAATCCTCTCGTCAATACGAATCGAATGGTATGTGATATTGCTATTCCATGTCAAATTTAAGAATTTGACCTGACCCAGGTCAGCGGTCTGACCCAACTTGACCTGGTATAGTCATGATGTATATCATTTGACTTGCAGTGACTATACAAACACTTAAGTGACAAAATAAAAGTTATATCTTATTTTATTTAAAATTTTTAGAGTAAAACACCGAAAAAATGCTTATTTGACCTAAGGTGACCCTTTAAAGGTCACAAGTCAAAAATTTTAGCATCAACTTCAGAAATGGGCTAAAAGCAAGTCGTAACCGATGTTTGAAGTTGATTCCATCTATACTTACTGAGAAAAGCTCATTTCGTGATTTTCCCCATGTATTTACAATGGGGAGGTCATGCTCTGCACATGACCTTAGGTCACCAATATAAAAAATCCCGGAGCATATGTTGTAGCTCCTGGTGAGCCCAATATGTGGTATGAGTTTGAACTTGATCGATTAACCTTCTTTTAGTTATGCGGTTCTAAGCATTTTTTGAGGTGAGGTCACTTCACCTGGCCTGGTGACCTGACCTGATATGACCTTGAGCTGAAATTTTCAGAAAAGATGTAAAAATTATAAAGGAACAGCTAGACCAATTTTGGCGGCGCTGCGCGCCGCTTTTTTGGTCACTTTGGAAAAACCCGAGGGGGGTCTAAAAAGACCCCCACCCGGGCGAAGGTTATGACTATGCCCTTTGATAGCTTAAAATCATCACAGTCAAAAACGTTTGCATGAGTCTCAAACTAGTTTCGCGGGATGAAATTTTTAAGACATGCAATTCCAGGGGTCTGAGCCACCTTCACCCTGACGAGGGGGTGGGCTACGCCCCCCCCGCCTAAAATCTAAAAACTACGCTAGTTAGCGAAAAAGTAAATGGCGTTAAGAAGCACAACCTAAGATTTAAAGGAAGTGTTCTATACATTCTTTTGTCGGGTAAAATCTGAGGGCATTGAAAGCCAAACAATGTCACAATATGGATATGGTGATATGACTGAAATACAGTTCTTCAGTCTACCATCTGATGTAGAAGAGATACAATATATAATGATTCACTATCTGAAGCTTTTCTGCAAGCGACGTCGAATAATTAATAATGTGACTATTCTAGGTCAAAGCTAAGATTTGACCTGACCTTGGATCAGGTTAATATCGAATTGAGTCAGAATGCATATCATTAGAACTGCAGAAACAAGACAACCCCAATGATGCCAAAATATACAATTTAGCTCCGTTCCCAACAAAATTATGATGTTTAGACCATTTTACCTATACTTTTCCAACGGTGTCATCATGACTCATAATTGACCTTAGGTCATCGACTTCAGAAATCCTAAAAAACAACTGTGTACTCAATCGGCCCTTTATTCAATACGAATTTTAGATTGATAAATTAAGCTGTTCCTTGCTTATGTTGTTTTCTTCTTTTTTGGAGATGATGTCACTTGACCTGCACTGATGTCTTGACCTGAAATGACCTGAACCGAAAATGTTGACAGGAGTTGTAAAACGCTACAGAAAAAAACTGTACTGGGTACAGCAGCGCTGCGCGTAGCCGTTTTCAAGACTTTGCAAAAACCCAAGGGGTATGGTTACCCAACCCCCGCCCCGGCCATGCACGTACTCGGTACGAAGTCGGTCAAGTGCACCAACTGTGAGTACCGTTAGAGACAAAATTCTGAAGCGCTTCTTTCCAACTCACTTATCCAGCATCTGCAGAGAGATCATTATCATATCACAATCCTCATTACTACACAAAAGAGAAATGCTGCTTATCTGATGGCCATTTTGTATTACTTTCTGGGTAAGGAAAATACAATAATGTTATATTATTTTTTGCATTAAGTTTATTAATGTATTCCAAAACTTTGACCAATCTTTACAGGTACGGTTCGGCTACACTAAGATAAATTATCAGAGCTGGAACAACGAAATAATTATTCTGCAAATTAACTTAGACCATATCTCTGATTTCAGTTTATCAGTATATCAGAAGCGTTATACATTTTCAGCTACAGCTGAACATAAGCCGACAACTATAGCTGTCGGCATAAGCAGGACACGGAATAATACAATTGTTACGCATATTTACAATGTGCTATCTCATTGCCTATTGTCATGACCGTGGCTAGGGCACCTAAGCTTGAAGTGCATTTGCTAGCCCGCCGGAATCGACAATAAAATTTCTGAAAGCCTTGGCAATGGTCAAACGATGACAGGCGTGCCGCCTCTTACACCGAGAGCTTTTTCGAGGCCGACACTTCCTCCTGTATCAAAGTATTGTTATTGGAAAATTTGTGGACGTCCGTAGTACATTCCAACATAGACATAGCTAAAATAGACCTTTGTGAAAGTATATCAGTTCTTTGTCCGTTTCTTACGGCACAATACTTCCCATCGGGAGTCTGCTTTGTTAAGAAATCAAGATATTCATTACAGATGACAATGAAAAAATTAGTGGCATCTCTAGTTTGTTTTGAGCCCCCCTCCACATCTACGGTTCATATTGCATAAACCATGCACCTCGAGGAAGGCTAGTGACTCGAATAGTTCGTCAGCGGGCACAAGGACCCGGTGTGAGGTAGAGCTGAGTGTGTAAAATTAATTTTCCAAAAATAAATATCAGGCCGACATACATAAAATCAAGCAAAATACAACATAGAAAGAGAAAACATGGACGGGGAGTGTAAAACCAGATCACTGAAGGATCATTCTTCGGATTTAAGCTATATGGCATATTGGCATGTTAGGGATTTCGCGAAATCCCTGAAAAGCATTCAGGTAGTTCGCGAAATCACTGAAGTTTCAGTGAGTTCGCGAAATCCCTAGGGAGTTCGCGAAATCCCGGATTTCGCACTTTCCTGTAACAATATATATATATATATATATATATATATATATATATATATATATATATATATACATATATATATATATATGAAGCTAAAAGTAGTATATGCATTTCGAGGGCCATTTTTTTCTTTATTTGATATGAAAGACTACTACCATATGTCAAAACGCTTTCAAGAGAATTTTTAAATTTCACTGTACTACGGGTCAAGGTCACCGTTATAAAACTAGGTCATGAGGTCAGCAAAGATTTTGGTTTAAGTTTTGAAAATTCAAAACAGCCAAAATGTTTCCCGTAGAATTTACATCCTAAAACTATAAACATTTCAGAAATCTCTTGAAAACTTTTAGAGCTATAGGCATTCTAATCATTGCCTGTATAATGACCTTCAGAAATTTCCGGAGGCCATTTCTCTGAAACGAATTTTTAAATAAATTTTTGGGTGCCATGGATGGATTCTACGACCTTGTCAGTCCCCATATACCAGCTTTGGTGGAAATTAAAAATAGTAGGGTTTTATGCCTTGGTCGATTTATGGTGGAATGACCCATATGGAAACTGGACATGATTACTTTTTTCTCCTAAATCCTTCTTTTAATAGTTCTTGAAGCCAGCAAGTTGTGATTGTTGGTAAGCAACAGCTCGTCGCAACTTGAGTTACCAGATTGCTACCAAAGCTGAACCTTTCCTCTGCCGGTTAAAACTCCAGAATTACCACTCTGCAACTGACGCCGACAGTCGCCAACCGTCGGCGACTGTCTGTGACCGTCCGGTTAGGACGGGGGGTAATTCTACTCAGTCAAAAACTGTGACCGTAAGCGGTGTAAACGGCTGTCTCCATCGCATCCATATGGACTATTCTTTGACCTAAGAATAATGGTATGTTGCATTTGCTTTACAGATGATGTTTTTTGTATCTAAATACATTTCCCTTCTCTCGACTACCTAGGTCATTTTCGAGACTTTGTAGGGGGGGGGCGTAGGGCGAGTGAAACCTACCACTCTACTTCGAGGCGAAAATGGTTCAGATCTCGTTAAAGCGCTTGTCAAAGAGTCAGGCCCTGTGTTGACCCAACCAAACTGGTGGACGAAATGGTCTGAGACAACTTACCAACACACCATCAGAGGCAGCGCAATTCCGCTCACACCTTATCTGGACAGTAAATTTACACGCCCGAGCCGATTGATGCGAACGTTCTAATTTTGGGCTATTCCTATTCATTTGACTCACCGACTTGTATGCCGCTTCAATTCCACCTTTCACAGACCAGTTGCCATCCGAACGTCAGTGAGTGTTTGTCGAGCACACATCCGCCCCAGAAGGATGGATTTCAAGCAATTGACACGCAATTTTGGTGCTTAGAGCTCAGAGGTTAAGCAAACACCCATACACATTTCAAGGGTAATAAATCCCGCAGTGGAGAGGGATCTGGCGTCAACGTGCAGTGGGGGAGGCCTTAACACGCGCATTGATTGGGGGCTGATCCACCTTCGCTTTGACGGGGGTGGCGGGTACCCCCTAAGGTCTCGAGAACCACGCCAGGTAGCAAAAAACGGTAAACGGCGTTGAGTAGCCCATCTACTTCTCCATCGAAAATATATCTACCATTTTTTTGTCAGGTCACATTTAAGGTCAATAATGGTCAAAACATGCCGTCATAGGGATAAGACGTAAAAAAGGTGTTTGATCATTACATCTGAACAAGTAATGATAGAGCAAAACAACTTAAACTATATGAATCCCCGCAGCAAGCCACCTCGAATGATATATAATATGGCCTTGCTAGGTCAAATCAAGGATTTGACCTGACCTAAGATCAGGTAAAGGTCAAATTAGATTAAGTGCATATCATTAGAACTGCAAAGACAAGGCGAATGTGATGCAGCTAAAATATACACTCTTTCACCATCCGTTACCAAGTAATCTAGTTAAAACTATTTTTCCCATGTATTTTCAATTAAGAGGTCATGGCTCGTACCTGACCTTAGGTCATCGATATAAGAAATACCGGAACATGTTTTAGAGAACTGGGTGGGTCTTTTATGTGATATGAGTTTCAATCAGATAAGTTCACCCTGTTCTGACTTATGCTATCTTAAACTTTGTAGGTCAGGTCACTTGACTTGTACTGGTGACCTGACCTGAGATAACCTGACCTTAAAATTTTAAGAATAAAAGTTGTAAAAATAATGAGAAAAAAGGAAGGCCAAGTACGGCGGAGCTACGCGCCGCTGTTTTTATGCTATCTCCGAAAAACCCGGAGGGGCGGGTACCCACCCCCCGTCAATGCGCGTGTTAAGTCCCACTTGAGATCTAAAAAAATCAAACAAAGGGAATCAGAAATATGTCTATTTGGGAGTGTGTGGAGGCGATATTGATGTACAATACCACGCGCACTGGAGGGGGCCTCGGAGCCCCCACCTGTTTTTCGAGGTGGCCGGAGAACCGCTTGTAGCCGAAAACCGAAACGTGGCTACATTTAACAGAATTTAATAGCGCGTCGATTGGTGAAGAGTTTTTGAAAATCGTCCGAAAATTTTTTGACTTATAGGCTTTCAAAGTCAGACCTGCATTTTGAGATCGCCGTAAACGCGCGGTCGGACCAGTTAGCTTGCATTGAAGACCGAGTGGTGACGTCATAACGTCATATTAGCGGGACTATATGTCAAGGTCACTTACATGAAGGTCAAGGTCAAGGTCAAGGTCACAGGTCAAGGTCATATCTGCACTTTCAAGGTCACTGACCACTGTGCGTCCGACCAAATGACGTTACCCCGTCTGACATATATTATGCTATGACGTCATCGGTAGGGTACCCCAATACAAAGGCCAAGGTCAAAGGTCAAGGTCAAAGGTCATTGGGAAAGGTCAATCCTCATTTCCCGCCAAACAGTGACTAGAGTGTTAGTCAAAGTGTAAATAATAAGTAGTATACCATATGGTGACCTTAAAGGTCAATGACCTTGAATGACCTTGACCCAAAAGTTGTGGGGAAGCCTCTTTGAGACCTCTTCTCTATGAACCTTCTCCGCATTTAGCTTATTCCCGCCATTTTCCTGCATAATCACAGCATTTACCAATCGATCCCAGCATGGCCAATATTTGACCTTTACGACCTCGTTTGACCTTGAAGATATTGACCTAGGTCAATGAAAATTGGTCATCATGTAGATCCCATAGCCTCCACCCACCTACCAAGTGGCGTTTTTCTAACCCTCTTAGTTTCCGAGATCTTAGGGGCCTGCCACCCTCCAGTCCGTTAGTGCCAGACCCCTCCAGTCGGGTGATACATATAGTTTTAATTCATCTAGGTCAATATTTTAAAGGAAAAAACCAGGTCTGAAAGATCAAATCTGGGCCGCGCGGGAGACCTATTGAGACCCGCCATACCCGTCATTTTGAGGAAAGAACAGAAATATACTAAAAGTGAAATAAATTCACACAAAAAAAGATCCCACGCAATTTTTCCTGGAAGTTTGAGGTCAGGGTCATTTAAGGTCCCTGACTTATGATGTAAGAATATGACATATTCACGATAATGTACAATATCATTGGTAATATCGCAATCTTTGGGTGGGATCTCAGGGCTTGACATTGACAAAATACTTTTGATCTTGACCTGTGACCTTGTTCTTCACCTTTCTCTTGACTCTTGACATCCTAACCGTGAATTCATAGAAAACATACGTCATACTGAGTAATGCCATCTAACCGCAGCGCTAGGGTCAAAGACCTTGACCTTGATCTTTTTGTGAGGTGGCCTTGACATATAATCCTGATTATAGGGCTTTATTACGTCACCACGTGGTCTACAGTGCAGGCGACGTGGTGTGACCATGCGATTGTGACGGTTCAAAATATTGATCTGACTTTAACAAGCGCGTTGAGGGGTCTGAGCCACCTTCGTTTTGACGGGGAGGGGGCGGGTACCCGCACCCCTTTCCCCTAAGATCTCGAGACCCAGGCTAGGTAGCGAAAAACGGCAAACGGCGCGGGGTAGCTCATCCACTTTTCCATCGATAATATTTGGACCGTTTTTGTCAGGTGAAATTTAAGGTCACTAGAGTTCAAAACATGTCATCATAGGGATAAAATGCAAATTAGGGTTTTCGGTCATTACATCTGAACAAGTAAAGATAGAGCAAAACAATTTAAACTATAAGAATCCTCGCAGCAAGCCGAATCGAAGGATATATAATATGACGTTGCTAGGTAAAATCAAAGAGTTGGCTTGACCTGAGGTCAGGTCTAGGCCAAATTAGGTAAAATGAATATAATTAGAACCGCAAAGACATCAAGGCAAATAAAATGCAGTTAAAATAAAGGCTCCATTGCCATCCGTTACTAAGTTATTCACTTAAAACCATTTTTCCATGTATTTCCATTGGAGAGGTCATGGCTCGTACCTGACCTTAGGTCATCGATATTAAAAATACCGGAACATGTCGTAGAGAACTCGGTGGGGCCCATTATGTAATATGAGTTTCAATCGAATAATTTTACCCTGTTTCGACTTATGTTATCTGAAACTTGTTTTGAGGTCATGCCACTTGACCTGTACTGATCACCTGACCTGAGATGACCTAACCTTAAAATTTTGAGAAAAAAATGTAAAAATGATAAGAGAAAAGTTATGCAAAGTACAGCGGCGCTAAGCGCCGCCGTTGTTATGCTTTCTCCGAAAAAAACCCGAGGGGGGGGTGGCGGGTACATTATCCCCGTCAATGCGAGTGTAAGTGCCTAGGTATAAGTGAAACAAGTCTTGATCGATTCTCAAATAATTTCACCCATCGAAGTGGGCTCCTGAGTTCTCTCAAATGTAGCCAAATAGCTTTCAAAAATAGTTGAGGGGGTCACTTAACTCTCGCCCCGATGTGGGGTGTATGAACACCCCTCAAGTTTTTCCGACGGCACGAAAAACGGCAGCGCTTTGCGCCGCCGTACTTGGCACACTTTATCCTCGATCGATTCCGCAACTTTCCTCAATATATTAACACCCGCACTGGAGAGGGGTCTGGCACTAACGCGCACTGGAGAGGGGCCTGGAAGGCCCCCTAAGATGTCGGAAACTAAGAAGTGTAGAAAAACGTAATTTGGGAGGTGGGTGGGGGCTATGGTGGTCTACGTCATGACTAATTTTTGTTGACCTAGGTCAATATCTTCAAGGTCCAATAAGGTCTTAAAGGTCATATATTCGCCATGCTGGGGAGCGATTGGTAAATGCCGTGACTATGCGGGAAAATAGCGGGAATAAGCTAAAGATGGACCAGGATCATAGAGAGAAGGTCCCAAAGAGTCTCCTCTACAATTTTGGAGTCAAGGTCATTCAAGGTTATTGACCTTTAAGGTCACAATATGGTTTACTACTTATAATGTACATACACTTTGACTAACACTACAGTCCCTATTCGGCGGGAAATGAGGATGGACCTTTCCTTATGACCTTTGACCTTGACCTTAGTATTGGGGTACTGGGTCAAACACATATTACACCATCAGCTACATATTGACTAAGCAAGGTCGGAAAGTGACCTTAACGTGACCTGAAGTCAATTCATTTTTTTCATCTAACATAGTCATATTATACATCATTCGATTTGCCATGACGAGAGGAAGCGAATGGTGCCTAAAAATGATTATAATTTAAGTCTGACAGACGCTAGAACCTCAAAACACTACCCTAACATGCAATCTTCTTTGACCTGTCATGACATCAATATTGACCTGAGCCAAAAAGTGACCAATGTCCTTTAGGGAGTTTGTATGAGCTATCCACAAGCCTTCGCGTTTTTTCGCACTCCCGCATAGGAGCCGTGTTCGAGGGAGTGTTTAAACACCCCCAGACTAAGGTGGCTCAGAGGCCCTCTGGGGCGCGGGTTAAGGACCACCCGATCCACTTGTTAACCCGCGCGGGGCTGGGGATTACCCCCGCGAATTTTGCGATATTTAAAAAGGGGGCGCGCGCTGAAATTTTCCGCTCCTTTTTACATAAATTTTACACATTTTGCCAAATAAAATGAAATCGGTTGAAAACTTTTGAGAAATAAGCAAAAATTGACGTCACTAGTATTTGTACCAAAATCGCGCAATGTTTAAAGAGCTGCTGAATCTACAGTTCTGAATCGATTTCAATTTTCTTGCATCAGGATAGGCATTATTGTTATCTTCAAAATGGCTATCTCGATTTTCACAATTCTGGTTTTGAAAAATTAGAAAAGTTACAAAATTTTAAAATTTTCAGATTTTTCAGAAACCGGAATTTATTTGGTAAAACACCATACATGCATATGCATGACAAATTTTAGTCTCTAGTTTTATAACTTTAGCCTGGAGAGCTGCGAAGCTCGCGACTCAGCTCTGATTTTTAGGCTGATCAATACTGTCTTTATTTAATGAATCATAGTGACCCAGGATACCAGGATGACCTCGTACACGCTTTACATACTTTATAGTGTTCCTGAGACAAACAGGTCCAAATCATGTGTCCTTGGCAAAAGTATGAACTTGAAAGTTGACCTCTGATGACCTACCTTGACCCCGGCTGTGCAAGTTAGACCAGAGTATTTCAGATATGATTCTCTGAACATCATAGCTGAATTCTGCATGCCAATGGATCAAAACATGTATCTCTGATCACATTTGGATACAAAAATATGGTGACCTTTAGTGACCTATCTTGACCTGACCCGGTCATGCCACCAGCCTAACGGTCTCAAGCACCTTGCTGCATTCAGTGAAGGCTTTCCATGAGTATGAAGCTCAAGCTTCCATTGCCTGATCTCCTAGACTGCAACCTCAAAACCACGCTTTTGACAGCTGACCTCAGTTTGACCTTGACCTTGACCTCAAACTTAAAATTAAGTACATGTTTTGTTGTTCGTGATGCGATCTTTCATTGGCGTTTGAATTTTCCAAATCGGACCATTAGTTCGAACATAACAGGGGGTAAAATTTAACCCCAGCCCCGCGCGTTCGGCTGAGACCTCAGCCCCGCGCGGGTTAACCCCGGAACGGTGGATCTCCGAACCACCTTCACCCTGGTGGGGGTGTTAACATGCATTGACGGGCACCGCCCCCTTTTGAGACGTAGAAAAACGGGGCGCGTAGGCGCCGTACTGGTATACCTTTCCCTCATCATTTTAAACTTCTGTAAATTTTAAGGTTGTCATTGGTGGTACCGTAGGTCGTGACCCGACCTCAAAAAGTTTAGATAGCATAAGTGGCGGGTGTATCGATTGAACTTATCACATAATGGCCCCAGTTCTCAAATATGTTTATTTTATATCGATGACCTAGGTGGTCGCATGGCCTCTCCATTAAATACATAGGAAAATGGTTTTTACGGAATAACTCGTAACGGATGGTGATGGATTTATTTTAGCTGCATTAGACTGCCTGGGCTTTGCGTTCTAATGATATGCCTTTTTATAATTTGACCCTGACCTGACCTGTGGTCAATTGATTGACCTAGAGGTCAATTATATATATTCGATTCGTTGTAGAGGATTCATATGTTATTCTTTTGCTCCATCTTTACTTTTCGATTAATGCCCGAAAACTAATTTTCTTTTCCTATGACAGCATTTGACCTCTCGTGACCTTAAATGTGACCTGACAAAAATTGTTAAAATTTTTCTGAGTGGATGGGCACGCCTTTACTTTCACACCGTGGTTCTCAGATCTTAGGGCGTCCCGATCAAGTGCTCGACTCCCACGTGTTAAAGCACTCCCCCTTGAACTCGGTTCCTATGCGGGATAACAAAACAACGCGAAGACTATTGGATTGTTCATACAAATTCATGAAGAAACTACAGCGTTAACTGTTTGGCTCAGGTCAATATTCAGGTAATGACAGGTAAAAAAGGTGGCATTTTAGAAAAGGGTTTCCGGGCTCTAGCGTCTGACAGAATGGGGTTAGAATCATTTTGTAGGTAGCATTTGCTTCCTTTCGTTACGTCAAATCGAATGTTATATAATATGACTATCCTGGGCCAGAAAATACAAACTTCCTGACCTAAGCTCAGGTCAAGGCCACTTTCCAGCCTATCATATTCAATATACATATTAGTCAACTTGCACTAGCAATCCAAATGTAATGGTATCAAAATGAAAACTTTATCATTATTTCCTGCAAAGTTATTGACCCAAGTCTGAAACCTGCTAAAGTAGCCCCAGATGACCTCTCAAAGGTCATAGGTAAAAAATTGCAACATGAACCTTGAAAGGGGACCAGGATACTACGATTTGGAGAATGTGAAGGTATTCTCAGCTGTGTCTACACAGATGCAGCCCAATTCCTGTTTTCCCCATGCATTTTCAATCAAGAGGTCATGGTCTGCATCTGACCTGACGTCATCGATATTTAAAAATCCCGGAATCTATTTTTAGTACTCGGTAGGCCCATTATGTGGTATACGATTAAGTATCAATTCGATAGATTCACCGTTTTCTTATTTATGCCACTTTAAACATTGTTGGAGGTGAGATTACTTGACCAGCACTGGTGACCTGACCTGAGATGACCCAACCCTAAAATTTTGGGGAAAGTTGCGGGATTGATCAATGATAAAGCGTGCCAAGTGCGGCGGCGCTTCGCACCGCCGTGTTTTCGTGCCACCGGAAAAACCCGAGGGCGGGTGTTCAAACACCCACCACCGGGGCGAGGGTTAAGATTATGAGAGGTCACCAAATGTTACAGAAGGTCAATGCATGAGAGCGGACGACGCAGCATGAAGCCTGGAAAGCTGAATACCGTGATTCCAAGAATGGTATCGTCGCCTGGCGACCTTATGTGATCCTGTCATTACTTGTTAGATGCGCAAGAATTTTCCTCGGTAGTTTAATAGAATTATTGGAACACCATACCAGGCCTTGTTGGGCTATATTCTTAGAAAACTATTAATGAATTGCAGCAGTCCACTCTCTGTAGGGGCTTGACTTCCCCTGTAGGGGCGAGTTTTACCCTGGTCTCGGCACCTTTCAACTCCAGCACAGGGGGCGGACATGAGATACTTCTCTAGAATTCTGGGGGTTTTGAAGGTTCCATTTCTGGGTCTGACAGTTTTTTTGCCGCAAAATTTAACATGCAATTCCAATGGGACTGTTAGCAGAGGTTTGGGGCACAGGCCAGTTGGAAAATTTAAGCGGTGCTTAGGGGTATATGTTTTACTTTTGGTATTTAAAATTGATCGTATCTTCTGGGTGCAGTTTTTAGTCCCTGACATGCTTTTATAACAAGGAAAATTCACGATGAATTCCATGCTAATTCCTTCAAAATTCTGTTTCGAATGTTTTGCTTAACCAATCAGAACGCTGTATTCTACCTTATGCTGCCAGAATCCAAGGTATCTTGAACAGAACCCTCCAAAATACTACCATATCCTCAACATGCTGCCAAATCAGTCAGTCAGCTGACTGTCATGTCCGAACTGTATCTATAGGAACCGTGCTCCAGCACACTCTTTGTTTCAGGCCTTTCTGTTCGCTTCTAAGCAACACACAACCTCCTGCGCTTGAACACATCGCTTGAACATTTTCTCAGGAAGCCTTATTACGGGCCGTCATACATGTCACGGAGATTCCAGGGAGCCGCACCGAAAGCGGCTTTGAGTGCCGCTAACACGTGTCAGCCTGACACATTAAGCACGTGGGCGGACCGCCGTCAGTGGAAACTGCGTCCTGATTGACACCGTATTTCCTACCATCGCTGCTCCGGTGGGCCTCGAAACCAAATGTGACACCACCTCCGCCCGCCGCCACTGGCTGTGAGCGATGACAATTGGTGCCAAAAATGGAGCGTCTCGGTTTTGGAGAAGCATTTTTACAGCGGGAAAGATGCTTCTCAGCAAGATCCGCTTATTTCACTAATCTTAGTAATTTTTCAGGGGCTTAGGCTGAACTGTCGGGCTGCTCTCTCCCATGGCGTAGTTTGGGAACTTATTCCACACAAGTATGCCAAATATACCCATTCGACAATGGTTTTCATTCTGTATCCTGCAACAATTGCAGTCATAACAGGAGGCACCAGTGAGTCACATCCACGGCTGCAGTCATGTCTGTCAACGATTCTTGTTGATGGAAGAGGTAGCCTAAGATATTGGGGCAGCTTTTACTCTGTATCTACCTGCAGCCTAGAGGAGGAGTGTATACAGGCCTCCTTATGCATATATTCTCCTCATGCATATTTACACACATATATGCATGTAAATATGCATGAGGAGAATACATGCATAACTTTTTGCTAAGCAGAAGGATGCAAACAGGACTTCAATTCAATATATGTATTACTCGCAAGTCAGGTCAACTTAAGGAGCATTTACTTGTTTCTGTTAATTCAACCCGATGGAGGGTGAATTCCCCATAAAAAATTTCCTCAAAGCATTCAAATGTTCATGGTCCATCATAAGGCTATCTTTCATCTAATAAGACGCAGTACATCTCTGAAGCTTACGGAGTTACCTTGAAATTGCTTGCGATCCAAAGTAATTTTCTGGTGCTCCGGATAGCGCTGCATTGGACAGGTTGTCATCAGGGCAGGAGAGCCGGAACGGCTGGCGCAATTCTGAGTCAGTGCTCTGATTTTACAGTCCTGCCGGCATAGTATGTTCTTGTTCAAGTGTTATTGCTCTAAAACATTAAGCGATATGGTACATTGCGAAGGTATCACTGCTTGGGGCCAAGCATTGCCTCCTAATAACTAAGAAGCAAGAGAGACGTGGATGCTACTCTTTGGAGTGTAACTAGCTAATTTGCAACATACCCTTCCAGAGGCGAGATATTTAGATGAAACATCGCAATTGTAGCGGTTCCAACGCTTTATAATGGGTATTAAGAGCAGTGGAGGTCAATCAGCATTCTTTGCTATGTCCCCATTCTCCTGCAAGTGTCCAAGTGTCCTGAAAAGGAAAATTCTGACATTGAATCTTAACACACGCATTGGCGGGGGTCAGAGCCACTTTTGCTTTGACGTTGGTTGGTGCTCCTCTCCCCAAAGATCTCAGCTAACAGTAAGATCTCGGTTATGAGTTTCGTACACCTTTCAGACAGAAGAAGAATCACTGTTCTATAAAATTTACGAAACAATTCATAATTCGAAAACATAGCGTCTAAATCGAGCCGGCTTTACATCTGAATCTGAAGCTACCAAAGTATGTATGTACATTAGGGTGCAAGTGCATCTGCTCTGGTCTGCGGGCGGGCACTAAGTCGGGGAAAAGTCCACGTCAGTGTTTTCAACAAACTCGATATTGAGAAATTCTGCTCGCCTAACCAATAATTCTAACAAAAACCGACTAACATTCATTATACATTGAAGAAAACGGGCCAAAAAGATGAACAATATTTCTAAATTTATTCTTTATCAAGATAAGCGAAATATGAAAGACGATTGAGTTTATCTTTCATATAAACTCAACTTCACCAGAAAGTCGCCCGTTCCTGACGGAACTCAAGGAGAACCTCCTTCAAACTGTCGGTTCGAAACAGAGCCGTGATGACTACGAGGTGTTCAGAGAACTAGGAATTACTTTCCTTGGTTCAAAAAAATCCTATTTATATTTTCGACGCTCAGGAGCAATGCGTAAAGCTAGATGAATGGGCAGCCTGCCTTATGCAATGAAGATATGCACGTCCGAGCACCATATTCCCAACGTTCAAGACGAAAAAGCCCCAACGCAGGAGCTAATATCAAAGATTTGGCGGTTCGGGACCTTCATCGCCTCCGTCTATGGCTTGTAATGCATGACATGCCAGGACGCGGTGGATTCCCCATGGCATGATCTGAATCTTAACCAGCACTTGTCCTGTTATGGGGACTTAGTGAACGAAGTTGTTGGCACCGGTGCACTGCTAGCTTTCAGCCATCAGCGGTACTTCACCTTGAGATGGTTCCCCTTCCTCTTTTCAGCAGCTTGACATCTCAGCCTGTGCGAAGTCAGCTTGCAAAACGTTTTCTGGTGGTGAAGCTCAAGATCATACCCGAGGCACCTCTCAGTCGTCAAGGAAGTGGGTCCGGGAAACCATGTTTTTGCAGAGTTTGAGCAAAGAGACTAAGTTGGTAGACTTGGCTGAACCTGAAGTGTAGATTCAGACTCCTGACGCTAGACGCTGGGTTCCTAGAGCTGGATGTGAGTGATGGGCTCGACTCATCTACCTACCAGGCATCAAGGGTAAAGCCCAGGGCCATATATGTCCCCAGTGATACCGCCGTAAGGAAAGGAAAGATGGCCTCGGACTTTCAAACGACAGCGCAGTCTTAGCGGTACTTGCAGAACATTCTATAAGAGGTCGGAAAAAAACGGAAAAGGCAATCTGATCCACGCTCAAAGAAACCGAAACAAGAGTAATCTGTGTGCTCAAGAAAGTGGGGTTGTGTGAACAGTAGAGGTAGAAGCAGTCAAGTGTGACTATCAGTGGTCAAAACTAGCGCAACTGAACATGACGTGTTGTCGCGGCTATGAGTTGTGGGGGGCGGTAATGGAGTGGTCAGCCCAGCTGGCTTCCACGCAGCCGACCCGGGTTCAAGACTCGGTGACTTACTTGAACGAGGAGCAAGCTGGCGCCCCAGAAACCCTTTCAAAAGGGAAAGAGTTGGCGACGCCGTATGACCCTGGCAGTTGGTGTGTCGATAAGCCCCAAAAATCAATCAAATAGGCCGTAAGTAGTGCTATAAATGTCTCTTACAAATTCGTATTTGTTATCGCAAGATCTTTGTTAAGTTTTCTACGATAATAACGTAAGCAGTAACCTAAAGTAACATAATAACAATAACCTAAGACATTTCGTTCAATTTGGAAACATCGGCTCTAGGTGTTTATCATCGTACATGGCCTTAGTTCCCACAACAGTGCTTTTAATACAAAGTACTTAAGCTGGAACCTTCAAGCATTTCATAGATTGATAAATCAAGATGTTTTGGTCTCAGCATTTTATAACTGGTCATTTATTGTAATAGGAATAATACCCCAGATCGATGAACGATTGGGTTCTTTCACGAAATATCCCAACTGAGCCGCCCACTGTGCTCCGGTGAATTACTGAAATGTGAGGAGCTCGTACGATAACTCCCAAAAACTATGAAACACTATGGAAGAAAATGGATGATTTGTTGAAAAACAACGAAAAGGGAAGATGAAATATTGGTGCGGAAATTTTGTAGGTGATATCTGTCACTTGAGAGGAATTTGCGACACAAATTATCGTTGGACCTCAACCAAAAGTTCTTACTCATTTTTCATAGTCATTAATCTATTAAAAACTTAAGAATTAATTTCAGCCTCCAGATGTCACTTATTGTCAAAATTTGTAAATTCCTTTCACCCTCGCCCCACCGGGGCCATCGGTGACCCCCTAAGGTTTTTCCGGAATAGCAGAAAAACAAACAGGTGCAGCACTGCGGTTGAAGACTCTACCTCTCACTGCATCATTTTCACACCATCTCTGAATTTTTTACCCCGGGTCACCCAAGGTCAGGTCACCAGACGAGGTCAACCAAGGTCACCTCACTTCAATTTTAGAGCTCTGTAAGAGCTACATTTCGAAATCAATCAATTTGAAACTTTCTACACTTTATGGCCCCTCCAGGGTCTACAAGGTGTATATCCCAGATTTTTCGATTTCGTGCCCTGAGGTCAGGTCACGAGGTGACCTCTCCCATTGAAAAAGCATGGGGAAAAGCTGTTTCATGATCTAAAAGCCACAAAAGCGATTGAAAATGCTCAGCTTGATCAGAAAAACGTTCTTGGACACCCTTTCACGGATTTCCAGGGGCCATATTTGCCCTTTGGCCTCTCCAAGGTCATCCAAGGTCACCAGTGGTCAAAAACAGTAGTTTGACAATAACTTTTGGACCTAATTAAGCTAGAGCGCTGAAACAAACACCGTCGTGTTTGTCTCATTACTGACTTTCATTTGATATACAGCAAGGTCACTTTCTGACCTTTAGTGACCTCAGGTCATCTTAGGTCACGAGGTGACCTCTGGAGGTCAAACCACTGGCGGGAGGTCTTTATGTTTACATAGCGGAAAAAGGACTGACAATTTCCTATCAAATTTACTTTACCACGCCTCAATAGCTCTAATGGCGTAAGAGTTATGCCCAGTTTTCTTAAGCGTTGCATATTTGAGTGAAAATAGCCGATTTTGACCTAATTTGACCTCTGGAGGTCAAACCATTGACCTGAGCGCTAAAACATGCAAAGTAATTTCTTACTGAATTCACGCAAGCTTTCTATTGCACTTTGCAGATTTTCGCTAACGCCCATATTTTCGGAGTTAGAGGGGGGCCATCGATGCCCCCGGTGGGGCGAAGGTGGCGCGGGACCCCCGGTGGGGCGCGAGTTAACAGATACTCTGGGCCTACAGGCATAGTAGTTCATAATTACAACAAAGTTCAAATTTAGGATGGTTCAACAATTATTTTCGATAAAAACCCACCAAAACACCAAACGTTGCAAACTTCTACCGTCAGGTGGCACCCCTAGCTGGCGTCCAAAATGCGCGAAAGTGACAACACAGGTAATTTTTGGAGCTTGTAAAACAGTATTTGACCACTGCTGGGTCCGATTTTATGCTAATAAAATTTCTGCGGGCGATCCAATGAATATTAAGAATTGCAAAAATTTGAAACTTTGACCGCTAGGTGACACCCCTAGCCCAACATAGATTTTATAAAAAATTGGGATTTGAGGTTTTTATGTTTGAAACAACAATATGTGACGGGCCACGAAGCTAATTTATCAAAAAATAAAAATCATGGGGCGTTTGATGCACCCTAATGTATGTACATGCATGCATACATCGTAGAATGTTCGATGTTCAGTAACTTGCATTGCCCTACCATTTGACCTGAATACAAACCGGCTACCAGAATAATGAGAAGAGCGCCTTCGCTGCTTTGAAGTGTTTTCCAATGGCGTTGAGGAAACTTTTTAGCTATTTAACACGCGCCCCACCGGGGGTCCGGTGCCACCTTTGCCCCACCGGGCGGCCATCGATGACCCCTCCTCTAACTCCGAAAATATGGGGGTTAGCACAAATCTGCAAAGAGCATTAGCAGGCTCGTGGAAATTCAGTAAGATTTTACTGACCATATATCTAAGTGCTCAGGTCAATGGCTTGACCTACAAAGGTTAAGTTGGGTTATGATAGGCTATTTCTAATAAAATATGCAATGCTTAAGAAACCTGGGCAAAACTCTCACGCCATTAGAGCCATTCAGGTCTGGTAAAACACATCAGATAGCAAAATTTCAGGGCTTTTTCCCCTATGCGGAACATAATTACCTCCCGCCAGTGGTTAGACTTCCAGAGGGCACCTCTTGACCTAACATGATCTGAGGTCATGGAATGTTAGAAAGTTGTCTTGCTGTATAATAATAGAACGTCAGTAATGAGACAGACGCAATGACCTTTAACCCGCGCCCCACCGGGGTCCGGAGCCACCTTCGCCCCACCGGGGGCCATCGATGGCCCCCTCTAACTCCGAAAATATGGGCGTTAGCGCAAATCTGCAAAGTGCAATAGAAAGCTCGCGTGAATTCAGTAAGAAATTACTTCACATGTTTTAGTGCTCAGGTCAATGGTTTGACCTCCAGAGGTCAAATTAGGTCAAGATCGGCTATTTTCACTCAAATATGCAATGCTTAAGCAAACTGGGCATAACTCTTATGCCATTAGAGCTATTGAGATCTGGTAAAGTAAATTTTATAGGAAATTGTCAGTCATTTTTCCGGTATGTGAAACGTAAAGACATCCCGCCAGTGGTTTGACCTCCAGAGGTCACCTCGTGACCTAAGATGACCTGAGGTCACGAAAGGTCAAAAAGTGACCTTGCCGTATATCAAATAAAAGCCAGTGACGAGACAAACACGATGGTGTTTGTTTCAGCGCTCTAGCTTAATTAGGTCAAAAGTTATTGTCAAAATACTGTTTTTGACCCCTGGGGACTTTGGATGACCTTGGAGAGGTCAAAGGGCAAATATGGCCCCTGGAATCCGTGAAAGGGTGTCTAAGACCGCTTTTCTGATCAAGCTGAGCATTTTCAATCGCTTTTGTGACTTTTAGATCATAAGACAGCTTTTCCCCATGCTTTTTCAACGGGAGAGGTCACCTCGTGACCTGACCTCAGGGCACGAAATCGAAAAATCCCGGATATACACGTTGTAGACCCTGGAAGGGTCATGAAGTGTAGGAAGTTTCAAATCGATCGACTTCGAAATGTAGCTCTTACAGAGCTCTAAAGTTGAACTGAGTGTGACCTTGGTTAACCTCGTGTGGTGACCTGACCTTGGGTGACCCGGGGTAAAAAATTTCAGGGATGGTGGGAAATGATGCAGTGAGAGGTAGAGCCCTCAACCGCGGCGCTGCACCTCTTTATTTTCTGCTATCCCGGAAAAACCTTAGGGGGCCATCGATGCCCCCGGTGGGGCGAGGGTTAATTTAGCGCTCTAGCTTCCTGAGGGCAGATCTAGAGAGCGAAACGTACACTGTTCTGCTGTAAGCCTATGGAACCTTCTTTAACCAGCGCCCCACCGGGGGTCCTGCGCCACATCTGCCCCACCGGGCGGCCATCGATGGCCCCTCCTCTTACTCCAAAAATATGGGGGTTAGCACAAATCTGCAAAATGCATTATAAAGCTTACGTGCATCCGGTAAGAAATTACTGCATTTTTAAGCGCTCAGATCAATTTTTTGACCTCCAGAGGTCATTTTAGGTCACGATAGGCTATTTTCATTCAAATATGTAATGCTTAAGAAAACTGGGCATAACGTTTTTTCTATTAGAGCTATTGAGATCTGGTAAAGTACAATTTGATAGAAAAATGCCAGACCTTTCTCCGCTATCTAAATCATAATGACCTACCGCCAGTGGTTTGAACTCCAGAGGTCACCTCGTGACCAAAGATTACCTAAGGTCATGAAAGGTCAGAAAGTGACCTTGCCGTATATCAATGGGAAGCCAGTCATAAGATGAACATGATGATGTTGATAAGTTTTGAAGTGCTGCGGCGAGGAGCATGATGATGAGTTACTAAGATGTTCTGGCCTCCTCATCCGGAAATGCAAAACACTGAGGATTATATATGGCCTTATCGAATCGTGGGTAATATCATTTCGTCGTAGACCTCGAATTGAGCTTTGAAGCTCATTCGAGGTCTGTATACTTGACTGAGAATTATTGATATTTACTCCACATTCTGATGAAGGGCTGTGCCCGAATATATAATCTTCGTGTTTTTGCATTTGATTCAGAGAGGCCAACATCTTAGTAACTGAACATGATGATCTTTGATTTAGTGCTCTAGCTTAACACGCGCCCCACTGGGGGGGGCGAAATTCGCCCCCCTCCTAGTTTTCCCCAGATAGCTAAAAAATGAAGAAACGCAGAACAACGAAACTTACAGTACCTTATCCCTGATCAATTTTAGACATCTAACCAAATTTTTAGTTAAGGTCATGTCAGGTCAAGGAGCTATTCAAGGTCAAGAGACCCGACCTCAAAACCTAAAATCACGAGTTTGAAGCGGCGCCTAGGAAACATCAGCAAACCGATCAGTTTGAAACTTCCACAATATGATAAGGTCATTAGGAACCGCAAAACTGCTATCTCGGCATTCCGATATTGTTGACCTAAGGTGGGGCCAATTTTTGGTCACCCCATTATAAGTCTATGGTAAAAAATAGAACGGGCTCGTCCTCAGTAAATACTGGATAGATAAAACTGAAAATCCTCAAACCATCTATTCTCACCACGATCTTGACCATAAAGTTGAGTTTTTGAGCATCTGGCCTATCAAAGGTCAAGTCAGGTCAGGGGAGCATAGAGTGATTGTTTTGCCAATAACTTCTCACTGGATTGAGATAAAGCTGCCATTTTGCTTGCATTGTGCTTATATTGTCACGGGGAGTCGATTGATATGCAACATGACCATGCCAGGCTACTCTGTGACCCTGACCTAGCTCGAGAGGTCAGGTCATTTTCGCTATTTGATCTAGCAAGTTCATATTATACATCATTCAATTTTCCGCGATGAGAGGAATCAATTGATGCATAAAGATTTGCTCTAGCTCCCCGGAGGGCAGATCTAGAGAGGGAAACGTGCACTGCTCTGTTGCAAGCCTATGGGACCTTCTTTGACTTACACTGACCTCAATATTGACCTGACATAAAAATTATCGTATATAATCTCTATGTCTTGTCAAGAGCTTTCGAACGCTGCCCGGAATTTTCCTTTAGCTTTCGTGGGGAATGAGATACGGAGGGGGCGAAAAACGCCCCCCACAGCGGGGCGCGTCATGCCAGGAACCCAAGCGGGGCGCGTGTTTAGGTCAAACGTTATTGTGAAAATACTGTTTTTGACCCCTGGTGACCTTGGAAGATCTCGGAGAGGTCAAAGGGAAAATATGGCCTCTGGGATCCCTGAAGGGGTGCCCAAGAACGCTTTTCTGAGCAAGCTGAGCATTTGAAATCGTTGTTGTGACTTTTAGATCATAAGACAGCTTTTCCCGCATGCTTTTTCAATGGGAGGAGTCACCTCGTGACCTGATCTCAGGTCACGAAATCGAAAAATCCCGGATGTACACGTTGTAGACCCTAGAAAGGTCATGAAGTGAAGAAAGTTTCAAATTGATCGACTAAGAAATGTAGCTCTTATGGAGCTCAAAAGGTGAAATTAGGTGATCTTGGTTGACTTCGCATGGTGACTTGACTGTGGGTGACCCGGGGTAAAAAATTTCAGAGATGGTGGCGAAAAAGTTGGATGAGAGGTAGAGCCCTCAAACACGGTGCTGCGTTTCGTAGTTTTTTTTGCAATGCCGAAAAAATCTTAGAGGGGCCATCGATGGCCCCGCGGGGCCATCGATGGCCAACGATGGCCAGCGATTCTGCGAATGGTTTCTGGCCATGCTTGTGTACTGAGACATCGGTTGGAAGTTTGGTTTCCCCACACTGTAACCATTACATTTTTACAATTATTGATTGAAAACGTCGACAGTAAGCTGAAAAGTCCAGTCGAAAAGCAATGTCAATAGCAAGTGCTCACTTAACTAGTGTTACCCAATGCACTGCACTTTCGCCGTGCCCCGACCCACCTCCAGGCATATATCGCCGACGGCCGCCGCCCCCGACCGACAGCGCGCGTGACATGCCCTTGTATAATATGTCGCCACCACCACTGCCGCAGCGTGACGCAGCTGAAACTTGCAGGGCAGGTAGACGATACATCTTGCCATAGTTTAAAAGTGGTCTCAGGGTGGGGCTGGCGACAAAATTTTTGGTATGCTTATCGACAATTGACATGGTCTCAAAATGTAAGTGAAGTGTATTTGGTACGTATTTTACTCTCTAAATTTCATTGTATCGATTGCTGGAGAAAAGCTGTTCAGAAACACGCATTCTTCATGCCTTAAGCTTTCTAATGAACCCTGGTTTGTCTCATCTTGTACGTTTTCTTTACCTACAAAAAAGCACAGAAAATGAGCATTGCTCTTGGCCTTTGTCGTGTTGTGTGGCGAGAGATTCAAAGGCAGCAGTTTGATGCATTGTCACGTCGACTTCAAAGGCCTCACATTTTTTTGTTTGACATTTTCTGGTACTCTGATAATTTTACTACTAATTGCAAACATCAAAGTAAGTTTTAAAATAGTCAGAAATTAAAATAATGTCCCCATTGTTGCCTCCTTTAAAACACTGTGCCCCGGTGGGGCGAGGGTTAATGAAGTCAAAAGTTTTCGTTAGAATAGGTTTTTGACCCCTGGTGACCTGTGATGAACTCAGATAGGTCAAATGGCAAACAAAGCCCGTGAAATCCGTGAAAGGGTGGCCAATAATGCATTTATCATTAATCTCAGCATTTACAATTTTTTCTACTTTTAGATCATAGGGAACTTTTACCCATGTTGTTTCAATGGGAGAGGTCATCTCGCGACCCGATCTCAGGTCACGTAATCTAAAAGTCCTGGATATACAAGTTTTAGACCCTGGAGGGGTCAGCAAGTGTAGAAAGTTTCAAATTGATCGGCTTAGAACTGTAGCTGTGGTAGAGCTCAAAAGTTGAAATGGGGTGACCTTGTTTGACCTCGCCTGGTGCCCTGACCTTGTGTGACCCAGGGTAAAAAAATTCAGGGATGGAGTGAAAATGATGGGGTGAGAGGTAGACACCTCAACAGCGGTACTGTGCTTTGTCGTTCTTCTGTTATTTGGAAAAAAACCCTAGAGGGGCCACCGAATGGCCCCGGTGCACAGTGATGCAGGAGGCCTGAAAAACGGGACGAAATTCATAGCTCAATAAATGATAATGATAAAGCAATGATTTTTGGTTCAAATTGAAGCTCTCTATCAGGCGTCTCAAACAAGCACATCAAATTTTAGTTTTCCTCCTAACCCTCCATTTGCCAGGGGGTCGATTCTATCCCTTCCTAATTTTTCGTGATGGGGCAAAAACGGCTCTGTTTAGCGCAATGTCACGTGGGAAGTGCGAACAAAAATCAATTTGATACATCTTGACGAAATTTCAATCCAAGGTCAGGTCAGGTCATTGTTATGAGTTATGATGTCATTTCTAAACCGATGTAAGGCAATATTGGTTCTCAAGACGAGGTTGACAAAAGCCGAGAGTAACTCGACTTCTAGAGAAGTTAGACCGAGTTTCTATACACCATTCGAAAGCTCATGTAAAGGAAAATCTAAAGCGGACATCCATTTGTTCTATTTTCACATACATGGGGCATACATGGGACAGGAAGTGAGGATCGGACCTAAATGAGGTCAATTTTGAGGCAAGGTCCATAACGAAGGCACCAGAGCACCCCTTGGCCACCCATTGGGTGCGCTACTTTATGCAGAGGCTATCGAGGGTTTTTGGCGGCTCTGACAGTGACTGTAGCTTTATGAAAAACATTACATAGCCGCAAATCTGACAATGCGATAAGCTGAATAAAGGTAATAGTAAAGGAAATAATTCATATGATGGATAATTTGATATAATGATTGGATTTCCCCGGTTGTTAGCCGGCAAACATTGAAAGTGAAAAAGCATTTTCACTCGTATTTATTAGCATTGGGAGCACATTTAGGGGAGCGTCGGGTATTAAGACATCATCAGAAGATACCCACTGTTAAATTTAACAGCCGGCAAACGCAACAAAATGTGACACAAGCGACTTTCTTCGAAATCCAAAAGAGATAGTATGCACAGCCGGTTCGATACTAATTGGTAGGTATTAGGCCAAGGTCGTTTTTGCAAAATATCTATCAAGTGATGATCCTTGCCGACACCATTGTTGCCTCACCGGCTGCGTTTTAACTGGATGCATGAACTGACGTGCAAAATACTTCATATGGTCCAAAATTCGAAAGCAATTGAGAAAAGACAGAAAATCATCGGGATCGGCGAAAACTGTTTTTTGTCCATAATTTCCAAATTGACGTCTCATCCAGTTTGCAGGGTCCGAAATTAAAAGAGCTCGTCAAAATACATTGCTAGAGACGAAAAGTTTATGAGAAGAGTTATCGTTTTTAAGATATTTCTTTAACTATTTCCGGCGGGGGGCTATATTGCCCCTAAGGTTTTTAAGAATATCTCCGAAACGGCTTGCGATAGAACTTTGAAACTTCCTGACTTTTCCTAAAACTAGTACAGGCGGTTTTCTGAATTGTCAATATTATATATTTCCAGGGGCGGAGCTATGGCTGGGTTTTGGGGAGGTTCTATCCACAAACCAAGTATTATCGTATGCGATGGGTTCTTTGTAAAGGAAGCCGTTCTGCTGATCCTGATACCAGTTATATGGTTTTATTATATAATTTTTATGTGAGATGATAGTGCATTCCATTGTCACTATTTGTATTCATCAGGGGCGGTTACAGCAGTTCAAAATGGGGGTAATGTTATCAGAAGGACTAAACGTTAGTAAGTGGAAGACTGCTTACAGCCGTGCCAGGGCGAATACAATTGGGTATATGAAAATTCAAAATAGTTATAACCAAATTCTAGTTACCAGAGGCGTGTCCAGTCACTACACTTTTAAATGCATATTTCCAGCCAGTATCACCGCCGCGACTCAATACCGTTGTATATTAAAATGTGTTTCCAATCAGCCCCACCCGCCCCCACGACGAGTCCTTGTCCGCCTATGTTCCCTTTCCCAGAGCTGCCATGGGAGGGTAAAATTATCGAAATAAATTTCAACTAGTCGAGGGACTAATATACTCTGCATACCACTGCATATTGTTGGGATGTTTTTCCCACTGTTTTACCTTACGCATGCCCTGATGAGTTTTCTTTTTTCATTTATTTATGTGTCAAGATGCCAAGCAGTATATCACGGCTTCTAATCCGCGTAACAAAAACTTTTAGGTTGTTATATTTCCCTCATAGTCCTGGTCCTGGAACTGCCATTGAATTTCGAATTTTTGGTAACTCGAGTATATGACAATTTTGGGTCAATTATTTGTAAATCTGAACTAGTTTTGTGAAAATCGTACAACAGAGACAAGGTTATGGAAAATCTAAAAATACACAAAATTGTATATTTTGCGACTTTCTCCTTAAAAATCAAAATTTTGAAATTTTCTTTTTCAAAATAAAGTTTAGCGTCAGGGAATCTATAGCACTTTGAATTTTCAAAATCGGCCAGTTAGATTACGAGATCTTGGGGGGCCGATATTGCCCCCTGCCGGAAATAGGGGTAGCCGGGAGCCTGACGGAAATGGGTTAAAGAAGCGACATTTATACCTACCAATCACTGTGGAACCGGTTGTACATACATGGCAATCAGTTTTAACAGGGGCAGAGGCCAAAGATTAACGGAAAATCGGTTTAAAATAGCATTTTACAAAGGCAAGAAAGTGAGTCAAAGTTAGAATCTAAATTTTCTTATTCACGGCCTGATCTCGCTATGTCTATATAGCTATTGAACAACATGCTTTGGTTGTCTCAATTTACCCTCCTGCTTCTCAACTTTATTGCCTCCTTCAATTAGAGGCCGTCCATCAATAACAATACGCATATTTTGTGCTTTCTTACCCCCTTCCTCCCCCAATTAAATGTGTTATTTGATTGGGGAAATGAAATAATACGCGTCGATTAGTGGATGCCACGCGCGTCATTGTCACACCCGGCTGCCGATTACGGGTAGAACATGCGCTCACTAAAACTGTCATAACTTTTTTTGGACGTCTGTTGCCGACCTACGGATTCCGGCAATGTAAAGAAGACAGTTCCCAAAATACATGGTATGATTTTCTAGCTGATCCTGACTGTGCCTTTGTTTTTCCCGTCTAAGGAAATATGATGTATATTATGAACTTTAGCTCCGAAACATATTTTTATTAAAACGAACTCACTGCATTTTTCGGAGCAGGTAGAACCGTATTTTTGTAACCAGAAGGTCGCAAACATCCCAAGCTTCACGGTAGTATACCTTTTTTATGGATGGCGAGGCGTGAGCACCTGTTATTAACGTTTTAGATCATGCTATTATTTCTGCCCAGATACCCGTATTTAGCGAGGCAGAATAAGTTACAAGTTTCAGCTCCTGTGAAACCGATGTGGTACGCTAGAAGAAGAAAATAATGATTGTTTTCAGGGTTCCAAACAATTCTTAAACGCATTGCATACATTTGATATCAATTCTAGGAAGACATTCTTGGCATTTTCGTCCCGTTTTTTTAGGCCCGCTGCATCACTGCGCGGTGGAGGAGGGTTAAGCTCATGAGATAAGCAAAGTTATGTGAGTCCATATAATTTGAGAAATTTGACCTATTTCTACCTATAGTGACCTCAATATTGACCTGAAGAAATGATTGAATTAACTTCGATTTTGGTTGGGGAAAATATTTATATTATTGCTATGCAGCGTCTTCCTGGCCATTTAAGTTTTCTAGTTAGAAAGGAGATTATTTTGAGACCCTACTGACCCTACTTTTGAGAGCCAAGGCAGCTCATTCCCGCAAAAGATGGAAATATTTTATTAGAGTGAAACAAGTTAAAGAATAGTTTAATAATACTTTGGGTTTCCAGTCACCCCCAAAGAGTTTTGAATCCACACATATGCACTGAGTATGGAGAAAGTGCAATAAGATGTCCAGTTTTTTATCATGAAGTACAATTTGAAAGAATCGTGCATAAAAACCAAGCTTTTAGCTGCAGCGTAGTTCTCGCCACAAGAAGGCATGATTGTCTGATTTTTTGGCGCGCCGTAAGTCTTGATGTCAACATGGGGAGGCTCAGTAGTGGTGCCCATGTCCAGCTCGACGTCAGCTATGGTGTCAGACTGTCAGGCCAGGAGCACGTCTGCTGTCAGACTGTCAGCTCTGCAGCACGTCTGCTGTCAGATCGACACCGGCCGATCACTGGAAATATTGACTGCTCTGGCCCACCAGCCCTCATCAGCATGCATCAATTCAGTCCAACGCCTGGCTTCATGGTCAGATAGCAGCCTATCGCTGGCTTAGACGGCCTTCGTGTCCAGATAGCTCTAATCAGTATGCCAACGTAAAAAGAAGCAGCCAGCTCAGCTCCGGGAAACACACACACATGGAGCGGTGGTGCACTGTGTTCTGAGACTGTTTCGAGACTATTACGGGACTGTTACGAGACTGGTAGGAGACTGTTACGAGAGGCCAAGTGGAAATAAATATAAAAAATCGTCAGTCTTCAAAACACTTTT
This sequence comes from Lepas anatifera, assembly GCA_034440635.1. Classification (NCBI taxonomy): domain Eukaryota; kingdom Metazoa; phylum Arthropoda; class Thecostraca; family Lepadidae; genus Lepas; species Lepas anatifera. The sequence goes on from JAOTON010000502.1 coordinate 131,830, forward strand.
GGCACACTAAGCCTTCAGGCTGACACTTTAGCCTACCGTAGAGTACGTCATGTTACAAAAATCAGGTCCAGTCTGTTTCATAAGCAAAGTTGGCCAAAAGCATTGGTGCCAATCTATTTCTATAGCATTATGATACTGATTCTCAATCGAAATCAATCCATGATTGAAAAATATTCCCGTATTGAAAACACCCCTCATCCAAAATTACAAGAACTATCTGGTCAATCTATCGAGTAAAAAACTATCTAGTTAATCCTATTCAATCCGGATCTATGGTCTTATATATGCATTTATATACCAAAACCATGATGCACTCTGTGCCTCCAGCTGATGTGCTTGTGTTATTAACCCGCGCCCCGCTGGGCCTCCCAGCCACCTTCGCCCTGGTGGGAAGGTGTTCAAACACCAGGGCGAAGGTGGCTCAGAGGCCCACCGGGGCGCGGGTGAAACGGGGGGCTGGTTTGCGTCACCTTCTTCCTGACTGAGGTTAATGTCCAGCTCCAATCAGGTTTGAACAAGATCAATGTGTCTCAAAAAATACTCGAAGGTATGACGTCAAAACTATGGTTATTAGAGAGAATGAAGGAGTATATTTACCCCTTAAAATGTGTACTAAGCAAAAGCAATGCCTATCTTGTGGACTAATGTAGCTTGAAACTTAAACTTAAAGCATTCAAAGGCTCTTTAACACCCGCACTGGAGAGGGGTCTGGCAGTAACGCGCACTGGAGAGGGGGCCTGGTAGGCCTCCCCTAAAATCTTAGAAACTAAGAGACTTAGAAAAACGCAGTTTGAGGGGGGCCGGTGGGGCTATGGTGAACTGCATCATGACCAATTTGTATTGGCCTAGGTCAACATCTTCGAGGTCAAACGAGATCGTAAAGGTCAAACATTGGCCATACTGGGGACCGAGTGAGCAATGCCGGGATTATGCGGGAAAAGGGCGGGAATAATCTAAAGGCAGACCAGGGTCATAGAGGGAAGGTCTCAAAAAACCTTTCCTTCAGTTTTTGGGTCAAGGTCATTCAAGGTCATTGACCTATAAGGTCATAATATGGTATGCTACTTATAATGTATATTATGACTAGTACTATAGCAACCATTTGGCGGGACATGAGGTTTTACCTTTCCCAATGACCTTTGACCTTGACCTTTGACCTTTGCATTGAGGTACCGTAACTATGACATCATAACATAATATACGTCAGACCGAGTAACGCCATTTGACCGCAAGCACTGAGGTCAGTGATCTTGAAAGTGCTGATATGAACTTGACCTGTGGCCTTTGACCATGACCTTGACCTTTATTTGAGGTAACCTTGACATATCATCCCGGTTATATGGCGTTATGACGTCACCACTCGGTCTCCAATGCAAGTGAACTGGTCCGACTGCGCGATTACGGCGATCGGAAAATGCAGGTCTGAATTTGAAAGCCTATTAGTCAAAAAATTTCCGACCGATTTTCAAAAATTATTCACCAATCGACGCGCTATTAAATTATGTTAAATATGGCCGGGTATTGTTTTTCGGCTACGAGCGGTTCTCCGGCCACCTTGGAAAAAACAAGTGGAAGGCCTCCAAGCCCCCTTCCAGTGCACGTGTTAAGTTTCAAGAAAGCTGCAAATCCTTAAAAGCCTATAGCAAACAATTGTAAATATATCTTGGGAAGCATGAGGAAAGGGCAGAATCAGCCCTCTTCCCTGACAGGAATAGGGTCAAGTAAGGACGAATATTAACCCTCGCCCCCACTGGGGCGCCATCGATGGCCCCCTTAGGCTTTTTCAGAAAAGCAGAAAAACGACGAGTCGCAGTGAAAGGGTTGAAGTGTCTACCACTCACCCAATTATCTTCCCACCATCCCTGAAATCTTTAACTCGGGCCACACTTGATCAGGTCACCAGGCGAAGTTAACCAAGGACACCACACTTTATATTTTGAGCACTATAATAGCTACATTGCTAAGCCGATTGGTTTGAAACTTTCTACATTTGATGACCTTTCCAGGTCGTAAAAAATTTATAACCGCGGTTTTTCGATTTAGTGACCGGAGATCAGGTCACGAGGTGACCTCTTCAATTTAAAGAAACATGGCGTCTTATAGAGAAACAAGCTGTCTTATGATCTAAAAGCCACAGAAATGATTGTAAATGCTCAGATTTCAACAATAAAAATTTTTGGCCACCCTTTCACGGGTTCCATGGCCAATATTTTCCCTTTAACCTTTTGGAGGTCAGCACAGGTCACCAGGGTCAAAAACAGTATCTTGACATTAACTTTTGACCTAATCAAGTTAGAGCGCTGAATTAAACTGGCTTTCATTTGCTATACGGAAAGGTTACATTTTTACCTTTCGTGACCTCTGATCATTTTCGGTCAAGAGGTGCCCTCTGAAGGTTAAAACACTGGCGGAGGTCATTATGTTCTGCATAGTGAAAAAAGTCTTAGCAATTCCTATCAAATGCACTTTACCAGATAACAATAGCTCGAATGGCATGAGAGCTACGTCCAGGTTTCTAATGCATCGCATACTTTAGTGGAAATAGCCTATCATGACCCAACTTGACCTCTGAAGCTTAAACCATATACCTGAGCGCTTATGTAAAGCAAAAATTCTGAATTATCGCAAGCCTCCCAATGAACTGAAGCAGATTTGCACTAACCCCCATATTTTTTAGTTAGGGGGCCATCGATCCCCGGTGGGGCGAAGGTGGCGCCGGGCCCCCGGTGGGGCGCGGCTCAACTGTTTCCAGTTGGCTATGCTGACTGCTTGCTGAGAGATGGTCTTCTGTGACGTACATTGCTTTTTCTGTCTCTTATCTCAATATGCTCCAGCTGAATCGTCTCCCTGCTGCCAATTTGAAATGAACTGCGATAGCTGAATGGGAGCCAGTAACTAATGGATCCGACGGCTTGAATGATCCTGGCATCCTCACTGCTGAGTTAGAGAGAATGATGAATTGTTCATCACTGATAGAATTATAGTTCCAGACTGATCCATTGTGGATGGTTGAAACCAGTGGGGACCCAATAATTGTGTCATATTTCCTCTATCATCGATAATTTTTGACACAGCTGCCAACAGCACAACTATACTCGATTATTGTATTTGCAAAAATATGTTTCTGCAAGAAAGAATTTATGAGATTCTTGATGTAAACAACTAATTTACAAGTGGCGGCTCGGACCGGGAATTCAGAGACCTGGGTTCGAATCCCAGCTTAGGAATTATTTTCCAGAGCTGCAAAAATATAAAAGTCAGTACCGATGTATCATTACTGGAGGTACACAGAGACCTAATTGGTATTGGAAGGTCCCAGCCGATAAACATCCGATCAATCTAGTGTATATATATATATATACATATATATATATATATATATATGGGTGTGGCGTGGTGTGGGTGTGGTGTGGGTGTGGGTGTGGGTGTGGGTGTGGGTGTGGGTGTGTGTGTGTGTGTGTGTGTGTGTGTGTGTGTGTGTGTGTGTGTGTATGAAAAGAGCCCAGGTGGTGTCGGGATAATTATATATATATATATATATATATATATATATATATATATATATATATATATATATATATATATATATATATATATATATATATATATATAATTATCCTGAGATAATTTTGTCGGGATAATTATGTCGGAATAATCAAGTCGGATATATATATATATATATATATATATATATATATATATATATATTTATATATATATATATATATATATATATATTATATATATATATTTTTGTGTGTGTGTGTGTGTGTGTGTGTGAAGGCTGGCAGTAAGTTATTAAGTATACAAGTATGATTGAATATGACCGCGTTTTTGGAATTAACAAGTCTCTTGTTAACTTTTTCTAAGTCTCTAAATGTTGTTTATGTATTTCTGAAAATTTTCAAGTATATCTCCAATTCTAGTCGTTGTTATGAAAGTAATAAATATCCATTATGCGACCGGTTTCGTAAATTCAATAAACGTTTTCAAGCAAGTGGACATTTTGAACACGACAATACCATTCGAAAATACAAAAGTATCACACAAAAATAATCACGGTAAAATATCAGGCATCTTCTATCTGTGAAGAATATTTAAACTGCTAAAAGATGGGCCCGCTGCTAAACTATCTTTGGCATTTGTGTCTTCTTAGGAGTCCTCTGTTTTAACCTCCACCATAGGAACTGGTGTGGCAGAGGGTGAGTATTCCGACGTAATCTCTCTGGGTGTTGAGGGTTGGGAACTTCTCTTTAATGAGGATGGCTTCAAGTATTCGTAGTCGGCGCCGGTCCCGCTCGCGCTAGATGATCTTGACGTTGTTGGTGAGGATGTTCCTGGTGATAGGTTGCTGGTGGACGTCTCGCCAGTGCTCGTACGGGGGATGGGCGTGCAGGTTCATCGTTTGCCGTCTGGAGAGTGTGGTGACCGTCTGGCCTATGAAGTCCACTCGACGAAGCTTACAGTCTTCGTGTGGACACGTCCAGTGATAAACTACACAGGTCTTCTGGAGATCACACTCTCCAGCGGCGCTGTTCTTCATGATCGGATTTGAGGTTGTTTTGCTCTTGTAGTAAATCCGAAGATTTATCTTTCTGCTGCCCTCTGTTGCCTTCACGTTCCTTTTGATAATTTCCTGCAGGGCCTTTTCATCTTCCCTGTACTTCGATGACATGGTGTTTTTGTAGTACAGGACTATTTCTTCTCCATGTTCTTTCTTTTCTCTCTCTTCTGCTCCGTTAAAGTAGGTATCCAAGGCGCGGCGAATTTAACTGTCCACCTCCATTGATGGGTAATCGTTGTTGGCGAGCATTTGCCTCACGTGCTTGAGTTCTATATCAAGGGCACCCCACGAAGAGCACACCTTGATCGCCCTCCTGATGTAGGCACGGATAACTCCTGTTTTGTACCTCATGGGGCACTCGCTGCGAAAGCTGAGACATTTTGCCAGAGCTGCAAAAAATCTCAAATCTGTCGGGCACTTTCGAAAAAACCTCCAAATCTGTCCGGTGGTTAGGATAGGACTATTAAAATTGTCTAAAACCCATTCAATTGGTAAAATGTTCCTACTCATTTTCCACATTCTTAATAGAAAATACTAAAATTAGCATAAAAAACTTCTAGTTTGGCACCAATGGATATCACTAGGCGTCAGATGTCACTAGGCGTCAATCCAAGCGTCAGATGGTCCTCTCCTCAGGGTTACATCTCGGCACGAGCAGCGGTGACCAGACCCAGCCGCGTCTATCCGGTTTCCTGGACAGCGGCGCCTTGGCCGGGCTTTATCGGCGGCATGAGAACTAGCGCTATGGGTGACTTCCGTCTGGGGGTGTTTGTGCTACAAACGAATACTGAGCGATTAAATGAAAGGAAATGAAAACACGAAATCTCACCTCATTTCAGAGCGATGCATGCTTATTTAGCAGGCACGCAGTTACCATATCAGCATGATGAAAGGTAGCACCAACCTTCTCTAGGGTAGGCCAAACAAGGAACAATAAGCCTTTCCACCGATTAAATAAGATATACAGCAATTTTAGCGTGTGCTGTGATAGTTCAGGGCCATTCCGGTCACGACTAAACGAAGGCCAGCAATTTAACTAAATAGCCCACTCTAAATGGACAGAACACTACTGACTCTCGGTGACGTGAGCACTAGCATTTGCATCAATTCTCTGGTAGTGTTTGTGCTGTAAATACGAAGCAATTACAATACTGAGCAATTACTTACTGAGCTAGCTTACTTAGCAATTACACTACTGAGCAAAAACGAATACTGAGCAATTACATGAAAGGAGACGAAGACACAATATCTCACCTTGTTATGGATATTTGGATATTTGGATATGGATATATTTGGATTATGGATATTTGGATATATATGGATTTTCCTCTGATGGCCAGACAAACAAGATTGGAGGGGTACTTTTTTGATATCCGAAAAAGTGTTTTTTTAAGGATCATGGCTACTTGTAGTTGAATGCAAACATGTAATATTAACTTTCCATGACTTTTAAATGCATGTTTACATGAATAATCCTAAATTTTGAAGCTGTTGGCTATTTCAAAGTTTTTCATGCATTGCCATGCTCAATTCCATGAGGGTAGGTGGTTTAGGATCTGAAGTTAATGAGGCTAATAAATAGCCTTAAGTCAGTTAGATAGTAAATGTCAAATAAATATCATGTTTCCAAGGAAGTTAAGAGTAAAAGGAATGAGTAAAGGTTGCACTAGGCTGCGTTTTTGTTATATCTTTGTCCCCTTGACATAGATCATAGGCATATTTAGGTAAGTTGATAAAATGAAATGGGAGAAATAGTTTGGTACTTAAAACTCAAATTAATGTGGAAAGGTGAAGAGTTTTGTTTCTTTGGCATCTACAAATCCACTGATGAAGGTATGCAACTTTTGTGGTTAATTCTGGACAAACAGGCATTGGATTTAAAAGAAGATGGAAGGGAAAATCAAATGTTTTAGTCTAATTTGACCAGTTTGCTGGTAAAATTCATTTTCCCTTATTAATATCATTTCAAATTATTGAGCAACAGTGAGCAAAACATACTGTATGGAAATAAATGTAAGCTGCCGAAATTACAACGAACACCGCATCACTTACTTGTTTGTTTTCTCCTCACACTGTTCTGATCTGCCCGCTGTTTGATCCATGCTTTAAAACGACCTCCTTGGCCAAAACCACTGTTCCTGAACTTGCAGGGCAGCCCAGAATGCTTGATTCGCTGATGCTCCTTAAAAAAACGTTTTTTCGCCAAAATACCCACATCCCTCAAATCCACATTTAAGCTTGACACGGGACGGTGGAAGGGGCTTCCGCTTAATCGGAGCCATTTATCAGCCCTTCAACTATGGACGATGAAATCCAAGCCCAACCAGTTTACTCAAGATGTATACCAAAGTAATGCAAGAGAAAATAATCAAAACCACAACCTTGCAACGTATTGCCTCCACCACACCACGGGATTTTGCGGGATTCTAGGGCCTTGGCCTCCACTACATCCACAACGCAACACACCAAACCGCAGGGCTGCTTTTCAAACCAAAGATACCTTTTACACCGGCTTTGCCGCAAGGGCGCTGTTCAAACAGCGCCCTTGCGGCAGCGTTGAGCGTACTTCCAAACGAAGGAAACGAAGGAAAAAAACTGTTTGGCCTGTCGAAAGGCCTTTACGGCAGCCTGTCGGGCCAAGCTGTCGCGTGCTATGGAATACAAATTGGGCCCGACAGGCCGGTGAAGGAATTTTTCCAGCAGAGGATTTTCTGGGTGACGTTTAAAAGGCCCTCTGTGCATAAGGCCCTCTATTCAAAGGTCCCTCGATTCATAAGTCCCTCGAAAAGACCCTCTGTGCATAAGGCCCTCTATTCAAAGGTCCCTCGATTCATAAGTCCCTCAATTTTCCATCGGTGCTTGCCGCACACTGGCTTGATATGGGAGAGGTGCAAATTCATGAAAAACTTGTTGAGTGAAAGAGGTGACAGTTCTAATATTGAGTTTTTTTAGAACAAAAAATCTTTTCTGTTTTCTTTCAAGATTTTTTTCTCACAGATTGTAAGATCTGTCGTAGGACCATACCGTGCCCTAAAATCTGTCGGGCACTTTATGACCCGAGAGCCCGACTTCTTGCAGCTCTGCATTTTGCACCGTCGGTCTTCTTTCGGTGTACTGACGTCTCAAACTTGTCACCGTGAGCTCCAACCATGACGTCCAGGAACGAGAGCTTCCCATACACCTTCATTTCGTAGGTGAATTTAAGCACTGATGCCTCTTCCATCCGCTGCTGCAAGTCCTTGACGTTGTCCTAAAAAAGCATATACCTAATACCTAAAAATACCTAAAAAACATTTAGAGACTTAAAAAAGTTAATAAGAGACCTGTTTTTCCAAAAAACGCGCCCATATTCAATCACACTTGTATATATATATATACATATATATATATATATATATATATATATATATATATATATATATATATATATATATATATATATATATATATGTATGTATATGTATATATATATATATGTATATATATATATATATATATATATATATATATATTATATAAATAAATATATGTATATATATATAATTATCCCGACACCACCTGGGCTCTTTTCACACACACACACACACACACACACACACACACACACACACACACACACACACACACACACACACACACACACACACACACACACACACACACACACACACACACACACACACACACACAAATATATATATATATATATATTTTTTTTTGTTTATGGTATGTTTATGGTTATGGTTATATAGTTATGTTTCAACTCAATGTCTCTGAAAGGAACTCCCACGAGCCCATTAAAAATCAAAGTCACGTGCGTACTCTTGCTGGAATGGGTCGGTAAGTGTACGCAAGGCTGGGGTACGCATTGATTTCCTGCTGTGCTTTACGTGCATGGGCAATGTCGCGAACATTTTTGTCGCCAAACCAGGTGATTGTAGGATTTTATATCGTTCTAAATATACGAGAAATAGGGTTGCAATGTTTGGTTTTCCAAATATGGATTATGGACTCTGTCCCGAGCGAAAAAAATTATATCGCTTAAGCATGCGTACTCTTGCACAATGGTCTACTGCGTACTCTTTCCAGACATGCTCCTTTGGGAATATAGTCTTCATTAACATCTTGGTAGGCGTTTTAGCGTGAGCTCCAGTCCTGCAGCACATTCCTAGCTCAGCTTTCTTACTGATGACAGACCGCAATACAATACTATTGATAATAGAAACAAGGTTCACAAGTTTAACTAGTTAAGAAATATTTGATCAAGGGTGCCCAGAAGCTTATTTTGCGCTGTACTCCCGCGGAAAGAACATGAGCACGTTGATTTTTTTTAGCAACCAAGGCACTGACTGACCTTGCATTTTATACCAGGGTATCCACCATCTCAATGGTTGCTAGGTAACCATAACAGTTGCTGCGTTCTCTTATCTCCTGCGTGCTCTTACCCGCCTCTATCCTATAGCTCGGAAAAATTAAACCTAGAACAAAACGGTAGACACCAATGTATTGGTCCTGACCCAAGGATACAAATCATATGCATCATAACCAGTATAATTTTGTTCAATGCATACAAATGCACGAAGCGTCAATTTTCACTTGTCCATCAAGTATTATCAAATCATGCCTCCTCAGAGATAGAGATGTAAGTATCACAGGGAACCGTCTTTCTTATCTCATTAACTTAGGCCAGGAAACGCCGGAGCAAAGATGCGCGAAAATTTCAGCAGCGAGCAGGTCTTCTGCCCCATTGGGCGCTAATACATCTTAACTTTGAACGTTAGCTTTCACCCAAGTTGGCCCGCTTCTCGGCGCCGAGTCTTCTGGAAGTCTTCTGAAAGCCCAGTGGCCAGCGTGGTGCGCTCTCCATGCCGAATTTCAGCCGGCTAAGTTAAAGTGTTGTCTGTGCAGACAACGGTAGCTCTGTGTTTGTCTAGTACTGCGTCCTTTGTAACTGGTCACGAACCCTCCTGTTCTTTACCGCCTCTCCACGGCGCTGTCCGGCAGCCGTCAGCGCCGAGCTGTCTTCAGATGGAAGCTGATGACGCGTTACACGTCACATATTCAGCAGCTGGATAAGCCCTAGGCGGCAGGTCGGCCGCAGATTCCCGTCATCTGTCAGTATCGCTCAGCGCTGAAACAGCGCCGGTGTCGGCAGAAACAAATAGTATACGTCGGCATCCCGCTGAAGGCCGGCAGACAAAGGCCGGTAAAGTGGCCGGTCGAGGTCGCTCCAGATACCAAGCTAATGCAAGTCAAAGACTGCGGTAAAATGGGCTGTGTCCAATGTCTGCGGGCACAACAACCACTGCCGCTGACACACACAGAATGGCCATACTGCTAGCATGCAAATCGTCCTGCCGAGCATTGGCTTATTTAATGGAGAGGCGTTGGCGGCTGTTCTGTTTTGTTTCAGCTGTACGGGAGCCGCACCTGAGCCATTCATCGAGGGCAACCATTCGCCCCTAGCATATTGTTGTGAGGGAATTCAGCACAGAAAACCCACACATAATTCCACTGTTATTCCACACATGAAATGTTTTCAAATTGCATTCAAATATGCGACATAATTTCACTTTCAGGTCGTCTGCTGTACTCCACACAGAGTGGTTCAACTTTCTTTGAGCCGCCTATCAGACATGTTGTCTCTTTACGTCATGGCTGGCAGATAGCTCCAATTTGGCTCCAATTTTCTTCCAAGCTGCGTCCTGAGCACGGACACTGGCCTCTCGGTACGGCGGCGGCCTAGTGGAGGTTAGCACGTGACAGGACTGTCCGACGACGAGCGGCGTTCCTTTGTGCCACCAAATAAGACCACCGAGCACTCAATGAAAGGCTGCGCAGATCTAATAACGGCCGCAGGGCTCGACAGTTCCCGCCAGCTGTCCGGTGCCGCCGAGGGCCTCGCTAGAGGTGCGATCCAGAAGGTCACTGCTGAAGTATTGGAGATCGTTTGAAACACGCTGGACGACATTTCGAAGTAGGTTTTTGACAGAGCAGTGACGGAAGTTTTCTGCGGACTAGCGAGATTCAACCTTTGTTCCACTGGTGGTCCACTCAACCCCCCCCTCCAGCTATCTGCATATTTTAACACGCGCATTGATGGGGAGCGGGTACCCGCCCTCTCGGGTTTTTTCAAATATAGCAGAAAAACGGCGGCGCGTAGCGCCACCGTAATTTGCATACACTTTTCCTCATCATTTTTACAACTTTTGTGAAAATTTTAAAGTTAGGTCATCTCAGGTTAGGTCACCAGTAGAGGTCAATTGACCTGACCTCCAAAAAAAGTTTAAGATAACATAAGTCGGAGTAGGGTGAACTTATCCGATTGAAACTTATATCGCATAATGGGCCCAACGAGTTCTCTAAAATATGTTCCGGTATTTTTATATCGATGACCTAAGGTCACGTACGAGGCATGACCTCTCCATTGGAAATACATGGAAATGGTTTTACCTGAATAACTTAGTAACAGATGGCGATAGAACGTTTATTTTAATTGCATTAGATTCACCTTGGCTTTACGGTTCTAATGATGTGCATTTTATTTAATTTGACCCTGACCTCACCTCAGGTCAGGTCAAATCCTTGATTTGACCTAGCAAGGTCAAATTATATATCATTCGATTTGGCTTGCTGCGATGATTCATACAGTTCAAGTCGTTTTGCTCTATCTTTACTTGTTTAGATATAATGGCCGAAAACTTAATTTACATGTTATCCCTATGACGGCATGTTTTGACCTCTCGTGACCTTAAATGTGACCAGACAAAAATTGGTTTAAATATTTTCGATGGATAAGTGGATGAGCTACCCAACACCGTTTACCGTTTTTCGCTACCTACCGTGGTTTTCGAGATCTTAGTTAACAGTACGGCAAAAAAGCTTAGCAGTCGTTATATATTCACTCAAACTGTGTTCTAACACTGACTATAAGAGAGGGAATTTGAGAACCTGAAATCCATTAAAAACCGAGAGGTGCCTGAGCCATCTTGTCTGATATTCAGATAATCATGAGTATCCATCTCACGCAATATTGCTACTTTTTTGTTCACGGGCAAGCAGGTGATGAAATAGCCACGGATGTCTTTGTAATGAATTCTCTGTGCTCGGTGTGTAAAAAATGCAATTTATGCACTAATGCATCTCCGGAAGCTCCTCCGCCGAGGTTGAAAGGTAAGTAAAATGCCACTGCACACGCTACGAGAATTTCAAATGGGTTCAGCCATTAGCTACCGTCATCTTGTCAGAGCCAAATCCGATGTCTTCTTCACGTATATTTCTGCTAATCTGTCCTCTATTCGAGGCGGAGTATTGGACGACCCCAGTTGGGGCTTCTCCCTCCAAGCTTACTGACGCGTGACACGGTTATCATCCAGTTATATTCTCTTCGAGTCTGAGTCACAGCAACCATTTTCCTCGAACAAGCAATACTTCCAAAATGTGACATCAGTGTATCTCTAAATTTGTTATGACTCCAAAAAGCATCACATCAAGAAAAATTTGCATTTTTAGTGTGATGACTTACCCTGTTGGTGAATGTGTCTCTCTGGGCGACAAAATCACGTTGCTAAATAAAAATAAGCAGATTTAGAAATATTTTAATTGTGTGATTCCCGCACACTTTCGAGATCTGATTCCTTGTTTCACTCGTATTGGTAAATTACCTTGTAGATATCGTGATATATCGGAAGTATTATGGACAGAAGGCTATCGTGGGTTAAGTACAAACTCTAAACTCCTTTCCACCGGGGTTACTTCACACTGTTCCTCCCGCATTCATCCCTCTTCCTCACAGCACACACTCACGGCTGCATTGTGGCGATACTCGAACGCTCCCGCCGCTGACAATCGCATTAGCAGCGGATATCAAACAGGAGGCTGGCGACATCGGTCAGCTGCGATATGGCAATTGCCTCAGGGCTAGGAAAGATGAAACGCCCGTCCCATGCAACCAGGGCTGAGCTGATTACCAGATGCATCAGACCGGTTTATTGTTGTAAAGGGTTATATAACCTTCACTGTGTATGTCTCAGGCATTGTCATACACCAGCTTGAATGTGACTGTCCTGGGGTTTTTCTGGTGTGGCTGGAAAGACCTGGGCGTAGCTTAGCAAAGTCTTTATGTAACTTCTTCATCCGCCCCATCCCCCCGATATAGAGTTTCTCATAATGTCTGCCATAGCAAGATATATTTTCTCGATCCAAAAGGTTGATTTTGATCTCTATAGATCGCCATCGACTCAGGCATTCTTCTATAGCCCATCACGTAGTGAGGAGAGGAGGTACAATTATAAGCGTTTGTCCGAATCAAAATGAAGACTATTCAGAGGTTTTTTATTTATCTGTGGGAGCTCATCAAGAAGGACCTTCGTAATTGAATAGATCGTATATGGATTGCTCAAATCATGACACAGCAAACATCATGAGGATAGCAAGAAACACCTTCGTATTTGAATATATTGTATAGATATGGTTCGAACCATGGTACAGCAGATGAGGATAGCAGGAAGGGCATTCGTATTTGAACGGATTGTATAGATCTTGCTCAAATCATGGCGTTGTGAACACCATTGAGGATATTCTTATGTCCCTTTCCGCAGCCGACTCATTTCGATGCTACCAAACATTATTGACAAGAAGCGTAATACCCTCACTAATAGTCAAGAAACCTATATTCTGCGTTGTCTCTATTTATCCTCGGAGAATATACAACCTCTCATTAAATACCAATTTGGGATGAAAAAATACCCCCTACCCCCTAAGCGTGACGAATTTAGTTTCATGCTCTGCCCCGAGGGCTCTGTCAGGACAGTCGACAAAGTTTACACAAGATTAGGCGTCTGACCAGCAGAATAGTTCCGTGGATGTCTGGTTCGGTTCAACTCCTGTCACAGGTCACCAGCTCGCCAAATACAACCGTCACGAGGGCTGATATCTCAGAAGTGAGGTCAGCTCAGAATTGTTTGGGTTGAGAGTGGTCGAGGGAGAGAAGTAGATCATCGCCCCAATACGACGTTATCGTGTATACCCAATACGACGTTATGCCCCAATACGACGTTATCGTGTACATAATCCGAACTCGCCACCTGTATGTGACGAGACACTAGACTTGATGGGCCAGAGACGTTTAGCTAAATCTAACTCAGATTCAGCAGAATACATCCGTTTAGATACATTAGTCAAAAGAGCAATCCGACGAGACACACGTGAGGACATAGCGCGTAGGGTTGCCGAATCCCCACCATCAGATCTATTTCGGCAATTAAAACCAGTAATTGCCCCAAAACATGGTCCTCTATCTCATCCAGAAAATCTATCACCCGACCAAATTAATGAATACTTCTCTTCAGTGGGTAAAAAAAACCAGAGCAACAGTAGTGAATCAATTTCAGCAGTCTAAAATTTTCCCACTTAGTGGGCGCCTGCCTAGAGTAAATGCGGGTGCACTTGACTTAACGCCGATTACGCTGAGTGAACTTGGAAAAATTATTTCTTCTCTACCCGAACAAAAACTCCTGTGTAGGAGATATACCCATTAAAATTATTAAAATGTGTTTCGGTATCATTGGAAGAACCCTCCTTCAGATCATAAACGTCAGTATCGTTACGGAAACGGCCCCAGCAAGTTGGAAACGAGCCGAGGTAATACCAATTCACAAAAAGAGTAGTCCGTCAGACCCCACAAATTTCAAGCCAATAACAATCGTTGCAGTGATCTGCAAAATTATAGAAAAAGTAGTGCACAACCAGCTGACAACATATTTGAAAAATCAATACATTTTTGGCTCTGATCAACATGGTTTCATCTCACAACACTCTACTGCTACAGCTCTTTTAACTGTAACTGACGAAATTTTGGCGGGAATGAATAGGTCAAAAATTTCTTTGTTAACACTATTGGACTTGAGGCGCTGCTTTGACGTTGTGGACCATGAAACAATTGCTACTAAAGTTCAGCTATTACAAGTCTCCCGCGGTTGGTTTAATAGCTTCCTTTCTGGACACACTCAACGAGTTCGAGTTGGCGACACAATATCGAAACCTCTTCCAATCACCACTGGCACATTTCAAGGTACAATTTTAGGAGCCTTGCTGCTCAACGTCCTGTCCAACGACGTTTCGTGTCATATTCTGGAAGAAATAAATGGATTTCCGGTTACCTTTGTACGCTACGCGGATGACACACAGATTGCCATTACTGGACCACGCAATAAGTTGGCCTTAGTTCAAAAGTCAACGGAAACAGTTTAAGACAAACTTTATACCGATTATAACCTTAATCGGTTATAAAATAACCGATTAAGGTACTTCAGCGAGTTTTTCATTGTTAATCAAAAGCTAGTGTTTGGCTGAAATAATAGAAAAGTCTGTCACAAATACTGGTCTAGGTTTGTTGTATTGTCGGCATTACTTTTAGGTTAGAGGTGCCAATATCGTTGTTGTCACGACATCCAATCTTATTTTTAACGATTCATTCTAAAAGGCATTTTTGTGTGAAGCTCAATTCGAGGTCTGGCTATACTAGGACTGAGAATTATTGATATTTTCTCCACGATTCTGATGAAGGGCTGTGCCCGAATATATAATCTTCAGTGTTTTTCACATGTCCAGATTCGAGGGGAGAGGCCAGGGAACATCTTAGCAACTCATTATCATGCTCCTCGCCGTAGCACTTAAAAAATTATCAGCATTTTACCTAATTTGATTTTGACCTGACTTCAGGTCAGGTCAAATCTTTGATTTGACCTAGCAAGGTCATATTATATATCATTTGATTCGGCTGCTGCGAGGATTCTTATAGTTTAAATTGTTTTGCTCTGTCTATTCTTGTTCAGATGTAATGACCGAAAACCTTAGTTTACATTTTATCCCTATGATGGCATGTTTTGACCCCTAGTGACCTGAAATATCACCTGAAAAAATGGTCCAATTATTTTCGATAGAGAAGTAGATGGGCTACCCAACGTCGTCTACCGTTTTCCTCTATCTAGCGTGGTTCTCGAGATCTTGGGGAGGCGGGTACCCGCCCCCCCCAGTCGAAGCGAAGGTGGCTCAGACCCCCGTCAATGCGCGTGTTAATGGACGGGAATGCATTGGCCAAAGAAATCGTATAGCTTCGAACCCAGATATGGGTTTAAGGTCCCATTTTGTCGATGTAGTGGTGTTCTTCATGTGGTTCGGATTTGGACACATAACCATGAGAGGCAGACGGATCAACCCGGATTCAGTGGAGAGGATTTGTATATGGACCGGACTTCTCCCCGGGGTTCGTCTACACCCCCTGGTCAGACTGAGGCTATATATCTTCAAATCTCCTCTTAAGATCACAGTTTTGGAAAACGAAGTGGATGCAAGCCAAACCATTTCATTATTTTCTTCTCGACTGCGATATCAAATGGTGTAGAAACATTGGTATATGTCTCACCGAACATTATCCACTGTCCCGTGATATAAACGCATGTTCTGTGCAGACAATATGTCTGTCGTGTTTTACCTACTCTGTCTTTTGTGTGCTTGTCAAATTAAGAAATGACGTCGAGAAGTTGACTGGTCCATTGGTTCATTGGATCAAATATGTTTGTTTTGTGTTAGCCTGCAGAGTTGAGCTTGTTTGTTAGTGGACAGGTTTTTATCACATGTAGCACTCCCTGCACCGGGGAGTTAAATTCGCCTCCTCCTCCTAGCTATTTCTTAACATGCACTCTGGCGGGGGCCTCGCAGGCCCCCTTCCCTACCTATTTTCCGAGGTGGCTGGAGAACCGCTGGTTGCCGGAAAACGCTACTACGCCACATGTGAGGAAAATTTGATAGTCAATTGGTGAAACATTTTTGAAGATTAGTGAAATATTTTTGAACTTGCAAAACATCGATCTTTTCTCTCATCCTTTTTACAACTTTGAGAAAATTTTAAGGTTAGATCATCTCAGGTCAGGTCACGAGTACAGGTCAAGTGACCTGAACTCAAAGAAAGTTTAAGATAACATAAGTCGGAACAGAGTGAACTTATCCGATTGAAACTCATATCATACGATGGGCCCACCGAGTTCTCTGAAATATGCTCCGGTATTTCTGATATCGATGACCAAAGGTCAGGTACGAGCCATGACCTCTCCATTAGAAATACATGGAAAAAATGGTTCCAGCTGAATAACTTAATAACGGATGGTGACAGTGCGTTTATTGTAACTGCATTATATTTATCTTGTCTTTGCCGTTCAAATGGTATGCATTTTACCTAATTTGATTTTGACCTGATCTCAGGTCAGGTCAAATCCTTTATTCGACCTAGCAAGATCATATTATATATCATTCGATTCGGCTTGCTGAGATGATTCATAAAGCCCAAATTGTTTTGCCCTACCTTAACTTATTCAGATGTAATGACCAAAAACCTTTATTTACCTTTATCCCTATGACAGCATGTTTTGATCTCTAGTGACCTTAACACGCACATTGACGGGGGGCGGGTATCCGCCCCCCTCGGGTTTTTCGGAGATAGCATGAAAACGGCGACGCGTAGCGCCGCCGTACTTGTCATACCTTTTTCTTCATCATGTTTACAACTTCTGTGAAAATTTTAAGATTAGGTCATCTCAGGTCAGGTCACCAGTACAGGTCAAGTGACCTGACCTCGAAAAAAATTAAGATAGCATAAGTCGGAGCAGGGTGAACTTATCCGATTTAAACTCATATCACATAATGGGCCCACCAAGTTCTCTAAAATATGTTCCGGTATTTTTTATATCGATGACCTAAGGTCAGGTACGAGACATCACCTCTCCATTGGAAATACATGAGAAAAATGGTTTTTGCTGAATAACTCAGTAACGGATGGTGATAGAGCGTTTATTTTAGCTGCATTAGACTTGCTTTGTCATTGCGGTTCTAATGATATGCATTTTATATAATTTGACCTTGACCTGACCTCAGGTCAAGTCAAATCCTTGATTTGACCTAGCAAGGGCAAATCATATATCATTCGATTTGGCTTGCTGCGAGGATTCATATAATTTAAGTCGTTTTTCTCTATCTTTACTTGTTCAGATGTAATGGCCGAAAACCTTAATTTACATGTTAACCCTATGACGGCATGTTTTGACCTCTCGTGACCTTAAATGTGATCTGACAAAAAAATGGTTGAAATATTTTCGATGGAGAATTGGATGGGCTATCCAAAACCGTTTACTGTTTTTCGCTACCTACCGTGGTTCTCGAGATCTTAAGGGGGCGGGTACCTGCCCCCCCCCCCTCGTCAAAGCGAAGGTGGCTCAGACCCTCGTCCATGCGCATGTTAAATGTGACCGGACAAAAAATTGTTCAAATATTTTTGATGGAGAAGTGGATGGCTACCCAACGCCGTTTACCGTTTTTTCTTTGCTGCCAGGCGTGGTTCTCGAGATTTTAAGGGGGGGTGGGTACCCGCCTCCCTGCGATTCGCCCTCAAACGTGAAAACCACTAGTTTGAATTGGCGCCAAAGGAACATTTGCCAATTGATCAGTTATACACTTGCACAATATGATTGTGGTCTACAAGTCATGCCATTCCACGATTAGTTTATGGGGAAAATAGAATGAGAAGGGCCTCTTTTAGTAAATACGGGATATATCACACTGGAACTCCTCAAGTTTTTAGCACGTTTTTTATTTTTAGCACGTTTTTGACCATCAAATTGAGGGGTTGAGCGTCTGACCTCTCAGGGGCCTTCTGAGGTCACCTGAATAGAACGTGATACTTTTGCCAATAGCCTTGCACAAAATAGAAATATGATTTTTATTTGATTTGATTGTGCTTGTCTTGTCACTGGGAATCGATTGATTTGGGATAAAACCATTGCAAGTCAACATGTGACCCTGACCTGGCTTAAACTCTTATCATTTTTATCATTGTCACCATGTCGGTCCCATATAATCCAGTAAAACTAGCATGACCCTAAAAATCACGCGTTCAGCTTTACTTTCGGACGGCACTATGAACTCGGGCTAAACTTGTGAAATCGGCTGTAATTGCCACATCGAGATAAGACCATCAAACGCCGGTTGGAATTACTACCTGCTATAGAGAGGATTTCTGAGTGAGCCACTACTGCGCCGACCTGGAGCGTTTGCAGCCAATTACGCTCCCCGTTATCAGATTACTGCATCGGGCGCAGGCCTGCGGCCAAGGCGGCGGCTCCGGTGTAGCACTGAGCTCTGGAGCGCGTCACAGTGAAACCCTTAGGCCACAGCTTTCGTGGCCAATGTTTCAGAGTTTAATTACGCCGTTGATAGTCTTCTAAGAATGACTTTTTCAATACATCTTCACCGCGGATTTTCTCGCGTCTGCAGTTTCCATTCGTATCGATTTTTTGACATTTTTTAGTTCTCTCTCTTAGATTGTAGACAAGAAGATCTTTAACAGTATTCCAATTAACCAGGCACACAGACCCCTTCCAAAAAACTGTATGCACTGCTCTGGAATGATGCTGACAATGCAATTATGCTTCGAACCTTTTCACGTATAAACAAAAATTTGGAAAATATCGCTGCTTCGTCCAGTTTCCAGCTTCCCCATTCATATCGATATAATCAATCTCGTTACCACAAATTATATTACTGGCTCAACGTATTATGTGATACGTATATCAAATCGACTGATTTAGTTTGCTCTAATTTGTGTGTCTCTCTTTCTTTATAATTTTTTTCACTTGACTTGGACTGGTGACGAGACCTGAGATGACCTGGGCTCCAAAGTTTAGCTAGGGCCTGTTAATGGAGCTAAGCAAACGTCATTTTTAATCCGGCACTGTCTGGGCTCTTCTCGTACACACTAACACCTGGAGGTCCGATCAGACCCCATACGATCTCTGGAACCGGAAGAGATACGGACAAACATTGAAAGGTGTTAGAAGCACCTTGCCATCTTCTACTCTGGAACTGAGTTTGAACCATATCCGTTGCACCGTGACGTTACAGTGGGTCAAAATGGGTTATATTTATACCCATTTAGAAAATCCCATATAACACTGTAGCCGTTAACCCTAAAACAAAACAAGACATCAATATGTTTCTCTTGGCCCAAGGATTGAACCGATCTGCTGTACGACCTTGTAAGAGTACATTAGCACCATGGCCCGGAGTCAAAGTCAAATAATTACATTCCAATGTCATTTCTATACCGATGGAATTTTTGCTCAATATCAAGTGACTAATGTATTTTGTTTCGTTCCAGGCCCGATGGTTCCCAAGTCTTAAGGCATTTCCTAAATAAGTCTAAACTTGGCCCATTTTGGCCCACTGTAGCGTCATGAATCAACGAATATGGTTCAAACTCGGCTCCAGAGAAGAAGACGGTAAGGAACTTCCAGCACTGTTTCAATTTTTCCGTGTCACTTCCGGTTCCTGAGATCGCAGGAGGCCCGATCAGACCCCCCTCGCCACTCAAGGCGGTGGTGTGTATGAATGAGCCCAGAAGCTGCCGGGTTGATTCCAATGCTGCATTCTATTCATGATTACTGATTATTATTATTGCATTTCATTCTTGAGTTGATGAGCTAGAAGTACCCCATGATATGGAATCTACTGCAGTTTCATAAAATCATTAATTATCGTGTACGTCAAAAATGGGCACAAAACAATGTGGAATCCCACAAGTGATATAAAATGAATAATATAAAGTATAAACAGCAAAATACACCGGCCTCATTCTCATCACGACACAAGCCATTTTAATCATCACATACTCATCACGGCAACACGGCAGCATCAAAGCCACCTCAATAGTGTGGAAGTGTGAGTAACACATGCATGGCCTAAAAACCAGGGT
Organism: Lepas anatifera; assembly: GCA_034440635.1. Lineage (NCBI taxonomy): Eukaryota > Metazoa > Arthropoda > Thecostraca > Lepadidae > Lepas > Lepas anatifera. The sequence continues at coordinate 152,196 of JAOTON010000502.1, forward strand.
TTCATGCATTTTATTGCTTCATTTTGACGTAGATACTTGACTTCCTTGAAGGGGTACAAGAGATCGTTAAAAATCTGCAAAGAATTTGTTTGTTGTGACTGCACTGTTACTTTGAACTGGATAAGATGCATAGGGCACCTATGATCACTTCCAGCATCATATACGACCTGGTACAGTCTATTTCTAATAGCATCCAAACCAATGCCACCAATTAGTCTCGAACCGACTGTGCCTAGCTAGCTGAATTTTATGTGCGTACATACCTTTAAAATTATATCCTGTTCTGAACTAGGGGAGGACAAATTGATAGCTGGTCTCCTGTTCTATAGATTTTCCCTATACTTATCTGGGCTGAATGTTGCCGCAATGCATAAAATGAACTCAAACATGGCTACACATTGTATGGAAAATCCCAGAGGTGCATAATGTCTTGTTTCCATGCATCAATTGCATTAAGCCTGCTTTATTTCACCCCAGCATGTGACAAGAGACCAATTCATAACCACATATGTGTATGCATACCAGGCCTGCGGCAGCCATGCTTGCACTAAATTTGGACCACGAATTTGCTGACGATGAAGTGAAAGTAGTTGGGGCGGCGTCTCGCATCTTCAAACTGCAGTCAGCCGGCGAGATATAAATCGCATCGCGCAGCCTCCCAGGAAGCCGAGCCGTCACCGACGTAATCAGCGCAGCAGTCCGCCAACAGGCACCACCCGAATTGCAAATGCAAATGGGTCGGAAACGGGCACTTAAGGCGGGCGGGGTCGGCCCCGACAGCGAGCGTCGCGATGTCGCATGGCGCGCGCGCATAAAGCGGCCGGCAGACGCAGCGCAGTCCGGCTACCAACGACCACATTCGGGCCCAATGCATCCACATTAGACCTCCGAGTGAAATACATGCTATTCTTGAGCTTTGGGTGATGGGCGTGAAATGATGCAAGCTGCCGACGTAGACTGAAAACAAACAACTATGATAACGAGGGGTTGAGCACTGGGTGATCATTTTGCCTTTATGCATCTTTCTTATTCTCCCCCTCTCTCTCTCTCTCTGTGCCTTCATCCCTGTCCTCCCTCCCCTCTCTATTCTACTCTTGCTCTCTATCTCTCTCGCTCTGCCCGTATGGAAGTGACAACAGGGGACAGTCTGGTGGCGTCAGACGCAGCACGTCCATTAGAGGTCCATCTATCCCGTACACAGACACCGGAGTGCACCATTGGGGAGTACCCCATTTGTCATGGACCGGCGCAGCGGAGCTCTTGGCGCGCCGGGGACACAAATCTCGCTCCGCTCGCCACTGGGGTGCCAACAGAGTCATTGCTGCCGAGAACTAGCGCCAGCACGATACCATGAACAGCCCTTCAGAAGCAACAGACTGTCTAAATGCTGTCTGAGCTGGAAACTGTACAAAGAACAGGTGGCACTATTAGCCAGGGGCTTCCAGATTTTTTAATGTGATGCGCGTTTGAAGACCCGATTATGATTACAAACTAATACAATGTGATGCATAGAAAATCTGACTCCCGTGGGTTTGTTAGGTGCGTCAGAATGAAGTAACTCAATATTCTATAGATGTGAGCATGTTAGCTGAATTAATGTCCGCTGCGAATTTGAATCAGATTAAAAAGCTGTGTTTTCTTGACGTCATCTTTAACGGTATGGAACGTTCCGCATGCCCTCTGGTCTGACGACCTCCCCCCTCACAGCCACCCCTCCCCCAGAGCTCCACAGGCAACATAAGTACGCACTCTGCCGGCATTGTGTATGTCTTATCACAGCTATTCGACTGATGTACTTCTACATGCATCATGGTCATGCTAAGTCACTGTATTGGCTTTATGGCAGATTAACATTGGGGTTGAATTTGACATAACATGAGGAAGGCATGTACCATTTTATTTATAATGACAAGAATATTAAAATCATGGCTAGGCAACTATTCTGTCTCATTTTGTTCCAAACTTTCTGATAAAATAAAACATCCCGTGATGCCGGTGACGCAGTGTCTTCAACTTCAATTTTTCCAAAAGTTTGTCTTAGTTATTGCAAATTTGACTTTTGGGATCTAACTTTCACAAGCCCTTGGATGATAATCCAGAAGGGACTTGTCTCAGACATCCCAGCCTCACCAGAGCAACACATTAAATTCTGAGCACCACATTCTGAGAGCACACATTCTAGAGCACCACATTAACCCGCCCCGGTGGCGGTGGGCCACTTGCCGGGGTGAGGCGCGACTTGTTGACCGAAGCGTGTTGTTAGGGGGCCGCTGCCGGCAGAACCGGATGGTGTGGGGGTGGTTTTTTTTGTTATGGGTTGGTGTCTGGCTGGCTCTTGTGGATTGGTGGTAATGGGGCGGGCTCGCGTTGCTGAAACGGGACCCCCTTAAAAATATTTGCCCTGTTTTGAGCCCCAGTGGTCTCAATATTGGTTAGACAAAAAGATGACCCCAATAACTTGGATTGCATTTTGAACAAGACAAGTTGTTGGCACTCTTATCTCCACCTTCCTAGCCCTTTTAGTTTCTAGTTAGAGAGATTTCCTAACCCCCCATCTCCCCACCACAGCAGAACTGGCCCATACCCACGATCCAAACGAAGGTTAAAAGGCTATGTAAGCTCCCTTTCGTGTACCTCATCCTTCTTAATGTTCCAGTGAAACACCCTTCAGCAACAACATCAATGTTGGCTCATACAACGAGTGAATTGGCCTGTGAAGGGTTGTGATGTGCCTCAACTTGGCCTCATTAAGCTCAAAATTGTTGAGCTTCTCTTATTGCGCTTGAAAGTAAACAGCCTGCAAGTCAACACGCAGACAAAGTGAGAGTGCAACTTCGCCGAAACTGCCGGCTGAAGGTGTGTAAAGTGGGGCCAGCCGACTCAATTCTGGGGCAGACTTACATAGGTCATATGTACTAATTCCTGCTTCTCAACCGTTTTTACTGAACTGTTTGCACAGTTTTATGAGCAATTGAGTTGAAGTTTTCCCCTTTAACAGTTTACTGCAATTTGTGCCACGCAGCCCTCGAACATCGAGCACAGTATCATTTGTTCATGTTTTGTGCTGCACAAATGTGAAAGAATGGGATACGTTAGAGCTTCCAGCCCTTTTGATGCAGAAAGAGATCAGTTAAATAAAATATTTTGACATTATTCACTAAGCTTAGGTAACAAGTATGCCTCAGATATCGATAGACTCTGTAGTGCAGTAGCGAGTAGCATGGTTATAGGATGACCCATGTTATTTCGCATATTACTTCTAATATGAGATTAACACGTGCATTGACGTCGGGCGGGTACCCCCCCTCGAATTTTCCAAAAAAAATCATTAAAACGGCGGCGCTACGCGCCGCCGCACGTGGCATTCCTTTTCTCTCATCATTTTTACAACTTTTGTGAAAATTTTAGGTTCAGGTCATCTCAGGTCAGGTCACCAGCACAGGTCAAGTGACCTGACCTCAAAACAAGTCTTAGATAGCATAAGTCGGAACAGGGTGAACTTATCAGATTGAAACTCATATCACATAATGGGCTCACCAAGTTCTCTAAAATAGGTTCCGGTATTTTTGATATCGATGACCTAAGGCCAGGTACGAGCCATGACCTCTCCATTGGAAATACATGGGAAAAATGGTTTTGACTAAATAACTCAGGAACAGGATAGTGATAGAGCGTTTATTTTAGCTGCATTAGACTCGCCTGGGCTTTGTGGTTCTAATTATATGCATTTTATATAATTTGACCTTTACCTGACCTCAGGTCAGATCAAAACCTTGATTTGGCCTAGCAAGGTCAAATTATATATCATTCGATTTGGCTTGCTGCGGGGATTCATATAGTGCAAGTCGTTTTGCTCTATCTTTACTTGTTCAGATGTAATGGCCGAAAACCTTAATGTACATGTTATCCCTATGCCGGCATGTTTTGACCTCTCGTGACCTTACATGTGACCTAACAAAAAGATGGTCCAAATATTTTCGATGGAGAAGTGGATGAGCTACCCAACGCCGTTTACCGTTTTTTTCGCTACCTACCGGGGTTTTCGAGATCTTAGAGGGGGCGGGTACCCCCGTCAAAGCGAAGGTGGCTTAGACCCCCGTCAATGCGCGTGTTAAACACTCAGCAAAATCAGTACCCATATCAGTCGGGCATTCGGGCACAATATCTTCAAAATCTTGACATAATTAGACAGCTGACAAAAAAGACGTAGACTATCACAGGATCACCGAGCCTGGGATAACTTACGGCTATTGTGTGTTATCAACTGTGTGAAGATTCTGAGGATTGACTGTGCCAGAATATATAGTTACTGACAAAAGCATTGCCACAGAGAAAAATTGAGGGGGCCAGCCAAACTTCAACCTGATACTGCGAACAAACTTTCCACGATAGGACCAAAAACCGTTCAAATTTGGGCTCCTCGTTGCCTCTCGCAGCGGATGGTTATAAAAATGTCACGTTTTCTCCCATTTTGACTGAGAGCAGGACATTTTTGGCAAAAGGTGGGACCAGGCCCCCTGGCCCCCCTTCCGACGCCTATGGTTATTGATTATGCTCCAATGTCTTATTACAGAGGCCAAATAACATCATATCTTCTTGTACTACATGTACAACTTTGATACAAACTTGCAACACCGAGGTAAACTGAGGCTGGAGGTCCGAATTCAGTAATCTGACAATGCAGGGGAAGCTGAAAATATGAAATCCATTTTCGTTAAATTTCGCAAGGGGTATAATTCTTATTTGAAGGTTGGTGTTGTCAAATACTGAGACAGGCGTAAATTTCTTGGAATGTGGTGATGCTTCTGATAGTGCCATTTGACGACAGATACTCAGTATACACTAATGCATCACCTGCAAGCCACTATTCTGGAAAAAGTTATATGGAGCCTTCACAGACAACTCATTCCAAGCAAATAAGTAGCGTTTTTTTCGATTTACAGACTTGAGCCTGCTCAAAGTCAAAATCCATTGAACAGAGGTCAGAAAAAGTCCGAACGTGCCAACATAGTTTGGGAAGATCTTTAGCTCCCGAGGAGTCTATACATTTTTCATTCTTCCTCTACTGCAGTATTTCTGGTCTTCTGACATGTGAAGATTATGTCTTGAAACTTTTGATCTGTTGATTTTCCCACTTTGTGGACTATTTGATCATTGGACATTTAGATAGTTATTCATTGGGATGTTCTGGCTATGGGTCTTTGTTCTTTAGGTCAAATTAAAATGTGGACTATTTGAGCAGTTGACTTTTTGAACATCGAGTGAATTTACATCTCTGTAGGGCTTCAGCTTCATTAATTTCACTGGCACTAGCACTAGCAAAAATATGTTTGCAGCCATTCTAAGAGTGTGGGCGTTTTTCGGTGAAGGTCGGGCGGGGGTATCCGGGGACTGTGTTTAAGTGAATCCGTTTGCATCCCGGTGGCAAGAGTTAGGGTTCGTTGGATCTCGGCTGACAAGCTGGTGCACGCACTGCAAATTGTTACAGAGCACAATGCAAAAAAGTGTGGTGGACTCGTCTACATTGTTATTTAGGCTGTGGTATATCACAGGAGCAAGGTAAAAGAGCAAGGAAACTGGGACTGGTTGGGCAACATACCTACCGAGTTGTACTTGTGCAATTTGGCAACTTAACCCTTGCCCCGGTGGCGGGTACGAGCCACCTTCACCCTGGTGGGGGGGCTAAAAAAGACCCCCACGATCTCAAAAACTAAGAGAGCTAGAAAAAAAGCGCAAAACGGCAATCGAAAGCTCTTCAAAAATGATATCGAAAACACTTCGGTCATTTTTCTTGTCAGGTAAATATCAAGGTCACCAGAGGTCAAAATATGAGGTGTAATACGCCAATATATACGCTAATATGAGGTGTACTAAGAAAACCTCATATATCTCAGAAACTATGATAGCTAGAAACATTTTTCTCACACCATTCGAAAGCTCTTGCGTTTCTCTTTCATTACATTAACATTCATTTTCGTGTCAGGTCAAAGCCTAGGGAGCTACAGGTCACTGAATATGGGGCATATTCTTGGGAATGTTCATAGCCACCCATGCATAAGGGCGTTTCTTTTTTCGCTAATAACTTCCAAACCAAACAAGATGCAGCCATAGTTGATGCACCATTGCAATCCTCTCGTCAATACAAATCGAATTATATATAATATTGCTATCCCAGGTCAAATTTAAGAATATGATCTGACCCAGGTCAACGGTCTGACCCAACTTGACCTGGTATAGTCATGATGTATATCATTTGACTTGCAGTGACTATAAAAATACTTTGGTGACAAAATAAAAGTTCTATCTTAATTTATTCCAAATTTATAGAGTAAAACACCAAAAATGCTTATTTGACCTAAGGTGACCTTTTAAAGGTCACAAGTCACAATTTTTGGCATCAACTTCAGAAATGGGCTAAGAGCAAGTCCTAACCGATATTTGAAGTTGATTCCATCCATACTTATTGAGAAAAGCTCATTTCGTGATTTTCCCCATGTATTGACAATGGGGAGGTCATGCTCTGCACATGAACGTAGGTCACCAATAAGAAATCCCGGAACAAATGTTGTAGCTCCTGGTGGGCCCAATATGTGGTATGATTTTCAACTTGATCGATTAACCCTTCTTTTAGTTATGCGGTCCTAAGCATTTTTTGAGGTGAGGTCACTTCTTCTGGCCTGGTGACCTGACCTGATATGACCTTGAGTCAAAATTTTCAGGAAAGATGTAAAAATGGTGAAGGAACAGGTAGACCAAGATTGGCGGCGCTGCGCGCCGCCGTTTTTTGGTCACTTTAAAAAACCCGAGGGAGGTCTAAAAAGACCCCCACCCGGGCGAAGGTTAAAAATGTGTGGGGAGACAGTCTACGCTTTGCTGACAAGGAACTTCCTCCACTAGAAATAAGAGCTTGGCGGTTCTGGGTTCTTGTTACCTTTCCTGGTTTATATAATTCCAGTTATTTTTCCAGTTTGGCTGAGGTCGGGAACCTTTAAAATGTGGGGTCTGGAGTGAACTATTTCAACTGGGTATTGAATGACCAATTCTCAAAATGGGTGACCGGGGGAGCATGATAACATTATTTATTAGACATTTATAACATCCCAATAAGGTAAGCATGCATTACTCCAGGCACTTACATAAATTCCTGCAAGCAGGATTCAGGTTTGCATTGAGCTTAAGTTTTTCAATGGACAAATTTGTAATTTTTACAGTCAGCATCTCATGCTATGTGTAGGAAGTACCTGTATTGTTAAATTTTCCTTGGTCTTTCACTCACCATGTATCATCAAGCTGAAACCTGGTAAACTTTTAAACAGGTCAGTTTAGTTGTATAATTTGGAAACATCAACTTAACTTTGCAATTGAACAATATTTTAAAGAAATTAATGATTGACTCATACTCTTGTCGGGACGAGACATTTTATCTACCTACAATTCTTAAAGTTATTAGGGGATTTGAATTTTGTTGTGGTGTTTGAATTTGTTATAACTACCTTTGTCATCCGTGGATTAAAATGAAAATTTTGCAAAAAATTTGTTCCATTTTTTACAATTTCTAACTTTTTACCAAATTTTGAATTTAAGCACAGAATTTGAATCAAATATCAGCAAACATATAACAACAAACTTTGAAAGCAATTGAGCTTAACACGCGCATTGACGGGGGTACCCACCCCCTCGGATTTTTCGGATATAGCGTAAAAACGGCGGCGCGTAGCGCCAACGTAGTTGACATACCTTTTCTCTCATTATTTTTACAACTTTTGTCAAAATTTAAAGGTTAGGTCATCTCAGTTCAGTTCACCAGTACAGGTCAAGTGACCTCACCCGAAAACAAGTTTAATATAGCATAAGTCGGAATAGGGTGAGCTTACCCCAGTGAAACTCATATCATATAATGAGCCCACCGAGATCTCTCAAAAAATGTTCCGGTATTTCTTATATCGATGACCTAAGGTAAGGTACGAGCCATGGCCTCTCCATTGGAAATTCATGGGAAAAATGGTTTTACCTGAATCACTTAGTAACGGATGGTGATAGAGCGTTTATTTTATTTGCATTAGATTTGCCTTGTCTTTGCAGCTCTAATGATATGCATTTTCCCCATTTTGACCTTGGCCTGACCTCAGGTAAGGTCAAATTCTTGATTTAACCTAGCAAGGTCATATTATACGAGTATATCATTCGATTCAGCTTGCTGCAAGGATTCATATATCAAATCGTTTTGCTCTAGGGGCATTCCGGGACAAAACGACCAAAAAAATTTCAATTTGACACCACCATGTCTAGAAAAAATCTGAAACTTTGTTTCCGGAGTAGTTTTGGGCCAGAAACACGCCTGTGAAAATCTTAGCCCCCTCCGACCAACGGTGACAGAGTTATAGCCCGAGGCATTTTCGGGAGGTCACCTTGTAGACTCGTCTTTGATGCTTCATAACTCAACAAGGCATTGCCCGATTAACAAGTTTTGTATGTTAATGAACTCGTCTTGAACCATACATTATTTTGAAAAAGAAAATTTTAAAATTTTAAGAAATTTTGACTTTTAATTCGTTTGACCTTTTCTTAGATGACCTAGCTTGACACTTTCGACATTGAAATTGACCTTTTAGACACCTCAGAAACTTTGCTTCATCAAATATCTTTCCATAGAAAAAAATAAAAAATGCGTTCTTTCTATAAATTCCAAATATTTAGCACCGAAGGTGGGTATGTAGACCGTTTTTTACCACTGCGACAGTACAGCCTTATGTTTAACGCCGCAAACATGGCGATTGCTTTTGTAATCGGTTGCTGGCAGCCATATGGCATTGTCTTTACGAAATTTTCATCGTGAAAGTGTCAAAATATATGAGAATTAACACGCGCCCACCCGAGGGGGTGGCCAACCGGCCTCCTCAGGTCTCTACAGCTAGTAAAAAAACACCTTCGTGGAGCCCCACCGTATTCCATATACCTCTATCACAACATTTTGCAACTTCTGAAAAAATAATTTAGGTCAACTGGGAGGTGGTAGGTACCGTAAATATTGAAGGCCAGCTGGCAACTGACTGGTGAGGGGGGTGACCTGAGGTAGACGGTCGTCGTTATGCCTTGTGGGACTTTCAACTTTGGTTCATTGATTAACGCTTCATCGTGGGAGTTGCTCGTTTGAGTGGTGGGGTCGGGGTCTCCGTAAAAAGTCCCTTGATGACTCTAGTGAGACACCTACTCCTAAAACTGAACTGGCAACCACTTGGACAATATTTATGAAAATAAAAATTGCAGTCATTAAAAGTGATAGAAAGAGATCCATTGTTTCGAGGGAGACGAGGGCAAAAGAACTTATTAATAATTGACCTTTCAGCCTTAAACGAAAATTTACAAAAATTTGCGGCTTTATCCATAATTGAAACAAGTATAACTTATCCTATGGGCACCACTAACTCACACAATTACATCGTTCCTGGAGATGGAAAAATAATATCGATACAAGGTGACCCAGTACAGCACAGCACACGTTTGAGAAGATTCATGCAATGTAAACAAACGTGTCTGAAAGGCGTTCATTCCCAAAAAGTAATTTGAATCTGCTCATATATGAGAAAAAAATGTCCTGAAATTGTAACGCATTCGACTTGGTCACTGCAACAGGTTACCTCATGATATTTTTACAAGGTGATCATTTCATAGCTGACACGGATCCCAGAATCCCAAATGAATAATGACACAGTGCACTGGTAGTGATGCCGCTAAACAGCCAGTTTTAACCACTACCGAATATGTTACATACAATCGTTTGGTCATGGCACCTTTGAGTTTGCTTGAGGTCACAGTATTTTTAACAGGAACTAAGTGGAAACCTAAATTTTGTGGCATAATAGGTGACAGAGGAGAGCCGTAGAAAGAAACGTTCAGCACAATTGGAACACTCCTGTTGAGCCCAAACGGATTATGTATCTTATAATATTGCCTAGTCAAATGTCAAAATTAACCTGCTTGGACCTAGAGCCAGGCTTAGGTATGTATGGTAAAAAGAATATTAATCAAACTGCAGTGGCAAGTTAGACACGACAACGTAAAAATAAAACATCCCTCGCAATTCTCGACAATTCTCAATTCTCTCAAGTTATCAAAATTTACCAATTGCCCCATGCATTTCTAATGGAAAGATCATGACCCTGACCCTGCTCCCGGTTATCGACATAGAAATCCTGCTACGAAAATTATCGTGCTCGGCGACCTTACTATGTAATGTGAATCTAACGACGATAGACTAGATTTGATATTATTGATGCACCTCCCAAACTTTTTTTGAGGTTAGGTCTCTTGACCTGGGTTGGCCGTCTGACCTTGTATGACCCAGACCTAAAATGTTACCAGAAGCTGCAAAAATTTCGAGTTAGAGGTACATGAAGTACGGTGTCGCTGCGCGAAGGTGTTTTTTTTACTACCTGTGGAAACCTGAAGAGGCCGGTTGCCCACCCCCTTGTGTGGGCGCGTGTTAGTTCTTATATATTTTGACACTTTCACGATGAAAATTTCGTAAAGACAATGCCATATGATTGCAAGCAACCGATTACAAAAGCAATCGCTTTGTTTGCGGCTTTAAACATAAGGCAAAAACCGTCTGCATACCTACCTTAGATGCTAAAAATTTGGAACTTATAGCAAAAACGCATTTTTTTATTTTCCATCGAAAGATATTTGATGAAGCAAAGTTTTTGAGGTGTCTAAAAGGTCAATTTCAATGTCGAAAAGGTCAAGCTAGGTCATCTAAGAAAAGGGCAAACTAATTAAGAGTCAAATTTTTTTAAATTTTTAAAATTTTCTTTTTTTCAAAATAATGTATGGTTCAAGACGAGTTCAATGATATACAAAACTTGTTAATCGGGCAATGCGTTGTTGAGTTATGAAGCATCAAAGATGAGTCTACAAGGTGACCTCCCGAAAATGCCTCGGGCTATAACTCGGTCACCGTTGGTCGGAGGGGGCTAAGATTCTCACAGGCGTGTTTCTGGCCCAAAACTACCCCGGAGACAAAGTTTCAGATTTTTTCTAGATATGGTGGTGTCAAGCCTTGGTCGATCTGTCCTGGAATGCCCCTCTATCTTTATTTGTTCAGATGTAATGACCAAAAAGCTTCATTTACATGTTATCCCTATGATTGTATGTTTTGACCTCTAGTGACCTTAAATGTGACCTGACAAAAAATGGTTTGAATATTTTCGATGGAGAAGTGGATGGGCTACCCAACACCATTTGCCGTTTTTTTGCTACCTAGCGTGGGTTTCGAGATCTTAAGGGGGCGGGTACCCACCCCCCCTGTCAAAGCCAAGGTGGCTCAGACCCCGTCAATGCAAGTTTTAAACTATGAGAGATATGGGCTATTACATGAAGGCCTTTACGAGTGTGTCAAATATCTATAGGCCGATAAGTTTTGAAATCGCCACCATATTTCTTTTTTTAATCAGTGTATCAGGCTAGTTAGGAATATGTAGGTGAATTGAAAAAAAAATATTTTGACCTCAATGATAAAAGTATTATAAAATTTTGAGTTATTTTACACTTTAAAACAGCTTTCATGGCCTGAAGACCATCTAAACTAATTCTGAATAATATCCCCTAATACACAGGTAGTATACTTTTATTAACTGCATGTGAGAAATAAAGGTCATGTGCTCAGGCTTCTGCTCCACAAGCTATAATTGCATCTGGGGAGCATTCCTCTCATCTCGGGGCATCAACTGGTCTGTGTTGGGGAACCAAATCACTTTTTCTGACTTCTGCCATTGGAGCCTGTGATGGAACAGTTTCGATATGATGTCAGCCGGGAACAGTAGCGGCCAGCCGCGGGCCCTCTGATTGTCTCCTGAGGCGGGGCCCGTATCATCCGTTCTGCGCCGATGGCGCGCCAACTGTCGCGTCAGCAGGCGATAGTCACAATGCTGACCGCGACGGCACGTGCGTCCCGAGTCGGCACCGCCACCCCCTCTGCCCTCACCGGGTCACACCCTCCGGCAACGGACATCACCAGCAGGCTGATTTCTCTGGAACTGACGCCCGCAGCTCGGTGATGTTTTTAGCTTATGAACGTCTGTATCGGTTCACCTCCCTTCGGCTCTAGTGCAAGGACTCGGCCCCGAACATTTCGACGTCTCGAACGTTTTTTTTAATTTAGGAAAATTTTTTCCACCACTTTCAAAGCAGAGTTGAGGCGGTCGAACTATCTTCTTCCTGTCAGTACACGGGTGTGCGATGTATGTATGTACAGCCGGTTCCATACTGATTGATAGTTTTAGGCGGCGGTCGTTTTTGCGAAATATTTATCAAGTGATGTTCCTGCCGACACCATTATTGCCTCACGTGCTGCATTTTAACTGGATACATGAACTGACGTGCAAACTTACTTCACCGGGTCCAAAATTCAAAATTAATTGAGAAAAGACACAGAAAATCATCGGGATCGGGGAAAACAGTTTTCCGTCCCTAATTTTCCAAATTGACCTCTCATCCAGAACTCGTCAAAATGCATTACTAGAGACACAATCTTTTGTGAGAAGTATGATAATTTTTAAGATATTTCTTAACCCGCACCCCACCGGGAGTCCCGCGCCACTTTCGCCCCACCTGCGGGCCATCGATGGCCCCCTCTAACTCCGAAAATATGGGGGTTAGCGCAAATCTGCAAACTGCATTAGAAAGCTCGCGTGAATTCAGTAGGAAATTACTTTGCATGTTTAAGTGCTCAGGTCAATGGTTTGACCTCAAGAGGTCAACTTAGGTCACAATAGGCCATTTTCGCTAAAAATATGAAATGCTTAACACGCGCATTGACGGGGGTCTGAGCCACCTTCGCTTTGACGGAGGGAGGCGCATACCCGCCACCACCCCTAAGATCTCGAGAATCACGGCAGGTAGCGAACAACGGTAAACGGCGTTGGGTACCCCATCCGCTTCTCCATCGAAAATATTTGTACCATTTCTTGTCAGGTCACATTTAAGGTCACGACAGGTCAAAACATACCGTCGTAGGGATAATATGTAAATGATGGTTTTCGGTAATTACGTCTGAACAATGTACAAATGAGCAAAGCAAGTACAAATAGAGCAAACCAGCTTGAACTATATGAATCCTCGCAGCGAACCGAATCGAATGATATAAAATTTTGCCTTGCTAGGTCAAATCAAGGATTTGACCTGACCTGAGGTCAGGTCAAGGTCAAATTAGATAAAATACATGTCATTAGAACCACAAAGATAAGGCAAATCTAATGCAGCTAAAATAAGCGCTCTATCGCCATCTGTTACTAAGTTATTCAGTTAAAACAATTTTTCCCATGTATTTCCAACGGAGAGGTCAAGGCTCGTACCTGACCTTCGATCATCGATATCAAAAATACTGCAACAAATTTTAAAGAACTCGGTGGCCCCATTATGTAATATGAGTTTCAATCGGATAGGTTCACCCTGTTCCGGCTTATGCTATCTTAAACTTTTTTTGAGTGCAGGTCACTTGACCTGTACTGGTGACCTGACCTGAGATGATCTAACTTTAGAATTTCGAAAAAAGTTGTAAAAATGATGAGAGAAAAAGTACGCCAAATACGGCGGCGCTACGCCCTGCCGTTTTTATGCTGTCTCTGAAAAACCTGAGGGGGGCGGGTACCTGTCCCCCTCCTGGTTTTCCCCAGATAGCACAAAAACGAAGAAACGCAGAGCAAAAAAATTTCAGTTCCTTATTCCTGAAGAATTTTACGCATCTGAACATATTTTTTAGCTCAGGTCATGTCAGGTCAAGGAACTCTTCAAGCTCAAGCGACCCGACCTCAACACCTAAAATCACGAGTTTGAAGGGGCATCTAAGGAACATCCGCCAGCCGATCAGTTCAAAACTGTCACAATATGATAAGATCATTAGGGTCTACAAACCTGCTATTTCGGAATTTTGATATCGTTA